>JANDJT010000060.1:17682206-17703811 GCA_024331685.1 Stegophilus panzeri | reverse complement strand
AAGTGTGAAACATGTCATAGTAACATAAGTCATGAAGAAGTAAATCAAATTAAATTTTCATAAACAATTCAAAGAATCATATAAAAGTGAAACATCCCATATTGAGTCATAAACATTTGAAACATCATAGTATGATGTTAAGACATAAACAAGTGAAACATATAAGAGTGAAACATATAAGTCATAAACATGTGAAAAAGCATACACATTTGAAACATAGCATAGTATCATAAGTCTTAAACATGTCAAAGACTTATGAACAAGTGAAACATCGTATTTTGAGTCGTAAAACATCATACTGAGTCATAAACATGTAAAACATATCAAATCAGAATCATGTGAAACATCTCATATTGAGTCATAAACATGTGAAAGATCTCATAGTGTCAAATTAAATTATAACATGACTTAACATGATTAATATGAAGCATACACATAATATACTTAATATGACTTAACATATTAAGTCATAATGAAGTAAACCAAATTATATTGTTTATGTCTTAACACCATACTATGACGTTTCACATGTTTATCACTCAATAATGGATGTTTCACTTTTATATGATTCTTTGAATTTTTTATGACAATATAATTTGATTTACTTCTTTATGACTTATGTTACTATGACATGTTTCACACTTTTATAACTCAATATCAGATATTTTACGTGTTTATTACTCAATATGAGATGTTTCACATGTTTATGATTTTATATCATCTTTAACATGTTTATGATTTAATATATGTTTATTAGAACATGATACTATGACATTTGTCACACATTCATGACTCAATGTGAGACGTTTCACTTGTTTATGACTTCATGTGATATGATTATGATTTAATTTGACACTATGAGATGTTTCACATGTTTATGACTCAATATGATCTTTCACATATTTATGACTTAATATATGTTTCACTTGTTTTATGATTTTATATGTTTCACTTGTTTATGACATATATGTTTCACATGATTCTGATTTGATTTCATTCTTTGCCATGTTTATGACAAAATGAGATGTTTCACTTGTTTATGACTTAATATGATAATATGAGATGTTTATGACTCAATATGGGATGTTTCACTTTTATATGATTCTTTGACATGTTTAAGACTTATGATACTATGCTATGTTTAAATGTTTCAAATGTTTATGACTCAATATGGGATGTTTCACTTTTATATGATTTTTTGAATTGTTTATGACAATATAATTTGGTTTACTTCTTTATGACTTAATATGTTACTTTGACATGTTTCACACTTTTATGACTCAATATGAGATGTTTCACATGTTTATGATTAATATATGTTTATTAGAACGTGATACTATGACGTGTCACACATTCATGACTCAACATGAGATGTTTCACTTGTTTATGACTTCATGGGCTATGATTATGATTTAATTTGACACGATGAGATGTTTCACGTTTATGACTCAATATGAGATGTTTAACTTGTTTATGACATATATTGTGACATATATTGTTTATTTCACATGATTCTGATTTGATATGATTCTTTGCCATGTTTATGACAATATGAGATATTTCACTTGTTTATGATTTTATATGTTTGACTTCTTTATGACATATCATACTATGACGTTTCACATGTTTATGACTCAATATGAGATGTTTGACTTGTTTATGGCTTCATATGATATGTTTACAATTCAATATGACATGTTTCACATGTTCATGACTCAACATGCAGTATTTCACATGATTATGATTTAATATGATTCTTTGACATGTTGATGATATACTATATGTTTCACTTGTTTAAGACTTAATTTGGTATGTTTCACATGTTTATGACTCAATATGAGACGTTTCACTTGTTCATGTCTTCATATGACATGTTTACGGTTTTACATAAGTTTCTAATGTTCATGACTCAAAATGAGATGTTTCACTTGTTTATGATTCTTTGATATGTTTATGATTTACTATAATGTTTCACATGTTCATGATTTAATATGATTCTTTGACTTGTATATGATTTAATACATCTTATTATGTATTAATTATTATATGTATTAACTGTGTATTAACTATTATATCTATAACACATTTATGGCATAAACAAGTAAAACATATATTAAATCATAAACATGTCAAAGAATCATATTAAATCGTAATCATGTGAAATATTGCCTATTGAGTCATGAACATGTGAAACATGCCATATTAAATCCTAAACATATCATATGAAGTCATAAAAAGTGAAATATCTCATACTGAGTCATGAACGTGAAACATAGCATAGTATTTTGTCATAAACATGTGAAACATCTCATATTGAGTCATAAACATGTGAAACATATCGTATTAAGTCATAAACATGTCAAAGGAACTTATTAATTCATAATCATGTTAAACATATCATATTAAGTCATAAACATGTCAAAAATCACGTCATAATCAAGTGAATCATCTCATATTAAGTCATAAACATGTCAAAGAGTCATATTAAATCATAAACATGTGAAACATGTTATAGTATCATATTAAGTCATAAAGAAGTAAACTAGTGCTGTAACTAACTATTATTTTAATATTCAATTAGTTGGCCGATTATTATTATTATTATTATTTTTGATTAATCGTTTAATCCGATGGGGCGGACTTTCAGGTTAGTAAAAAACTAATGTATTCCATTTGAAATGATATTACCTTTATAAAATTCATGCACTAGACCAGTGGTTCTCAACCTTTTGTGAGCTTTGAACCCCTAGCATATTTCGAACAATCCACAAGGATCCCCTCACTCCACAACAATTATAGACTATATAATTAAAAGTAATTTCTTTATGTTTCTATATGTTGCTTAATTTTATTAATATTTAACATTAATATTATTAACAGTAAAATTGAATCAAAACATTTCAAGATTTTATTTTTTACATTTTATTCTTGGTGTGACATTTAATTTGACTCTCTGAAGTATCCTTTGTTTATTTTATCCATTAATGCAACACTTAACTTGTCTACAACTGACAAGTTTTTGCAAATTATCATTTCATTTGTAAATAAATTTAAAATAAATAAATCAATGAACGATCATCAGCTCAGCTAACGTGAAATTTGCGAATAAACACATTGATTAAATTTAAAACATCTCATCTGAATATGTTTTTATACATTTAACAAAAAATACATACATCATATTATTTAAACATTTTTAAAATGTTTCCTTCGGAAAAAAAATAAAAATTTTCCTACGAACCCCCTGCAATTACACCACTGACCACTAGAAAAATACTGCTCTAGCCGGGTAATGCAGAGGGTATAATGAAAGTGTATAGTATGTCATTTGGGACACAAGTTTAGTATTTGCTCTCCAGAGCGTGTTTTCGGAACAGAAGTAACAGAATTAGTAAACGTGCCGCGCGCAGACCAACTAATCGATAATGATATTCGTTGACAACGATTTTCATAATCAATTATTATCGATTTTATCGAGTAGTTGTTGCAGCTCTAAAGTAAAGCAAATAATATTAAGTCATAAACAAGTCAAAGAATCATATTAAATCATAAACATGTCAAAGAATCATATTAAGTCATAGAATCATATTAAATCATAATCATGTGAAATATATATTATATCATAAACAAGTGAAACATCTCATATTGAGTCAAAAACATGTGAAACATATCATAGTATCATATTAAGAATCATATTAAGTCATAAACAAGTGACACATCTCATATTGCGTCATAAACACATTTTCATACATGTCCTAAAAAATTTGAACCGAAAAAGTGAACCAGATTAAACAAATGAGACAAAAATATTATACTTGGTCATTCATTCATTGAATAAAATGATCCAATATTACATATCTGTAAGTGGCAAAAGTATGTAAACCTTTGCATTCAGTATCTGGTTTAACCACTTTGTGCAGTAATAACTGCAACTAAACATTTCCAGTATGTGTTGATCAGTCCTGCACATCAGCTTAGCCCATTCCTCAGTATAGAACAACTTCAAAATCTGGGATGTTGGTGGGTTTCCTCACATGAACTTCTTGCTTCAGGTCCTTCCACAACATTTCTATTGGATTAAGGTCAGGACTTTGACTTGGCCATTCCAAAACATCATTATTCTTCTATAACCATTTTTGGTAGCAAGACACGTGTGCTTGGTTTTTTTGTTTGGACGCATTCAGCTAACTCGTCTACATAGTCTTCAGCCAAAAAGGCAGACACAAAAGCGGTCTTGAATTCCTCCCAAGATGTAACTTTGGAACGTGTTATCTCCCACCAGTCTCGAGCAGTGTCATGGAAAACTGTTCTGAAGGTAGCAAGAATGTCATTGTCGAAAAAGGGATGTAAGACAAGGAAATCCTCACATTTGGATAAATAAAGTAAGGGGTCAGGATCATCTCCAGGCCTTCCGTATGTAGGAAAAGTTAGTTTGATGTGATCACTTTTGGGAATTGAAGTAAGACTGGATACAGGGAGCTCTAATCCTGAATGGATTTTTAACAGTGGTGAAGCTGGAAGAGTCAGTTGCTTGAATCTTTTGTGTATTTCATCCATTTCACTCTGGTGAGTTGCAGAAAGTACATCCATCTTTCCATTCACATCATCCACCTTTGCAGACAGAATCTTTATCATTGAGGAGCATTCAACGAGGCTTTTAACAATTTCAAGATTTTTCCCTTCCTACCATTTCTGTATACTTTGTAACTCACGTTGCAACTCAATTTGCATCTGCTCAACCATAAATCCCAGCTCAGACATAAGGGAAACTTTAACTTTATCGGTTTCTTCTGACAACAGTGTTTTAACTGCTTTCATTATAGTATCCATTTCCTGGTCTTGCTTGTCCTTAATGGAAGTTACAACAGTATGCAGGTTGCAAAAACTTTGCTGTTTGTTCAGTCAATTTGTTTAACTTTGACTCCAGATGGAATCTACTATGTTGCACCTGTTTGGCTAATTCATTTAACACTTTATCCTGTCTTTGTTGCAGAATTTTAAATGGGCATGGGCCTGATCCGTAAGCCGACCCAATTCCCTTCCAGGGGTAGGGAGCACAAAAGGAAGTTCACATTGAACAGAGTCAGCAGACACACCTTCCTGTGTAGACAGCACCTCAAGGGGATCCTTTGTATTTTCCCAACTTAGGGTGCAGTTGCAGATGATGCAATCTCCATGTCCAGAGACTGTGAATGAGATAGGCTTTGTGATGGGTTATGTGGATTTGGACCAAGCCTTGGAGTACTTAAGGTTGGCAAAGCATATATGTGTATAGGGGTAGAAGGGTCAGGTGGAAACGGTTCCAAATCTACTGAGGACAAAAGGGAAAGGGGACGTGTAGGGGTAGACATGGCCAGGGAATAAGAGAAACAATACAGAGTAGCACATGGTTATACAGACTTCTGAAATGTTCTCAATACACATACATTTCATGTAAACATCAACCAGAAAAAAATGAAAATATAAATACACACACACACATACACACACACTTATTTCACAATAATCAACAATGTTCGTCCATCAATAACGCAAATGTCCATGTTCATCAATAAGGCAAATGTCCAAATCTGTTAAGTTCAGTACCCCAATTACACTTTCTAAATCTTGCGGTTCGGTCTCTGTTTGGGCACCACTCTGTAGTGTGGTACCTTACTTATGGGGTTTGGGTGCCAGACAATCTGAATAACTGTCAAGTATAATTTATAATTTGGACATCACTCAGTGAAAAACACACAGTAGGCCACTCAAAATTCTCACAAAATAAGGTTATTATTTCAATTCATGCACCAAACGTAAGAAAACACAGATCTCTTTTCATTCATTGAAAACGAAATAACAAAAATAAACAAGTTCCCATATGTGGGATTAATTCATAAAAGAAAAATTGCACACACGAAAGGCAGTAAAAAACAAAAAAGTTAACCCCCAAAATAATTCTTAACCAAAACAAAAAAAGTTGTCTCAAGACATTCTCAAGACATAAGAAGTTACTATTTTGAATGTTTGGTTGGATGTAGGCTTTGATTAGAGATAGATATGGGCTACAAACTGTATTAAAACCTGTTATGCCCCTACTTTTTCACGAAGTAGAGCTGAAAACTTTACAATGTACATCTCCTCCATTTGACTTTTTGTTGTTGTTGTTATAATGGTAATTGACTTTTTCTTTCTTTTCTTTTTTTTAAAGTACCATATGCCACTTTGCTCTTTTATACTGCACGGGCAAAAACAAAACAATCAACCAACAAATAAATAAATAAAAACATCTGATGGAGAAAGGAGATGGGCTCAAGCCGCCATTCCCTGAGCCAGATTACTACTGTAGTTTCACAAGCACTTCTACATGTAGACAAATTTTCCGCCATTCACTCAATATGGAAGCTGTCTTGGAATTGTCTCTATGGCTGGGCTTACATAAATTGAGTTCTATTCTGCACCAATCACATGGCTCTGGTTCATGTGATGTCATTTTGCTTCTTTTAGAATCTGCTGGGCCTATATAAATGAGTCTGTAGCAGCTAGAAACAGAAAGCCATGGGCAGTTTTCTGGCTAGGATTAAGTGTTGTATGCTCTGTTTTTTAACCTGGTGATGTCCTAATGAAATGCTTTATTTTTCACTGACTTGATAAACATTCTCAAGACTAAATAAGTTACTATTTTGAATGTTTGGTTAGATGTAGGCTTTGATTAGAGATAGATATGGGCTATGAACTGTATTAAAACCTGTTATTCCCCTACTTTTTCAAGAGGTAGAGCTGAAAACTTTACAATGTACATCTCATCCATTTGACTTTTTGTTGTTGTTGTTATAATGGTATTTGTCTTTTTCTTTCTTTTTTTTTTTTAAAGTACCATATGCCACTTTGCTCATTCATACTGCATGGGCAAAAACAAAACAATCAACCAACAAATAAATAAATCAATAAATAAAAACATCTGGGGTGGAGAAAGGAGATGGGCTCAAGCCACCACTCCCTGAGCCAGATTACTACTGTAGTTTCACAAATTAGAGTAGAGCTGAAAAGTTTACAATGTACATGTCCTCCATTTGACTTTTTGTTGTTGCTGTTATAATGGTAATTGACTTTTTCTTTCTTTTTTTTTCTTTTTCTTTTTTTTAGTACCAAATGCCACGTCACTCTTTTATACTTCATGGGCAAAAACAAAACAATCAACCAACAAATAAATAAATAAAAACATCTGGTGGAGAAAGGAATACAATAATAATACAATTTCTAATAACACATGTTGACTGCTTTATGAAACAGTTTTGCTGAAATCCATGAGTTGTTTTGTTTTAGACAAAGTACTGTTTTGTTTAACTGACTACTTGTAACATCTTTCAGAGGGTTCGACGTCTGCCCAGTTGAAATATAATAACCCAAGGAAATCCCGAGGCAAATGAGAACTGGTAGTCCCACGAGTCTTCATAAAATGGTTCGCATGAGCATGTATAGAAAATATTTATGAAGTGTAATCAATATGTGTAACTAACATTTGGGTATGTTAATGATGTGTATTCAAGTTGTATAGCCAACATTTAGAATTATTACTTAAGCATAATCGAATAATCAATATTAGTTAACAAGCATAATATATATGTATAATCAATATTTAGAAGCATAATCTAAATCCACAGAACAATGATTGATCAAGTTATATTCTAAGTGTGCATTGAGTTCGAAGAATTCTGTGTCTTACTGTACAGTAATTGTTTTTTTCTGTACCAGCCTGAATCTTCCTTTACAGAAGCAAATAACTTTGAGCCCAGATACCAATTAACGAGTTAGGATAAGGTCTTAGGAGGGGAGGTAGGTTTCAGCAGGTAGGACAGCAGAAAGAAACAGACAGAAACTCATTGAGGCCTAAGAAGGGAGTGTTGGTCAAGATCAGGGAGAAACAAAAAAAACCCAAAGACTCATGCTCCACAAATTTAAAATAACATATAGACATGAATAATTAATTGTGGTGAAGAAAATTGGTCTGTTTTAATGAGGAAAGGCAAAACCCCGCCTAAGTTGAGTACGCTGTGGAGAAAGGTATAAAAAGGGCTGTGTATGTTTGTATAATTTAGACTTTCTGCAGACTGTCTCACTTTATTGTTTCAGTAAAGTTTATTTACTTTTTGACATCTACTAACGCTCTGTCTCTGAAGTTTTTTTGACTTTGGCTTTGTTTGCCACAACATAATTGGTGATCCCCGAGCGTGATTGACTAGGAGAGCAGAGGGAGACTGAAGCTGTGAAGACTGGCCACTCATTTGAAGGTAAGCAGTTTTCTGCTTTTTTAGACAAATACTTGCGTGGTTTTCCTACGGGTCGGCCTGTGACAGTGTTTTTTCCCCTCACAAAAGCTCCTTCAAATTATGAACTAAATTAAGAAAAGTGGGTTTTTGGATCTCAAAAAAACAAATTTAATTAAAACGGCATGCAGGATATATGTGTATATTGTAGTGTCTTTTTTTTTTTTTTAGCAGTGTATTTGCAAGCTTGCAGTGTCTAAGTGTACAAAGGTGTCAGATTGGATACTGAGGAATGTGGATTGAAACTTAAGTGTTATTTTACACTTGCTGAACCAAGTGTGTGACGTTCTAGTGAGAACCGAGTGTTTAAATGGTAAATGGCGACGTCGTGAGTCCCGATGGTGATGGTGGCATCCCTCATCATGAACTCGCTAACATACCTGGCACATTATGGGCTACATAAGGTCGAAGAAGGACAGGTAACATGTACACTGTATCAAGCTAAAGTGAAAAATAGTCGTCCTGTGTTTTGTAAAAAAATACCCTCCGTCCTCAGAAAAGGAGGAAGGGATACGCCCAATTATTCTAGCATTATTACAGCGGGGTGTGATTGCGCCAACAGTTCTGCTATAAAACACACCCAGTAACCAATGTCTAAGGCTGGAAGAGGATGGCATTTTACACAAACGTTGCAAAACCAATGAACTAGTCATCCCAGTACCTCCATTAGTGCCTGATGTCCCTACTGTAACCTCTTCCATTCCACATGATAATTATTATTTTTCTGTTGACCTGTGTTCAGCTCTTTTTCCAGTGAGCCTGCATGTGAGAACACAAGGCAATTACTAACCTTAACATTCCAAAATCGGTAATACACCTGAGTGCGTCTCCCCCAGGGGCTCTGGACTCCCCTGCGGTCTACTCTTCTGTGGCCAGAAACTCCCTTGAATTTCTCATGCTCCCAAGGCCAACAGAACATGATTGGGGGTCATCCTCCACCCCATACCACACAACAAATGTTAAGCTTCCTGGACGTTATCAACTATTGTCGTCAGTGGATCACTGATTGCTCTTTTCATGACAAAATCCTGAGAGTCGGGTTTTCTAAGGAAAAACCTGAGATTGAATGGACATATGCTCTGCCAGTGACTCCTGGAGAACAGGTGTACCTAGGGGTGTTCGAGCCCAGAAGGGAAGGGCCATACAAAGTGAGCACCTAGATTAAGACCTAGGAGAAAGGAGGATCAGGTGATCGAAGGGGACAATCCAGTGGCTGACCTCTCAGAAGAAAGAACAAGCCAAGACATGAGAGAGGGTCTAAATGAAGGTAAGAGAGAACCAATGGCAGTCTCAGGCGATGGCAAAGAAGGTCAGTCAGGGGTCGTACCAACAGAGCAGGAGGAAAGAAGGGATCCTGCTGCTGAGCGCGGTTCTGACAAGCCTGATACACCTGCTGAAGGAGAAAGAGGCCCAAGGAGACATCCCTTCCAGGACAACGTTTCCACAATTGACTCTTCAGCCCTTGACTGGTCTCCAGAACAGTACTGAACTAGAGCTGAATGCGACCATCAGTGGACCAGAGCGGATCTCTGATCAGCTGCAACAGGATGGAACTGATTCTAGTTCCTCAAGTGAGGATGAAATAGAGGCTTGATGAACCAGGCCCTGGGTGTAAGTGCTAGCCTAAACCTCTCCCCAAGGGTGACGCCCTGCGATATGCAAAGTATCTGGGTCGAAGACAAACATTGCTAAGACATCCCCTGAGAAAGGATGTGATGGATTTTTTTATTTTTGCTTTTTCCATTTTTGTATTTTTTCTATCTTTTAAATTTTTCAATTTTTCTATTAAAATATAATCAAGTATGATTAGAGACAGGGTGATCACTGTCTGACTTATTGTAATCGAACTGAGAAAATTGTTTTGTATTCATGTTTATTAGTCTATACTTGTATCAGCCATATGGGCTTAATCAACTGTGTATTCTACATAACCGTGACAACCACAGGCAAGTGCTAAACCAAATGCATGCTCACGCTTACAAACACTGTCTTTATTTTTGTGATTGGGGAAAGGGAGACAGAATGTTTTACTCCTTTCTAGCCAATGGGAGAGGAGATGTTTATTTCTGGTCTCCAGTGAGAGTGGATTTGGTCGTTGGTAGATGGCTGACGTGATCATACATTGATCACTAGCAAGTGTTAAAGGAAGGACTGGATTGTGAGATTACTCTCTCGAGCTAGGTGGGACTTAGTAAATCACAGAGGGGGAAAATATATAGAAAATATTTATGAAGTGTAATCAATATGTGTAACTAACATTTGGATATTTTAATGAAGTGTATTCAATATGTAGAACCAACATTTAGAATTATTACTTAAGCATAATCAAATAATCAATATTAGTTAACAAGCATAATCTATATGTATAATCAATATCTAGAAGCATAATCTAAATTCACAGAAGAATGTTTGATCAAGTTATATTCTGTGTGTATTGAGTTAGATGAATTCTGTGTCTTACTTGTACAATAATTGTTTTTTCTGTACCAACCTGAATCTTCCTCCACAGAAGCAAATAACTTTGAGGCCAGATACCAATTAACGAGTTAGGATAAGGCCTTAGGAGGGGAGGTAGGTTTCAGCTAGGACAGCAGGTAGAAACAGACAGAAACTCAGTGAGGCCTAAGTAAATGTTGGTCAAGGTCAAGGAGAAAAAAAAACAACCCAAGACTCATGCTCCACAAATTTAAGATAACATGAATAATTAATTGTGGCGAATTAGATTGGTCTGTTTTAATGAGGAAAAGCAAAACCCCGCCTAAGATGAGTATGCTGTGGAGAAAGGTATAAAAAGGGCTGTGTGTGTTTGCATAATTTAGACTTTCTGCAGACTGTCTCACTTTATTGTTTCAATAAAGTTTATTTACTTTTTGACATCTACTAACCCTCTGTCTCTGAAGTTTTTTTGACTTTGGCTGGAAAGATTGTTTGCCACGACATATGCTCTTCACATACATGTAAAAGAGCAGGTATAAACAAGAAAAGTAAAAGCATTCTGATAAACGCTACAAATCAAAGGGGAAATGAACACATTAGTGTAGTGTAACAGCGGTAGAGCGGCCATCTCTCTCTTCACTCAAGCTCTCCTTCTACCCTGCGCGTGCGTGCTCACAGCATGCATACATACAATAAAGTACACCACAGAAGTCATCTTAAAGGCATATGAACATTCAGTATTTAACATTAGGTGGCCGTTACAAGCTGTCATTATAAAAAAAAATCAGAAGAAATACTATTTTGCTTCATAAATCAGTATATTTTTATACTGATTTATAAATTGCTGGTCAAAGACCTTATTTCTTTTTTTGTTAAAGACAAAAAAGTTTGCTGTGACACAAATGTGTTGCATTTTGAAGTTTTGAAGTACAGGTACATCTAAAAAAAAATTAATTAAAACCTTGTTTTGATGAAAAAGTGGTTTACTGATTTTTTTTTTTTTTATACAGTTACTAGTACACTTATATTTCTTCAATAAACTAAAGAATCCTCTAAATATATGTCCGGCCCCTGATTTTATTCACAACCCTCGGCATGACCCTTACTAAGTTTGAATTTGACGCCCCTGGTGTAGGGGAACACAGCTGATGTTACAGATTTTAATCTATTTAAAATAACTATGAGATTGGATTGGTGATGCAGTGGGAATCAAACTGACATTTTGAGGCAGATACATAACATGGTCTGACCTTAGAAAACATCAGCATTTTTATCAGCCATTTAGCTAGGATGTAAAAGTGCTTTAAAAAAGAAGGGCTTAAATGTGGAAACTTAGATATAGTCTTTATTTTGCGTGCAGTTATTCCCAAACCATGGTCTTTCATATTGGTCACATTAAAACATAAGTAAAGGCCTCATATTTTTGTTTTACTAATAGATGTGTGCATTTTGTCATATTTTCTTCAACCAGAGCATTCTTATGCCTCAATTTCACACAAATCTGGATTAATTAACTAAATGGATTCTACTGGCATCACAGACATCTATATTTTCTATAACATTCTCTATAACAAACACTGCATCCCTAGTTGGCAGATACAGTCTGTTCTCAAATATGAGGTCTTCACGTACTGACTGTGTGTTTGGCCCAGTATGCCTGCACCAGCTTTGAATAACAGCACAGCATTATATTAATTAAATACAAATGAAAATATCCCATGCCATAAAACACAGTACATCCATGTATATTCTTTAAGTCAACACTACAATTTCAATAGTGGCAGAATTCAGTGTAACAACAATATTAATGCCAGAAGCATAACCACATATATTACCCTAATGTCTTGGCTATCCCTGAAGGGGCTCTGGACTACAGTTCCCAGCAGCCACTGCACCACACAACATCATCACATGATCACCTGCACCTGATTCTCATTCACTTAAGGAGCACTTATGTGTATATAGCCAGAGTTTGCACTGCACTACTAGTTTTGCATTTGTCTTTCATTGCTGTCATTTCTGTCATAGTGTTCATGGTCTTTCTTAATGTTTTATTCTTGCCTTAATGTTTTGCTTCCTGTTCATTTTCCTTGTTTTGTCTAGACATTCCTTAAAACTGAAAATCTGCACTAGCATCCGTTTCCGCCTCTAAATCGTGACAGAATATAAGTAAGTAAGTAAGTAAATTTTATTTAGATAGCACGTTTCAGACAGCAAAGCTGACCAAAGTGCAGAGTAAGGAAAGTAAAAATAGAAAACAGAATAAAACCAAATAAAAACAGACAATAGACAATAGTAAAAATTAGGTTAAAACGCCTGGGAGAAGAGATATGTTTTAAGCCTCTTTTTAAAAGTGGTAATAGAAGGTACAAGGCGGATGTCCAGTGGCAATTGATTCCATAGACAAGGGGCAGCAACTGAAAAAGCTCTATCCCCCTTTGTTTTTAACCGGGAACGAGGGACATAAGAAGATCTTTGAGTTAGGAAGGAGCTTGATAATTAAGAGTTTTAAAAACAAACATCAGAATCTTAAACTGCATCCTAAAACGGACTGTGAGCCAATGAAGCGATGCTAAAATTGGGGTGACACGATCAAATTTCTTTGCCCTAGTCAACAGCCTTGCCGCCGCATTCTGAGCCAACTGGAGACGAGCCAGAGATGACTGAGGAAGTCCCAAGTATAATGAATTACAATAATCTAAACGCGAAGTGATAAAAGCATGAATAACCTTCTCCAAATCTTGGAAAGACAAAAATGTTTTAAGTCTAGAAATAATCTGTAGTTGATAAAAACTATTCTTAACGACCGAATTTATTTGATTGGTTAAGCATAATTCTGAATCCAGAATGTTGCCAAGGTTCCTAACCTGGGAAGTAATTGAGGGGAAATGGTTATTATGCAAGACCTCAACATGGATGGAGCAAAATTTTTTAGTCTAAGAGGCCCTATATGAAAGGGAAAAGCTGAGTTGGGGAAAATTCTCCCTAATTCAAGCCAACCGGGAGTGGTTCGACATCATGTACTCCATCATGGGGTATGTCAAGGAGGAGCCTTCTCACCAGGCTGGAACCATCTCCCTCCCTCCCCCAATCTCATCCAGCCTGCCGAGTCGATGAAGAACATTGTTCAGCATCCCTGCTCGTCTGAGGATGGTGCTCAGCACCCCTGTTCAGCTGAGGACATCGCATGTCCAGAAACACAGTTGTGTGGAGAATCGAAGACTTGTCAGCTAACTTAAAACATCAAGTGTCAGATAAAGCATGTGCTTTTGATTTTTACTCGATTGCATTTGATGAGAGCACAGATGCCACAGACATCGCACAGTTATTAATTTTTTTGCGGGGATAACTTTTGCATTACGGAGGAGCTGCTTGATCTTAGGAGTCTAAAGGGCACAACAACAGGTAAGGACATTTTTGAAGCTGTGTCAAATGCAGCTGACAAGATGGAACTTAAATGGTACAAGCTATGTGGAGTTACAATGGATGGGGCTCCAGCTATGACAGGCGAGTGCAAAGGAATGGCCTCTATGGTGTGTGCCAAGGTGAAAGAAAGTGGAGGTGAGGCTATTAAAATGCACTGTATCATCCACCAAGAAGCCCTCTGTTCCAAGACAGTCCAGCTCGAGGATGTGATGAACACTGTTGTGAAAAGAGTCAACGAAATTCGAGCACAAGGGCTGTACAACAGAGAATTTCAAGCTTTTCTATCTGATGTTGATGCTGAATACGGGGACCTATTTTTTTTTAACTCACCTATAGTGGGAACATTGTTGCAGCAACACTGTTCCCACTATAGGTGAGTTAAAAAATATATTACACAGTATTCATGCGTTAATAAGCTCAATTATTTAATAAATTCAGTCAATTAAAATTTTCTAACATTAAAATTTTCTAATAAATTTTGATGTTAACAAGCCCAATAACTTATTTGTATAATAAGCTTAAATATAGCCATCCCCTTTCCCCCTTATTTTTTACCACTTTATACAGGGCTGCGAAGGGGGATCACCATCCTGACTAAGAAGCAATCTGAGGTTGCTGTTTTGAGAATGAACTGTCAACCCTTTTTTTAACAAAAATATGAAAACCCATTAATGGAAAGTTGTGATGTAGGCTGTTTTATTTTTTTTCTTTAAACATATTCAATTATCAAGCATAATTTACCTACATTTGATTGATATTGCTAACTTTAATACACTAGAGGTGAGGCGATATACTTCATCTCTAGTGAGTGGCTCAGCCCATTGTATATTTTTCTGTATGTGGTCCTCAGTGAAAAAAGTTTGGACACCTCGATATAAATCATCAGGCACTAACACGCGTTCCAAGTCTTTCATTTATGACTTCATGGACGAACAACACCTTAATTAAAACATTAACTAAGATGAGTACATTATTATGAATTATGGTTTATTACACATGATCATGATGTTTTCTTTGCTAACAAAAAAATTGGTCTTTACTATCCATTTTGGATAAAGCTACGGTTATGGCACATGAATCATCATGAATTCATGCATGGAAAAAGCATTAATTCATGCATGTAAGACTACTTGAATTATTAAAGGAATATACAAAAATCCACATTACCTCCATAGTAAGTAAGTAAGTATATTTTATTTATAAAGCACATTTAACACAACAAAGCTGACCAAAGTGCTGAACAGAGTAAGAAAAGTAAAATAGAAAACGGAATAAATCCAAATAAAGACAGACAACAGACAATAGTAAAAAATTTGATTAAAACGCCTGGGAGAAGAGATATGCTTTCAGACTCTTTTTAAAAATGATAATTGAGGGTGCAAGGCGGATGCCCAGTGGCAATTGATTCCATAAATGAGGGGCAGAAACTGAAAAAGCTCTAGCCCCCTTAGTTTTTAAACGGGATCGAGGGACATACAGAAGAAACCTATCAGAAGATCTTAAAAATCTGCTAGATGAATGTGGTGTAAGAAAATCTTTGAGACAAGAAGGAGCTTGATCATTAAGAGTTTTAAAGACAAACAACAGAATCTTAAATTGTATCCTAAAATGGACCGGGAGCCAATGGAGTAATGTTAAAATTGGGGTGACATGATTATATTTCTTTGCCCTGGTCAACAGTCTTGCAGCTGCATTCTGAACCATCTGGAGACAAGCAAGAGATGACTGAGGAAGACCCAAGTACAGTGAATTACAATAATCTATCCACAACGTGACAAAAGCATGAATAACCATCTCCAAATCTTGGAAAAACAAAAATGTTTTAAGTTTTGAAATAATCCGTAATTGATAAAAACTATTCTTAACGACAGAAATTATTTGCTTGGTTAAGCATAATTCATGAGAGTATATACATATAAGATTTGCAAATCTTTACATGTGCTGTACTGCTTTAAAAAAATATTTTTTAAAAATGCATGTTTTGTTTAATTATCAAACTCTGTCATTTAATTTACCTCACGCATACTCCTTAACAAGTAAATTTTAGTTCTTTATGAAACGACACAGTTAAATGCTGAATCAATGATACAATGAGTCTTTATCGATCACATATACATATGCACAGTGAAATTTTTTTCTTCACAGCATGTTAGGAAGCTGGGGTCAGCCATGATACAGCACCCCTGGAGCGGAGAGGGTTAAAGGCTTTGCTCAAGGGCCCAACAGTGGCAGCTTGGCCTGAATCCCTGACCTTCCGATTAGCAACCCCGAGCCTGGTAGTGCTGGGGCTTGAACCCCTGACCTTCTGATCAGTAACCCAGACCCTTAACCACCAAGCCGGAGCGGCTGTAGCTCAAGTGGTAGAGTGGGTTGTCCACTAATCGTAGGGTTGGCGGTTCAATTCCCGGCCCACATGACTCCACATGCCGAAGTGTCCTTGGGCAAGATACTGAACTCCAATTGCAAGCTAGCACCTTGTATAACAGCTCTGCTACCATTGGTTGTGTGAGTGTGTGGGTGAATGAGATACAGTGTAAAGCACTTTGGATAAAAGTGCTATATAAGTGTGCCATTTAAGCCACCACTGCCCCAATGATATGGCTGAGAATGTGTTCTAGCAGCTAATTAGCAGAGTTCAGGCTAGTCGTGGCTAGAGTTCACGGCTAGTCATGGGTCCACAGACATTGCAGGTATGTCAAATTTGCTCACATTCATTAGGTTTAAGTGTGTTGGAGAAATTGAGAAAAATTTTCTTTTTTTGCAGACTTCTACATTTAAATGCAACTGCAGAAGCTATTTTTGACATTTTAAACAATTTCATGGTTTCTAATGATATCAGCTAGACAAAGTACGTTAGACAAAGCACTGATTGTGCTCGCACTATGCTGGGGCAACACAGTGGAATTGTGAGACGTGCCCCACTGCTCACTCTCATACACTGCTGCATTCACAGAGAGGCATTAGCTGCTAAGAGAATGCCCATATAGTTAAAGACTGTTTTGGATGATGCTGTCAGAATTGTGAATTACATCAAAATTCATCCATTACAAGCACATTTGTTTTCTCTTTTGTGTGAGGTGATTCGAAGTGAACACCATCAGCTCCTACTGCATACCAAAGTCTGGTGGCTCTCATGCGGCAGAATGCTCACCCAACTCATCCAGTTACATTACGAGGTCAAAACATTTTTCATTGATACCAAATTTGAATTTGCAGACCACCTCTGTGATTTTGACTGGCTTTGTAAATTGGCCTACTTGGCAGACATTTTCAGCCACTTGAATGGACTCAATCTAGCCCTACAGGGAAAGCAGAAACAATGTTTCACATGCAAAATAATATAGAGGCAACCATGAACAAAATGGATCTGTGGGGGAAAAGAATGGCTCAAACCAAAAGTCAAAAGTCAAAGTAAAATTTATTTATATAGCACATTTAAATCAACACAAGTGTTGACCAAAGTGCTGTACATCATACATAATAAAATATACATTAAAGAACCAACTATAAGTCCTTCGAAAATGTGCCCAAGTTTCTGATTAAAGAGTAGAGGCAACCTCCCATCACTGAAGCAGCTGCTATGGCAGCGCACCTGCAGTCTTTGAAATGACAGTGGACTACTTCCCTGGAATCAGCGAACAGCAGAGCTGGATACAGAATCAGTTTGCCAACCACACTGAGGATATAATTGTGGGTCTCACCTCCAAGGAACAGGACAGTCTTGTTGATCTATCCCGTGATAGCTCTTTGAAACTGCTTTTTTTTTTCAGAAAGACTTTTCTGGTTGCATGTGTCTTCCAAATACCCTGAACTCTCTAACAAGGCAATAATATTTCTGATGCCATCTGTCACAACGTATCTCTGTGAAGCGGGATTTTCTGTGCTTGTGGCCTTAAAGACAAAGGGCAGGAATGCATTGAATGTTGAATCTGATCTCCATCTTAAACTGATGTCTATTCAGCTAGACATCAAATCCTTAACAGCTGCAAAGCAGCATTACCCATCTCATTAGGTACTGTCAGTAAGCCTGTTGCATCAGAGTATTAGACTGTTCTTTACTAAGTTCTTAATTGACTAAGTTCACCTCATCCTTCAATTTAAATGTAGATGTTATGATGTCATTTAAATATTGTCTTTAAACACAGTTATGAATTTTAATGCAACAGATTTGTGTGGGGTGTTTGAAGTTTGGGAAGCCCCCCACCACACACACCAAAAGAATAAAGTGATTCATTCCAAATCTTTATTGGCAAAAATTTACATCAATTATAGTTTCCTTTCCTTTTCTCTTTGGTTCTCCCGGTTATCTCTGTGTATAATTAACTGTAGGCCTATACACACACATTGTTATCAAAAGAATAATAATGATTCATTATCAGCGTAATAAGTGATTAACAGCACCTATATAGCTCTGTCCTAGATCTCCCTCAGACCAATTAACTGAAACGGGGTAGTTTGTCGTTCAATAAAACCGAAGTTAAGATAACTCTTGAGATATAGCCTTACTTTCTTTTTTGATGATGAGTCATCAGCACTTTTACGTTTCTAGACATGTTGTTTTATTCAGAAAATAATGATGCTCTGATTGCAGCAAAAATGAGCTGCTAGCTGAAATTGATTGAGCACGGGCCAGTGAACTCAGGTTGGGAACCACTGACCTAGAGCATATCTTGGCAACACTTTTAAGTATTGACAGCAAACTTCTCACATAAATTTAGGAATGAAATCTAAAGTTAAGAAACAAGACTTCATTAGCAACTTGGGAGATTTACTGAAACATAAAGTGAGACAATATTTTAGCAAAGGCAAAGGCCTTTAAATTTAGTATATCTCCTTGGGAGCAAGTGCAGATGGTCCCAAAGGCTTCTGTTCTTTCTCCATCACTAAGGAGTGGGGAGAGAAAGTGCTTGGCCCTGTTAATTGCTATATTAGTCTTTAGCTATATTGCTATATTAGTTGTTGTTTTTTTTTACTGACGTAAATGGTTGGCATCACAAAAAATAGAATACATAAGTACACTTGTAGCTTCATTATCATCATTCACTTACACTAGCTTTAATTACATGGAGCTTCCTTACAATTAGAAGCATTCAGTTCATTTAGTTGTGCTGGGTGCCCAACACATTCCTAGTTAATATATATATTTTTTTAGAACAGAACATATTCGACTCATGTTCAACTTTTACATGTTCCTACCTTCATGTCAAGTCCAGTCTGCTTTTTAATTAACAAATTCACTCCCTCAAAGACTCATGAAACTCCCTATCTTTTCATTTAAAAATACCATGATTTGCAATGCATTCTTTCTGATTGAGTCCCATCCAGCTTAACTGTCTTTCTTTTGTCATTTAACATTTGATCATACAAATTCTGTTTTATCTTTAAGTTATAATTATTATACATTGATTACACATTCAACTTTTTACAATGAGTTTTCCAGAGTATACAGAACCATGTAATTGTTGCCAGTTTTGCCTGTTTACTGAGCCTGCACTCTCTCAGGAATCCATATCTTGTCACACCAGTCATTTGGGTCTTTTGGGTATCTTTAGAGAATAAATTAAAGGGCATATTGCATGTGTTGAGAGACAGTCCTAACAAACAGTGATAATTGCCTTTTCTTCATTCCCTCAGGTATACATAGAAACATATTGTCATGTTTTAATTGGCCTAACTTTTAGCTCATCAGTTTATCTAGGCTAACTTGGAATAATGAAATGATTAATAATAATAGAATAATGATAATCATATCCCTGATCATAATGTAAAAAGAAAACATTTTATTAAGGAAGACAAAATAAAATTTCACTTGCTGTACGCTCCAAGGGTGAATGGTTATGGATTGTTGTCAGAGATAGCATGATATGTCATGTATGAAGACAAAGCAAAACTTAATAAAACAGACATCCTATCATAGTAAAAAATAGTAAATATGATTTAGCCACACAGGCGGCTGTGGCTCAGTTGGTAGAGCGGGTTGTCCACTGTAGGGTTGGTGGTTCGATTCCCGGCCTGCATGACTCCACATGCCAAAGTATCCTTGGGCAAGACGCTGAACCCCAAGTTACTCCCGATGGCAAGTTAGCGCCTTGCATGGCAGCTCTGCTACCTTTGAGGGTGAATGAGACATAGTGTAAAGTGCTTTGGATAAAAGTGCTATATAAGTGTGCCATTTACCATTATAATTCTCTCAGAGTCCACATTAATTATTTATTTCACCCTACACTGCTTTAGGCCATATTTAATTCTAATAATGCACATGAATCGAAGAGGGCTTTGGCTGAATGTGCGTTGTGATGATGTCACATGGCACGTCTTGCCAAATCTGCAGAAAATCTGCAGTAATTTTGAAAAATTGCCTCTGAATGTTGCAGAGTTTGCTTGATTTTGTGTTCATTTCTGTGATCGCAGAATTCTGGAAGGAGTGATTTAGGCTCATTATTTAAATGTGTACAATAGTATTTTGGCTATGCACTAAAGCCGCAGAGGTTTTTTTTATATTCCTTAACTTTCCACTCACTTTGAAAATTGTCATTAGATTCAAGTGGATACTATTTACAGGCCTGTTTGATTGTTGAGGTTTTAATTAAACCCATTCAATTCCCAATGACCCGTCAAACAGGCTAATAACTAACTACAAGAAGTCAGTAATAATTATAATAAATTACACTGGTATAATTTCTACCAGTGTAACTAAATAAAAATTTAAAAAATCCCAGGAAAGCTATGCTTTACGGATTTCCATTTTAAGAACCACCATTGTCGATGATGCATAATGCACGCTAGTGATGTCTAGACAGTAAACATGATTTATTTAATCTATTGTTTGTACTGGGCAAAAATAGAAACATACACATGTTTATCATTTGGGTCCCATGTAACTTGCTTTAACCCTTTAACCGTCTTCAACAACCTCCTTTTCAATTGTTTGCTAGCGCACATTTTGAGTTACTACATCTTATTGAAAAATGACTGAACTTTAACTGAACGCAGCCTGATTGAGCTATCTCTACCACTTACTTTAGTAATGTTATGTTAAAAACATTCACCAAAAGTTGCTGTGTCTTAAAATAGTGTGCCTTTTCAGTTTGCCTCCTTACAGGAAGTTAGCAAAAAGAAAGTCACTCCAGAAATCCATCTCGGGCTTTTATTTGACTTTTTCTAAAAGTTTTTGGTATCCAGTAAATGTATTTATACTTTTACCATGAATTGACTTATGGCCTATACTAAAAAGGCCTATGGAGTGTATCAGGGGGTCAGTCTGGCTCCTGTGTGTCTGGGGGTGTGGAGGAGAGGGGTGTGTGGGGGAATAGCCCCCCTCCCAACAAAAGGTGTTTATGTTAATGAGTTTTGTTTTTGGGGGTGAAATACGTCTGAAAAGAATATCAATGTTTAATATGGGCATGTGTTTGTGTTACTGTGTGGGGTTATTTCGTT
>JANDJT010000060.1:17633090-17645859 GCA_024331685.1 Stegophilus panzeri | reverse complement strand
TCTCCAGACTGATAAAATCACGAATTCTGATTGATTTTAACTTTTACAGAAGTATGGGGGACTTAGAGATGTTCAAGGCAGTGTGGTATTGTGAGGAGGCTCTGTGTTCTGTAGTGGAGGGAGACCTTTGTTTTACACCAGCATTAGGCTGATAATGTTCATAACAACTTTTCGTTGTTTCGTTGACTTATTTATTTAATTAATTAATTTATGTTTTTTTAATGCTCCTTTAAATATTTATTTATTTATATATTGAGTCACCTTTTTTTATTGTGTATAGTGTGACTTTTGCTAAATAAAGGATTGTAAAAAGTAAAAAAAAAAAAAAAAAAAGTCTCTCTCTCTCTCTCCACACACTTTCTCCTCTCTTCTATTCCATAGTCTGTCCTTTTGTTCATTGTTGTCTTGTATATATGTAGATGCTGACAAATTTGTGTTGTTTTCATGTTGTGAAACTGAAGATAGTCAACTATTGGGAAAATGTTTATTTTTGGGGGGTGTGTGTGAGATTTTGTGTTGAAAATGACAGGTTCTGTGTTATTGTATCCATCACAGGACTGGGATATGCTGCTTCATCTTGAACCCAGGTTTTCTATTATATAAACAGAATAGACAGACTTTCAAGGAGAGGTGTGACTTACAGTTCTCCATGTAGTCTGAGATTAAGGTTTTTCTCTTCATTTTAATTAGATGCAAAGTAACTAGTAACTTGCTACTTGAGTAGTCTTCTCTTCGGATACTTTTTTACTCTTACTCAAGTAATTATTAACATTATTACTTTTATTGTTACTTAAGTAATTATATTTATAAGTAGTTTTACTTGTACTTGAGTAAAATATTTGTCTACTCTACCAACCTGTATGTAAAGAATTTCAATCCAGTACAAACCTAAGAAATAGTAATTTGCGCCAGTGGAATGAACACCATTGCCACAATTACATTGTTTGTAGGGCCATGATAACAGAAACAGCTTTTGTTTATATACAGAAGTACAGTCTAGGAATCAGAGCTATAATTCAGAGTTGTTTGTTTTGGTGACAGTATAACAGTAAAATATCTCAGAGGAATACATAGCAATTAGAATGGCTAAGCAAAGCAAACAGGGTAATGCAAGGAATGATGTCATCTCAATCATATATAAATACCTCTGATGTTTATGTATGGCTGGCAAATTGTTTCATCTGCACAAGGTACAGTATTAGAACAATAGTTGTTTCCACTTCTACTGTGCTGTCATATATAAAATACTTTTTATTTAGTGAGACTAGATTTCAGTGCAATATACCATTAATATTTGCATATAAATTACTTTAGGGGGTTTGAACTCAAGTCATGTTATTTGATTTTTCACAGGTGTTTTCTAGCAGCCAGATGGCTGATAACATTACTTCCATTCTTTCATTAACATCAACAAATGCAACATTTATTCGCCCCTCAACATTTTACATCACTGGACTTTACAATATCCCACATGCAAAGTACTATTATTTGTTTCTTTGCTTTGTGTATACTGTCACCTTTTTGGGGAATTCTTTTATAATGGGCACCATCTACCTGGCACGCAGTTTACACACAGCCAAGTATATAGCTGTATTCAACTTGGCTCTCTCTGATCTGTGTGGAAGCTCTGCTCTTATTCCAAAGCTCCTGGACATGTTACTGTTTGAGAATCAGAATATATCTTATGAAGCCTGTTTGTCAAACATGTTTTTTGTTTATTGTTTTATGACCCTGCAGTGTCTTACTTTGCTTGCTTTAGCTTATGATAGACTAATTGCTATATGTTATCCTTTAAGGTATCATGCTATTGTTACCAAAGCAGCAATGATTTTCATTATTGGTGTCATGTGGGTTCTATCTGTGAGTGTCAATGCTGTCCTTGTAGCTCTAATTACTAGATTGTCCTTCTGTAGATCTACAACAGTTTATAGTTATTTCTGTGATCATGGCCCTATATACAAATTAGCCTGTAATGATAATACCATAAATTCCATAATGGGCAATGTCTGTACTGCTACCCTGCTTTACTTTCCATTAATACTAATAATTGCCTCATATGTTTGTATTGGTTTTGCATTACAGAAGATTGCACATGGTGTTGAGCAAGTCAAAGCTATGAAAACTTGCACATCCCATCTTATATTAGTGGCCATGTTTTATCTACCAATAATTAGTGTTTATACTGTAGCTCTTACCACACGTATAGACACAAATATCAGGATAATTAATACTGCCCTGACACAAACTATTCCACCCATGTTAAACCCCATCATATATACCTTAAAGACAGAGGAGGTAATGAAGGCTATTAAATTACTCTACAAACATATAAGATGAACTTTGCAATGGAAAGAGCTATAAATAAAATTATGATGAATTAAAATGCCACATTAAGTGCACCTTAAATTAAACAAAAGTGGAATATATTTAGTTATAACTGTTTCTGCTATTAAAGTGGTTCCGCCAGTTAAGACCACATATTACACTGCTGATGCTTCCTTTATGTGTAATTAATTTGTATATGAAATAATGCTGACGTTCACTTTCTAAATAAATTGTAATTATAATATTTGGTATAACTAACTATTTGGAAAACTATAATTACTGGTTGTGAAAATCTAAGAGAAGTCATTATACAGTACTAATACCCTTGAAATAACATGTGCTTGTGCAGCATTACAACACTGGAAAAATGGCTTAAAAGGTGCCCATTTGTAACAAATTTGTATTGTTAATATATTTTAGAAATTTAAAAAAAAGTTGGAAACATACAGTTGTATAAAATGTGTTTGTATGCTATACCATTACAATTTCCCTTCACTGGAAAGAGGGGGCCAAGCATGAACATGTTCCAGCATGACAATGCCCCTATGCACAAAGCAAGGTCCATGAAGACATACTTTGCTAAGTTTGGAGTGGAAGAACTCAACTGGCTCCTCACAGAGCCCTGACCTCTACCCCACTGAACAACTTTGGGTTAACATATGTGTGTTATGGTCAGATGTCCACAAACTTTTGGCCATATAATGTACTTTGGTACTTTGCTCCTTGTTGTCTTTGACATTAGAGTAACAAAAGAATGTGCATGCACAGAGGTAGAAAGTAAGCTTTGTACCAGAAAGTGCAATAATTTTTTGCACTCAAATTGAAAATGAGCACAAATTAATATATATAAATAGAATAACTTATATATATGATATTTTGAGCTAAAACAAGGGTTCATTTGGGGCAAAAATGCACACTACACTTTCTGTGAACCCAAACATTGACTACTCCACAATTTATTTTTAAATTCCAGATTTATAACTGTAAAAATTGTAACATTTTATCATATGCATACCTGTCAATATGGAAATTAGTGGTGGAAATTTGGTTAGAAACAGCCTTGAGTTGCACTGAATCACCAAAGAAAAGGCTCTTAACATTTATCTTTTTCTCCTTTTATTGTCATTCACCATTTTTTAAGAACTGATACATTTATATAAAGCATCTAAAACAATTTCAGCAAACAAACAGAAAGCTGTGTTTGTGTGTGGTAATTACTCTTGCTTGCTGCAGTCTGCGTTGTACAATTTTTGTGTGTATGTATGTGTGTGTGTATGCGTGTGTGTGCGTGTGCAAAGGAAGAGTAAATCAAATACTGGGAAATTTAAAAGGAAGTGTTCCAGGCCACGTAGGCACCTCGAATGGACTTTTAAATAAATGGGATGGATTTTTAGGAAGCTCTAGCTCCAGTTAATCTGTCACAGTTTTTGAATGGGTAGATTATAAGTGAAGAATCTAAAATACAGCAAAGATGTGCACATTAATTGGGCTCAGGTGCAGGACAACAAAAATAACAATATAGAAAAAAGAAGCATGATGTCCACATACTGAATTTACAGCGCCAAACTACTTTTTATTGAAAGCGCAACATTTTGACAAATCAGGTCTTTATCAGTCACAATACCCATGTGGAATAAAATACAACTCTTTATAGAAGCAGGTAATCAATTTAATTACACTCACACTCCAAAACATGTGACAATCAATAACAAATCATGTGACACTCACACACACACACACACACACACACACACACACACTAAATAAATAAATAAAATAAACAAAACAATCCACATAAGGATAACTTCTGTAAGAATATGATATTAAATGTTCACTCTCTTACCTGTAAGCTATAATATAATTATAAAACAGTTTTAAAAAATAACAATATCTTTATTATTAAAAAACTACAGCTTTGATAAAAGCAGATGAAGAAATACATAAATCACTATAGAAAAGGCTTAATATCAAAATCCTCATATAGCCCTAATGGTGACAAAGTATTTAAAGTATAAATACAAAAACACTCTCTTTGTAGCTCTCTTCTCATAATCACCTCCGCTTAAGGTTTTTTTTTTACCTTCTCTATACCTACGTACGTATTACAAAGCATTAACATTATGACCATCTTGTCTGAAATGTGACGCTATAGGGCTACGCATATCTCCGGTCCTAATATTGCAATGGTCTAGAAGTCACCTTTTCAGTTTTGTCTGACTTGTTAATGTGTTTTCTGATTTGTTAATGTGTTTTCGGATTTGTCATTATGTTTTCTGACTTGTTAATTTGTTTTCGGATTTGTCATTATGTTTATAATTTGTTGTTTTGTTTTTGGATTTGTTATTTTGTTTTCATATTTGTGTTTTGCTTTGCACCTGTTGCATATAGCACCCAAGTGAACACAAAGATTTTTGGCTTTTTCAACAAGTTGTTTCTGCAAAGCAGAAGGGCGTGTCCGTTGGAGGTTTTTATCCCAGGAGGGTCTCAGGTGAAGTCACCTTCCCCCTTCTTCTGATAGGATACAGGAAGTGGTTGCACCTAGTGGCAGCTTAGGTACTCACATCCCCACTCATTCTTCAGGAGTATAGCTTTGTCTTAGTCCTGAGGAGCATGAAGCCCATTGCAGCCCATGGTTTGAAGTTTGTGGGGTTTAAACCCTTGGGAGTCTTCAAAGTCTGCCAGAGTTTGCATCCAAGACAACCAGTTAATCCCATGCTCTGTTGATGACCCATAGAGTTCCTGGAAGGCTGTAAGCATCTAGACAGTTCATCAAAGACTGTAAGCATCTGGGCAGTTTGTATCAGACTATAAAGCATAAAAGCTCTATAAGGACTATTAGCTCAAGCTCTGTCTCCTGCAAAACCAGGTTTCAAACCATGACAACAATTGTGTGCATGGTCACTGAGCACTTCAGCACACAATAGAGGAGAGGAAGCAAATTGTGTTTGCTATATCTTCTATCCTGTCAGTTATTATATATTTTACCTTGTACACTTTTATATTTTATGCTTTTAATTTTTGTATTCCTTTAACTGCTCTGTAATGTGACTTTGGGTTTTGTGAAAGGTGCTATATAAATAAAGCCTATTATTATTACGGGTCAAGCATGAAGTGCTAGAATCCTATTGTTATTGTCAAGATTTTTAGAAGTCCAAACATTTAAGTTGCTGGAACCCTGTTGTGTTTGTTCTGATTTTTATTATTCTTTAATTCACTGCAAGTTTATTTGTATAGCGCTTTTAACAATGGACAGTGTCACAAAACAACTTTAATGAAATATATACTCCGATCAGTCATAACATTAAATTCACAGACAGGTGAAGTGATTTGATTATCATCAAGTGACATTGATTATCTAATTACAGTGGCACCTGTCAAGGGGTGGGATATATTAGGCAGCATGTGAACAGTCAGTTCTCAAAGTTGATGTGTTGGAAGCATAAAAAATGTGCAAGCATAAGGATTTGAATGACTTTGACAAGGGCCAAATTATGATGGCTAGACAACTGGGTCAGAGCATCGCCAAAACGGCAGGTTTTGCAGGGGTCATGGGCACCAAAGATTTATTGATGCACATGGGGAGCTAAGGGTAGTCTGTCTGGACTGATCCCACAGAAGAGCTACTGTAGGACAAATTGCTGAAAAGGTTAATGCTGGCTATGATAGAAAGGTGCATCACAGATTACTGCATATGGCTGAGTAGCCACAGACCAGTCAGTGTGCCCATGCTGACCCCTACCCACAATCAGCATCATTACTGGACCATGGAGCAATGGAAGAAGGTGGCCTGGTCTGATCAATCACATTTACTTTTACATCATGTGGACAGCCAGGTGTGTATGTCTTTATCCTAGGGAAGAGATGGCACCAGGAAGCACTATGGGTAGAAGGCAAGCTGGCAGAGGCAATGTGATGCTCTGGGCAATTGTGGGAATAAATTTAGGACACAGGAAAACACGAGGGTAACAAAGTATGTAGTTTATTGAGAATCACTGATATCATATACATCATACACTGGGGAAGGGACAGGACTAGTTGGAGAATAATCAGTACGGGAAGGATAATATGCATGTGTGTTCATAGCAAGACTACGGTCATCGTCAGAGGAAAGAATAAATGGGCCCTCCACAGAGGATATGGGAGACAGGTGAGCCTCAGTTTTCGTAGATGCATGGACATAGGTCACCAGTGGAATAATACGATAAGTGGGAGGCAGAAGAAATCCTGGGGGTATATGTGAAGAGCCAAGACATTCTAGCAAAGCATTAATGTCCACTGACAAATGTGCCAGCTGATGACGTAGATATTGGTCCAGGCTCGAGAAACTGAGCAGCCGAGAGAGAGAAGGGCCAGCTGATTGAGGGCATTGGCCGGGGACAGAGAGAGGACAAAAATAAGAAATTATACACAATAAAACAGTAGTGGCAGTATATCCATATATACATGTACAAGTATATGCAAAGAATGTAAGAAACAGGTATCAATACACAGCATGAAAAGAGCACAAAGTTTAAAAGATACACACACACACACACACAACATGTTTAAGAAACACAAAAATGCATAATAGGCTTAGGAATAAGAGAGAAAATGTGTGTAACCGTAAGCTATAATGAAAAAACATATCTCACCCATAATGGAGAAATGGTAAAATATCCAAAATGATCCAGAGCAATGGCGTGGTGAGATCTGCACAGCTTGACTGTCGGAAGTAGAATGCCAGTGAAGAACATGGAAAAAAAATTAAATACTAGAAAGAAAAACATGAAGATAAGGGGTGTAGCGAGCTTAGGCTGCGCCGGTTTGAGCACAGACACACAGGAGGCCACTTAGGTGCAGACATGGAGGGTTTTTTATTCAACAGAGGGTGTGAGGGTGAGAAGAAAGTGTGGTGAGGTGCTCGGGGTGTGGTGTCGTCCTCGGGGCCGTAAAGAGCGTGCTGCGGTCTCCCAGGGAGGTTGAGGCCCGTTTTGGAGGTCAGGGAGCTTTGGGGAGGCAGCCAGGGAGCGAAATCCTTTTCTGTTATATCTTCTGTAAAAAAACAATAGAGAACAGAAGGTTAGCATTGGTTTGGAGACAGTTCTCTCCTTTGTTAGAGGAGGCAGGCACTTTTATATGCTCCCGTCGGCTGCTGCATGGTGGAGAGCTGCCGCGCTGATCATTAGCCACCAGCCGTGTGTGTTTCTGTGACCTCGCCTCGCAGCCACGCGCTTTCTGGTTGTCAAAAACATTAGTGGTGCTGAAGCGGAGCTGTTCTTTCAGCATCAGTTTCCCTCTCAGTTGCGGGAAGAGTGCTTTTCTTCTTTTGTGCGCTGGCCGCGGGCCTGTCATCACAGGGGATATCAAAAGGCCGAAAATAGGTTTTAAGGGTATTTCAAAGTGAGCACAGCTGATTCTAATGGGATTTCAAAATGAGGAAAGTAGAGTTTAAGGGGAAATCAAAAAGACTATTGAAACATATTGGGATTTCAAAAGAATGAGATAATTGGGCATAGACTAGAGTCTAACTGTATAAATAGGGCAGTAAGTCTGTGTACAGATTCAGATCACTTTGGGACGTCTCACTGTTTGGATCTCATGCTGCTTTTTGAACAATAAACTGGATTTTTGCTTCTCTCATCCAACGTGTTCTAGTCTTTTACTTTCAATTGTGTTTTTGAGTATCATTAATTCTGGAAAAAGGTCATTAGCACTTCTAGTTTTTTTTTTTTTTTTTTTTACATGACATTTGGTGACCCCGGCAGGATTGGGTGAGGCTGGATGATTGATCCCATCTGGGGACTTCACCATACCGTGGGCTGCAGAAAATTCCTGTGATACTGCTGTTGAGGCTAGGGTTTGGAACCCCCTCAAAAGGGCTGCTTGGAGACAGGAAGCTTCATGCCTCACTCCCTCGATACCGCTGCCAAGGTAAGGCAGGGCTGCTTGGTGAGGGAGAACCCCTCGATACCACTGCCAGAAAAGGGCAGGTCTGCTTGGTGGGGGACAATATCCTGGGCCCAGGTATGAGGATCTGCTGAAGAAGGGGTAAGAGCAATAAGAGCCAACCCTTTCAGTGAAAGCAGGCCCAGTGAGTGTGTGTGAGATGAATGCATGAGTGAATGAATAAATAATACCTAATAGAGGAGACAAAATAGTGGGATATTGAGTAAATGATGAAAATTTGAAAACATATTAGATAACAGCGAGAAAAATGAGGTGTAACTGGAAAGCAAAGTGTAAAAAAGTGTGGTCATTCTTTTGAAAGGTTATGGTAATAATTAGTGAACATTGTTGAGCCCCTAGGAAACGAGGTGGAGCTGAGAGGCGGAAGGGAGAAGAGACCTACGACACCACCAAGCACCAGAAAAAGAAAAGCAGATAAGAGACAAAACAGACAAAAAGGGAAAAAGGTAAGGGGAGTAAATATTTATGAACACAAATATGGCATTATGCATTTATACCTAGTTACACGAACATTGAGGAAGAAGATAACGTTGTAGACTAAGTGGAGATTCGCCGTGTAGTCAGACCAGACAACACCATAGCAGAATTACTACTAGTATTGCCAGAAGTTGATCTGCTAGCAATCAGGCTACTGGTAGGTGAGTTGGATCGATACATTTTGGTGATACAGCTCATAATAAGTAGAAGTACCTAGAAGTACCTAGGTAGTAAACAAGGTTTATAGAGTATGGTGCCCCTAATTGAAATAGTGATAAGGAAGCATAACAGTGATGAATAATATATAAGGCATTGTTGAAAGAAGTGGCATGACAGGACAGCTGGAGAGCTGCAATAGCCAATGGAGGGAACATTTGATGAACAGGTGTGCCAAAAGATGAAGCAGAGGTTAGCTTGTTGGAGTAAGAAGAAAAAGGGAGAAAAAGCCAAGGTCAGGCTAGAGAAGAAGGAAGAAATAATGGAGTGGTCTGAACAAGAAAGAAGAATGGATAGGGAAAGGAAAGAACAGAAAAGGAAAGAGCAGGAAAGGAAACAACAGGAGGATGCTAAAGAGGAGAAGGAAGGTAAGGAGTACCAAGAGAAAATGAAGGGACGTGAGGTGGAAAGTGAGAAGTCAGAGAAGGATAGGGAAAAAGGGACACAGCCACCATGTGGGATGCAGCAGGGGCCCAGCCTGCCGCCACCGTACAACATGCAATATGCCCCCCAACCACCTCTATACACAGTGGGAATATACCCATCAGTGACACAATGCGTCATGCAGAACACAGAAGGATGGGAACCCGCTAGGATGAAATTGCATGGAACATTTGACAGACTGTGCAGATCACTGGGCGAAGAGGATGCGAGTAAAAACAGTGTCTACATCACACAGAAATGTAAAAGTACACTGTCTGCACCCTGTTTGAACACAAGCAGAGAAGATAAAGAGGTGCAAGCATACTGGGAAAGTTTGCCTCAGTACCAACACACTAGCACCCCCATGTGGGAAACAACCAGCAGAGCATCTCTCCTGGAGCAGGTACGCCAAGAAGAAGACATGGAGCTGAAGACAGGAAGAAAACGGAAAATGGAAAAAGACATAAAAGAGAAGCGACCATAGATCACCTTACAAAACTAAGCATAGAGTTGAGAGGTGCGGCAAAAGGGCAACAAGAACCACAAGGGCAGATCATACTTCTAAGGAATAATGACACAGACATGCAGGCAGAAAAATTGGACTCGCAAGCCAAAAAAGGCCAGGTCATTCACATGGAAGGAGACGTGACAATAACTGCACTGAAAAATGATGAAGGGGAGCGGTTGAAGCTGAGGTTAGGGAATGTGGAGGGTTTTGTACTGGAAAAAGGAAGAAAATTCCAGGAAGTGAGGGAATTGGCTGAAAGGGCAGTCAAGGCTGCTGAGGCAATCCACATGGTAGGTGAAGCACAAATAGAAAGCATTAAACTAATAGAGATCAAGCAACAGTTGGACCACTCCAGAGAAGATCAGAGGGAATTGTTGGAGCTGACTAGACAAAGGTTGCAAGAATTAGAGTCAGACATACAAGTGACAGAGGGCTCAGCGGATGATGAAGACGAAGGAGAGGAAGAAGGGGAAAGTGAGATGGACTTTACTAACATAAATGTCCAAAATGACGAGAAAGTTGGCACCAGCCAATATGAAAAGATGGAATTCCACAACCGGAAATCTATCCAAGCTCCAAGGTGATATACGTATGAAGTCAATGGCAAAAAACCCGCTACAAGAACTGTGCAGAAACAGGTAAAGAATAAAACAGGGGTTCCACCTTCCAGCTCCCACTGATGGTAAAAGGAAAGTTTACAGTTATCAAAACACAACAAAATAGATGTAAGGATGACATAAATAAACTAAATATTTGCTCATTCTTTAGTTTTTATGTTTTATAAAGTACAGGCATTAAACCTAGCCTTGGACTAATGGGGAATCTGTATTCAAAATTCAATTTAGCAGGCAAATGACTTAGAGGTTTAGTTGTTCCCAAGTAAATTTTTAAGGTTACACAACTTGCAGTTTCTGAATTTTTTCAGTCAACTTAACGTTAAGTTCCATTTCAAAGAAAATTCAAGGTTGTGTGAGCTTCATGCTGTGGGAGGCCGGTATCTGAGGTCTGTGTAAAATAAAGGTCTGCCGTGGTCAGATGACATGGCATTTCTCTGTTTTTTATATATTATATATATATATATATATATATATAGAATGCTACAGTATTTTAATTACTTTTAATGATAACACAGTAATGTAACACATTTTAAATTTGCATAATTTGATTACAGTTACTGATGTCAATAAAATTGTTACTTGCATTACAAATTTATTGTTAAGAAAACAATATTAAGTAAAATCCAGGATGCAAATGCTGTTATGAGCTTTATTAAGAGGTAGGCAGACAAATCCAAAACGTATATCACAATTGTAGTCAAACAAGAACTAGACGGAGGGGGTACAGAAGCAAAATGCTGAGATTTGCTGTTCATTTAATTCTGCCTGATTAAATAACATTAAAATTCTAATTCATGTTTTTCGGCCAAAAAATAAACTTGTGCCCCCTCCAGTGTACAAACAGCAAAATTGCAATGTTCTAAAGGTCAAATACATGACATCCAATCAAATTATCCTGTCTTTCTCGGTCAAAACTGCATCCACTCACAGTCATGCGTCAGTGTGCATCTTACCGCATGTCATTTATCACCAGCACATGGCTATGTGATGAAGTTAAGTAATAGCTCATAACATTAAAATGGAGAAGTACAAAGATATCGGCCCGCAACCACAGTAAGCACCTCTACTTCCAGCTCCGCTGATCCACAGTCCTCTGACAGCAGTGGCCCAGGTCCCTCTAATAGCGCGTCCGTAGCGAGCGTAAGTGTACCCACTGCTACTAGCCCAGTTCACGCTGATACAGACAGCAATGTATCTGAAGTCGAAACGCCACCTCTTCTTCACCAGCAATTCGCAGAAAAACCATCAAAGAGGTGCAAATATGATGAGAAATATATTTCTTTGGGCTTTACATACGCTGGCAGTGAAGAAAACCCCCAGCCACAGTGTGTTATATGTGCAAAACTACTCTCTCATAACTGCATGAAACCAGCATTTCTGCACAGACATTTAGAAACAAAGAATGCTATTTACTTTTTGCTAAATAAACCTTGAGAGTTTTTTAAAAACATTTAAGACAACTCAGGAGTAGTAAGACCCTTATAACAGCATAGGAAAACCTAAATAGGAAGGGTCTGGAAGCATCCTACATGGTGAGCTACAGAGTGGCTAAGACGGGCAAACCCCATACTATTTTGGAGGACTTAATTATTCCTGCTGATATAGCTGGTGTAATGCTTGGGGAAAAGGCCCAAAATAAAAAAACAATACAGAGGATGCCATCGTCAGAGCACACAGTTTGAGAGAGGGGGTACGCAAAAGGATATTAAATGCCTGGGGGGGTACACCACTGTAAAAAGTTTGGGAACCACTGGACTAGGAGAAACCAGAATAAATAAACAGGAGGACGAAAACAGGATCAAAAATCAAGAATCGAGGATCAACAGGGTTAGTCTGGGTCTGGCAGCAAAACAAAGAAATATGCAACACATTATTATTATTATTGAACAAAGACACAATAATTAAATAATTTAAATAATTAACATAATCAAAGGTAAAACATAAACAGCTGTGAATAATGATGACACGTGAGGGAGACAAACAATAACATAACAAGGGTGGTGACAGCATTTGCATCCTGCATTTTACTTAATATTGTTTTCTTAACAATAAATTTGTAATGCAAGTGACAATTTTATTGACATCAGTAACTGTAATCAAATTATGCAAATTTAAAATGTAATGTGATACATTACTGTGTTATCATTAAAAGTAATTCGAATACTGTAGCATCTATACATTATCTCACAAAAGTGAGTACACCCCTCACATTTTTGTAAATATTTGATTATATCTTTTCGTGTGACAACACTGAAGA
>JANDJT010000060.1:17603558-17614531 GCA_024331685.1 Stegophilus panzeri | reverse complement strand
TGCTTCTCTTTAGCCCACTGTAACCCTGTTTTCTTCTGTTTAGGTGTTAGTGCTGGTTTTTGTTTGGCTTTTCTATATGTAAATCCCATTTCATTCAGCAGATTTCTATCAGTTCTGTCACAAACACTGAGTCTTGTTTCCACCCATCTGTTTGTTTTGTTGCACATTTTCTATTTTCAAGGCATATTGCTTTAAGTTTTCTATCCTGACGCATTGATGTCTTCCTTGGTCTACCCATATGTTTTCCTATTATAACCTTCCCATTTTGTTTATACTTACACAGCATTTTAGACACAGCTGACTGGGAACAGCCAACATCTTTTACCACACTCCATGCTGGATTTCCTTCTAGAAGGAGTTTTATAATCCTTTCAATTGTTTCAATAGACAACTCTCTTGTTGGACCATGTTTTCTTTCAAAAAATCCAAGGTTAAGGTCTGTAAGCACTCTCTAACTGCAGACTATATTACATTTTTAGATTTGTGCTGGTATTTGTTTTAGAAATGCAAATTACAAGGTGATTCCATAATTTTTTTGCTCAACATTGAATGATTTCATTAATTTTTTTCCTCTACTTGATCTGGGGGGGGAAGCCATTAATTAAAATAATTAAATGTAACTTGTTTGAGGTATGTTTCACGGAGCCAGAATGTTCAACTATTAAACAAAAATAGTTTTGTGTCATTGTTTATTTGCTACGAAGTTTAAAAAAAAAAAAAAAGCCAGGTGAGTGTAGTGATTCCATAATTTTTGCCAGGGGTTGTATATAAGTGCAGACCATTTTATTGATGAGAGAGGACGGAGGAAAATGGACATGGTTTGATCAGCCAGAAAGGCTCTGGTAACTCAAATAACCACTCTTTACAAGTGTGTTGAGCAGAAAAGAATATGGTGAACCTTAAGATTAAGGGTTCCACCAGGAAGGGGAATCTGAGGCTACAGTGGGCACAGGTTCAACATTGCTCTGTCTTTTTCTGTCCAGTTTTGATTCCTCACATTATTTCTGCATTTTCCCCATTTCTTCAGTGAGAATGGGACAAACAAATGTGATCTCAGTGACATGGCCATGGCATGGAAATTGGTGCCAGAACAAATAGTTTTTTGACCTGTATCCACATGATTTTATGCACTGCACTGCCCCCACAAGACTTGCATTTACGGCATTTGGCAGACACCCTTATCCACAGCGACTTACATTTATCTCATTTATACAACTGAGCAGTTGAGGGTTAAGGGCCTTGTTCAAGGGCCCAGCAGTGGCAGCTTGGTGGTGCTGGGATTTGAACTCACCACCTTCTGATCAGACGTCCTATGTCTTAACCAGTGAGCTACGACTGCCCTAAGACTGGCTTAATGGATAATTCCATCAACAAACAGGTGTAAAGTGGTTAATAAAGTGGTTGGTGAGTGTGTGTGTGTGTGTACCTTGCGTGTTGCAGCTGGGCTGCATGTCTCCTTGAGAATACACCATCATGCCACTGGGCCAATCCCCCTTAGAGTTAGCAGGCATCTGGTATCCTAAAGTAAAGCCAAGACTAGTCTGAGAATCAAGCCACATGTTCATATGGACTTAAGTTCTTTATTCTTTTAGTTATAACTAAATAAATACAAATTATGGGTTATATTGCACGAAACAAAAAACAGATGAGTCAGTTCATACTGTTATGCAAATTCTTCCTTTTGCAACTGAAATACGCTGACAATCACAAACAGGTCATACCTATAATGCCCCAATGATAATATTTGTATGATACCATACTCTTGTTAATTTTTTTTAATAATTATTAAACATCAAGCAAGGTTTGAATGAAATACAATTAAATACTATTCAAAAAACAACTGAATTTGCTGATATCAATGCACTCATTCTAATAAGTTACTGTTTGTATAGCACCAGCTCAGTATATGGTGGACACTCCACATAGTGCAAGACTAATAATAAACAGTTATCATTGATATGGTGGAGCTTTATTATGTAAGGAGAAGTTTATTTAATATTTATGGAAGAAGTCTCCAGTGTCAGCACTTTGTAACAGTAAGTATTACACCATGGGAAAGTTGGGAAGGCTGGTGGCACGCAACAGCAGCTTTATGACAAGCAGCTTTATGGCAATACTGAGATCACCTGATTTACACTGAAAGGAAGGACATTCTGTTGAAGTGAAAAGAAAGGCAGTACTATATGCATGTATGAGATTAAGATTAAAAAGTAATCACAGCTTTAGATTCCCTGTGCTCTTAAATAATGTGTTAAGTAACAGATTTGCAAGTAGGCATCAGGCCATAAAAATATACCGGAGGATGCAGCAGTGTCCTGGGTGGCATCCGAAGTGGGAATTCCCATCATGTTTGTGGAGTTTTCCCCATTACCGTTAGGGTTAGATGGCACCATCGCCAGCAGTCCTAAAAGAGACAGGACTTGATTAGGTCATAGTACAGCAACGTTTTAGCTCTTTTTGAAATTTTCTTCCTGTAACATTAATGTGGCATATCTCAAAGTTTATATACCATTAAGTTATCCTAATAACAGAGCTGGAAAAGAGGATAAAAAGACATCATGCTTTTTGGGAAACCAAAAAGTGAAAGAGATTTAGAAAAATTATGTAGAAATATTATTCTGATATTATAGCTTCATCATTAATATATTTAGCTAACCAAACCTTTGCACTTAAATGTATATAACAAAAGACACACACACAGTCAAAAGTTTGGAGACACTCGACTGAAATGTCTCTCATGATCTTAAAAACCTTTTGATCTGAAGGTATATGACTAAATGTTTGAAATCGGGGTTGTAGACAAAAACATATTCATTTCTTTCATTAGAAAACTAACAGTTTATTTACAAAAAAAAATAAAAATATATATATATAAATAAATATATATAAATAAATAAATAAATAAATAAATAAATATATATATATATTTTTTTTTTAAACGAGCCACTCTGAGCGAAATAGTCTGAAAAGCAGCTGATAAGAGTCCTGCGTCGGTGGGAAATCCTTTAATACTGTTTAAAAAGCATCTCAGGGAAATTCCTCAAGAAATCATCGAGAAAACGCCAAGAATACATTACTGGAAGTTCTAGGCAAAAAGGGGGTCTAGTTTGAAGATGCTAAAATATTAAATTATTTTGATTTATTATCACAACATAATTCCCATCGTTCCACTTGTTACTCCAGAGTTTTGATGACTTTATTATTATTCTGTGGAGAAAAAAATAAAGAATGAGTGTGTCTAAACTTTTGACTGGTAGTGTATGTATTATATAATGATTTTATATATACACAGACGAGACTTACCCAGTCCACGGTAACAGGACAGCTGCTGGTAGATCTGCTTCATTCGCTCTATGTTGAGACGGCTGGCCTCTGCGTGGTGCACCATGGGCTTCGGGTAGTGCACACCGATCACACACTTGGCCGACTTCTGCACGTGTTCCGGCGCGTTCCATGGGTCATAGATGTATTTGGCAGGAAATCCTCTCAGCACAGGTAAATACCGTCTACATGAATACAATAAGAAGCAGACTGGTTACATAAGCCCTACGTTAAGAAACAAATGATTCAAAATCTCTCTCCGCAGACACTACAAGATTACAAGTAATCCAACCCACCGTATGTAGTCCCCGTTGGGGTCGGTGCGGCGGCCGAAACCCACTGGGCAGTAACAGTGGAAGAACTGCTGGAAGAAGGAGCTGCAGGAGAGCCACATCCAGCTGCCTGCATTCACACTCCAGTCTGCATCCAGCAACAGCTCCTCAAACACCTGGTACCATAACAGTGTTGTGTGTTGTATTGCAGCAATGACATGAGGCTGCACAGACACCTACTGTGTAAAGCATGCAACTACACCACATGAGCTCACATGTTCTTGGTCTTTAATTTTGTATTTTTCATTTTTCTCAAAGCAAGGATGTTGAAAATGGATGCAATACACAACGTTAATAATGTGATTAAGATGTGTACATGTCTGTAATGCACTTTGATAATGTGACTAAAACAGGAGTATTCCACGTCTTAATTTGTTTTGTGTTTACTTCGAGTATGACTTTAATCGGATTAAGGTAATCAATAATCTCTGTTTACATAGTAGTTTCTTAATCAGAGTATTGTCTTAATCGGGTTAATATTGGATTATTGTTGTCCATGTAAACGTACTGAAGGTTTGTTAAATAAATTAACGATTCGCTTGAAAAATGGTAACGCTCCCGCAAATATTCCTGCGGATATGAAAACACATCCATATGTGGTCTTATCACCCTCTCAGGCCGGAAAAGATTTTGTATAATCCGTGCTTCCGCGTCCATGGAACATTCTTCAAAATGGCACGCTACGCTCCGTCAGCTCTCTGAAACAAACTAACCCTGCAACATAACCAGCTCCGGATTAGGTTATGTTCAGTGAGTAAGTTGCTATGGCTACTTAGATACCCTGAAAGTTACCTCCGTTTTTGGAACCAAAAGTTGATGTTATCTGTTAACTCTTGAGTAAATCACATAACCTGCTTTCTGGAATACCCACAGGGGAACATGTGTAGGATAAGCGGTACAGGAAATGGATGGATAGTTCATCGAGTCGTTCATTCTTTTGCCACGTGGCCACTACCCGGCTCAGTATCTTACGATCAATAATACAAAGGTAATGTATCTATTTAAGTGAACTAATCATTTGTGTTTCGTGTACATGCAGCGTATGCGGCTGCCACGTTACAAAAGAATGAACGACATGGACCAGAAGACCCAGCGGAGTGGTGAATTAATCATTGCTGTTTTTCATAATTTGTCCTTGGCTGCATTATATTTTTTTCCTTATTCGGAATATGATCAAAGTTTGCGGAAGTAGACGTATTGGGGGGACTTGGCTATTGAAAATATAATGTTTAAATTTAATTCTGCTCAAATGAACGAAATTACTTGAATCAAGATTCGCTCATTTTGCTGAATGAGATTCAAAGATACATGTCAGTAAACCGATTCGATCTTCCCATCACTGACGGACATGTAACATTTCGAACAGACTAGAAAATACCTTGTTCTACTTGCGCATAAGGTTAGCCGACTCAATTTATTTCTGTAACCTTAACGAAACTTCCAGCACTTTTTTCGCGCTTAATGTTTTTTTTTTTCATATAACACTACATAGAAATATAAAATAATACATTCTGGGAATAAAACTTAAATTGACAAATATTAATTTACCTCTGGTTCCAGTTTTATCATAATACTTGCAGCTGCTGAGGGGAAGAATTTCGAGGTTGCACAGGAACCTCGTACAGTGCTTGTGGCGATCCATTCTTGCGCATGCGCACATTTTGTTTTGTTTTATGACCCTGCTTGGGGGTATTGCAGTAAAGCGGGGTATGCGATTTACCTGTGTAAGTTTACTCAAAGTTAACTGATAACCTCAACTTTCGGTTCCAAAAACGGAGGTAACTTTCAGGGTATGTAAGCTGCCATAGCAGTTTACTCTCTGAACATAACCTGGTCCGGAGCAGGTTATTTTCCAGGGTTAGTTTGTTTCAGTAGCGGGACCTTTTGAAGAGGATCCAATGGACGAGGAGTCACTGATTATACAAAATCTTTTTCACACCCAGATGAATATTTGTAATAGTTGGAGTGTTACCGTTTTTCGCGAGAATCGTAAATGTAACATTTTGAAACCTTACATCGCCAATATGACACCTCGTGGATCAGCGCTTAACACCGAACATATTTTATGCATTTTTTTTTTTTTTTTTTGCCACAGGGAGTTTTCTGTATACAATGTGGGTGATGCACAGAATGTGGAAAAGGCAACGGTGTGTAGAACCGTTCATACACAATTTTGTGCAGTTCCCTGGCCATAAACCATGATGAACCATTGATGATGGCAAGAGGAACACTAGTGAACCAAAGAGATTGCAGGATATTACAAGATGTGATCTGCCCACATCATTTCTAATTAAATGACTAATGCTCAAACTGAACAGTTGAGGTTCATTGTTGCTTTATTTTGTATAATTGAAAAAGACATTTTAATTCATTGCTTCACCATTCAAGAATAATTGACATAATAATAATAATCAGTAGGCAAATACTTTGTCCACCTTTAACCAGTGCTTCAACAATTCAATATCAAGCCTGGCCTTTTTTATGTTCACCTTTTTTCCTACATTTGAAGTTGTAGAAGGTGCATCTCCATGTCACGTTTTCTAATTTGCCTTTGACGATGGACCTTATTCAGCTCATTTGCAGGAAGACAGAATGATAATTCAATATAATTGATATTATAAATGTCTGTAATACATACACAGACCAAATATTTTTAATCAGGACAACTGCAAACTATTTTTTACACTGCCAAGATTCTGTATGGAGGTAGATTGACCCCCCTCTGTACAGCAATTGCCGTAATCTTTAAGGGGACAATGACAAATTTTTAATAATCACAAAAAAAGGAATGCATTATACTGGCATAAAGTTGGCTTGACGTTGCACGTTCGATATTTGCAGATATTTGCAAATTACGGGACTGTCTCTAAAGTTACATACGACATTGCTATACACGTTTCTATCCTCAATAGCATTTGAAGCAAATGACCTACAGCCACAAAACCAACTCTGTAGTATTCATGAAGGTGTCAGCTATAACGCACACCTTTTAGATTTTTGATATTTATTAAAATAAACTGTGAAATCATATGTAAAAATTGCCAGTTATTTCCTTACCGAATGGGCTCATACACAAAATATACCATAATTTAAAGCCCAATAGCATTTGAAGGGAGTGACTTACAGTCACAAAACCAAGTCTTCATGTAGGTGTCATCTATGATGCACACCTTTTAGATTTTTGATATTTAATAAAATTAACTATGAAATCATGTGTAAAATTTACCATGTACAACCCCAATTCCAAAAAAGTTGGGACACTGTGTAAAATGTAAATAAAAACAGAATGCAATGATTTGCAAATCTCAAACCCATATGTTATTCCCAATAGAACATGAGGAAATGTACCATTTTCAGAAAATATTTTGGTAATTTTCAATTTGATGGCCACAACACTTCTCAAAAAAGTTCAAAAAAACCAAAAGGCTGGAAAAGTAAGTGTTGCTAAAAAGAAACAGCTGGAGGAACATTCTGCAACTAATTAGGTTAATTGGCAACAGGTCAGTAACATGAATGGGTATAAAAAGAGTATCTTAGAGAGGCAGAAGTCTCTCAGAAGTAAAGATGGGCAGAGGTTCACCAGTCTGCGGAAAACTGCATCTACAAATTGTGGAGCAATTTTAGAATAATGTGTACGTTAGGTATATGTTATAGCTGACACCTAGATGAACACTTTACAGTTGGTTTTGTGACTGTAAGTCATTCCCTTCAAATGCTATTGAGCCTTAAATTATGGTATATTTTGTGTATGAGTCCATACGGTATAAAAACATCACAATATTTAGATATGATTTGACAGTTTATTTTAATAAATATCAAAAATCTAAAAGCTGTGCATTGTAGCTGACACCTAGATGAACACTTTAGTTGGTTTTATGACTGTAAGTCATTTCCTTCAAATGCTATTGAGGTTAGAAACATGTATAGCAGTGTCGTATGTAATTTTAGAGACAGTCCATTAATTTGCGAATATTGAATGTCCAACGTCAAGCCAACTTTATGCCAGTTTACAGTTACAGTTTTAAATTCTAAACGAAACTGTTTGCAATCAGGATAGTAAAAAGAATAACATGTAAAGACTATAGTAACATTTTGAGTGTTGTGAAATGATCATTCATTATTAAATAATCTGATTTTAGATATTGATGTTCAATAGGTTAGTGTGAGCTTGCTTTTACAGTAGCAAATACATTTCAAAACATGTATTTACTGACAACCACTATGTTGAAACAATGTGGTTTGAACAAGATATACAACATCAGATATTTAGAGACCTTTTTGTTTAAAGTGGAAATATATTGTTTGTACATTGAAATACTGTACATCTATTCTTCCCTACAGTTTATTTGCAGACAGGAACTAGTATTTATTAGTGCCCAGGCTGAAATAATACATATGTCAGAGGATGTCATGGTAGCCCTTACAAATCTAAGCAACCTCATACAGCGTCTGAGGGATATGGAGGTATGTTTAACAATGAAGCTGGAACCTGGACATGGACATGGATGTCCATGAATTTAAATTTCAACGACCAATCTTACCCATCTATTAGAACTTGGGCTGCCAGTCAAGTCTGTTGCAAATCTACTTGGTGTGTCTCGTGCAACGCTGTTCAGGAGGATGACTGAAAACAAGTTATCTGTGAGAGCTTTGTACAGCACATGTACAGATAAAGAACTTGATGCCCTTGTCATGGAGTTTAAGAACTCCATGCCAGATGCAGGATATCGTATGGTTCGATGGGCTCTACTGGCACAGGGGCACTGCGTACAGTGGGATAGGGTGTGTGCATCCATGCATCATGTGGGCAGTGTCGGTGTTCTCTCCAGGATGACCAACCTGAGATGTATTGCTTGGTGAAAATATAGTGTTCCTTTACATGGTGCACATAGACACCAACCATAAACTCATCAGGTATGTCTGCAAACCATCCCTAACAACTCAAAACTTAGTATTAATTAACAGTGCTAAAATAACACAACTATAAATAGTCATTATTAATGTTCTGATTTTTCATGTTCTGGTTCTCAACCATCTATTTTGTTTGCCATCTGACTTGGCCTCTATGAAGCTATAGTGAAAACTTGACACTTCTAAAATAGCCACATGCTGTACCATGCACCAAAGGTGTGAAGTCTGTATCTTTTTTTTTTCTTGACCCTATGGCAGCCCATAGAACCGTATTGTAAAAAGTTGTGAAACTTGGCACACCGATAGCCTATGGAAAATTACCATTAAAACCAGTAGATGGCAGCAGAGGACCACTCATTGGCTGACTCACTAATATAGTTCTTTTCACAGGTTTTGTTTTTAGATTCATATTTAGACATTATAAAATTTCTATTATAACATTCAAAATGACATTTTGTCAGCGTTTACCACTTCATTTGTACTGAAGTATCAATTTTTACAATTATTCCATGTTATAAATAATGAGAAAATTGAAAATGGTATTATAAAGACACTTCAGATAAGCATTTTGCTATCTATCATTTATTTAAAATATCTATATCTACAATAAAATGTGTGTGCATTTGTGTGTGTGTGTGTAAGCATGTTTGGTTTGTATTAAGTATTGTAGTTTAACCCTTTCATTTCTGTGTGTTTGTTTGTGTATTCTCCATCATGGATGTGTTCTGGTGTCAGCCATACATTTCAGGTTGGCCTACACCCCAACAGCATAGACGTGATAAAGGTCTTAAAGCGCTTAAACCCAGATAATTTTTGCTTGCAGCTATGTTTTTATTTGTACCTGTACTTTCATCTGTTGTTATAGAAACAATCTCTCTCTACTACTGTATATCCTCTATATATCCAGCTGTGTATGTTAAAATATATTCTACAGATTATGTACCTAAAGGTGGTAGAGTAGAGGTGGTGAATACACATAGGTTTTCACAGAGGTATTAATATTAAATTGCAAAAAAAAATGTATTTTATCACATACTTCTTCTGTACTTTTCTGCATAACCTACTAAAGTTATCCATAAAGTATAATTTAGATAACAGAGTTAATTGTGTGTAATTGCAACCCAGCAAAATGTGTGATGTCTTTGTTGCAGGGTGAGAGGTGATCATGGTGAAAATGTGGGAATTGCAGAACTAATGTTTTCAGTTCGTGGCACTGATTCATCCGGGTGGATGCTACACATTAGTGGTGGTTGAGGAGATCTCCCCCCGCCCCATACTATGTAAAACCCTTTGAGTGTTTAGAAAAGCGTTATATAAATGTAACTGTAAAAAAATTGCTGGCAAAAGTGTTCACAATTAGAGGTAATTTCACTTTTATGTTGGTGCTCTGACAGCTTTAAAGGTGCGTTCAGTAAAGGCCTGTTCACACCGGGACTATTTGATTGAAAAACAATCATCCCAGGTATTTGATCAAAATTCATTTCCTGGACTTCCGGCTGAGCATGTGAGTGATAAGACACGCGTGGAGTGAGCTCCTTAGCATTTTATCTTTTAATTGTGCTTTTCAGGCAACCTGAATCTTTTCTAAAACATTTGGTGCCTTCTTTTTCAATTACTCGGTTTACAATTATAACCAGAAAGGACTTATGGCTTCTGAAAGACTACGGAAACCTAAATCTTCACCGAGCATGACAGTGAGTCATGACAACAAGCTACCATTTGACCTGGAAAACCTCTGCACCACTTTGATCGTGGAGCTAACATTTACCATCGCAGTACAGGTGAAAGCAGCTATTGAGTCAGCTCTGGCCCCAGTTGTTGCATCTTTTGAGAGTTTTAAATCGGGCATTGAATCACAAGGGTGACGTATTGATGAGCTTGACCAGCACCTGAACGATTACAGTGACCGCATTATAGCACTGGAATAGACGGTGCTAAAGCTAAATTCGGCTAACAAACAACTCACCGATAAAGTGGAGAACCTGGAGTCCCATTCACGGCGCTGCAATCTCCAGGTCATCGGTATTCCGGAACAAGAAGAAGGGAGCGATCCGGTAACGTTTATGTAAAAAAAAATTTCAGGATGTCCTCGGATCGGAAATCTTTCCAACCGCTCCATTGCTGGATAGAGCGCACCGTACTGGCCCCGTGCCCTCGGAGGAGCGAGAGAATCAAAGGCCTAGAGTGATGATTGTGCAGTTTCACTACTTTCACAACAAAGAAAAAGTTGTTCGACGCAGGAATTGGAATCAACTTTTCCATCAGGACCATAAGGTCTTCATCTTTCCTGACTTCACCTCCAGCGTCGCTAAGAGGAGGGTGGCCTTCGCTACGGTGAGAAACAGCTTGCGTGAGAGAAATGTGCGGTTTTCTCTCAGATACCCTGCTCGCCTTCGGATAGACCTCGGT
>JANDJT010000060.1:17540635-17552300 GCA_024331685.1 Stegophilus panzeri | reverse complement strand
GCATTTTTAAAAATACATTTTATATTGATATTTAACTTTATTAATAAAATAGTGTGTTGTTCAATTAGCATGTTTTTATGTTTTGCTTTGGTACTGAAATTGGTACCGAGTACCGAGGAATTGTACTGGTATTGGTACAGACTACTGAAATTTTGATACCGTGACAACCCTAGATTGTACCCGGTGGGAATAGCTCCATAGGGATTTATTGTTTCGATTCAAGAGTGTCATCACGTCAAACATTCGCGCTGCTTAATCTCACTCAGTGTGAAGGGACCTTAAGTGTTAGACTCTGACCTTCCTCTAATAATTCCTGACGAATGTAATCTGAGATGCATTTGCTGAGAATAGCATCGCTTATCTGGTTGTCTGTGTCTGCTTGAAAACCACAGTCTTTTGCGGCTTGCCGCAGGCCAGTAGCAAATTGTTGTATTGTCTCACCTGTTTTCTGGGTCAACTTGTGAAAAGCTTTCGGGCAAATGCTGTGTTGACTTGGGGCACGAAGTAGGAGTTCAAAGAGGTCATCGCAGCATTGTAGTCGGTAACCTCCCCCGTGTTTTCCAGGTTTGAAAATATATCCTGTACGTCTGGTCCTGCAACATGTAGTAATAAAGCTCTCCTCTGCTGTTTAGTCGCATCTGCTACAGCTACAACATTCATAATGCAACCGCTACCATAATTTTAAACTCACCTGCTTGAACTGCTTGAATAAATACTGCAGTTAAACCAGCGGCTCTTCCTGAAAGCACGGTTAATTTATCCGCACATAAATTTTAGGGGTGCGGCTTTTACACACTTAGCAGTAACAGCACCGAAAGCGGAAAACGAGCGTCTGAGAGAAATACATGTATTTCGCCTACTATATAGTGGTGTAAGAAATTACAGAATTCCTCTCAAAAGGATAAGCTTGTTCCCCAAAACGGCAGAACTAACAATGGGACAATATATCTGAGTCGCAGCAATATGTGTATAATACCACCTAAAGTGACAATACACTTATTGCATGAGAGTGGCAGTGGGACATCAAGAACCATCCCTGACCAAAGGGCTATGTGACCGTAATTAGCATTCAGAAAGACATTTGTCTCGATAATCCTATCACCTCACCATTTGGGGTCACACCTGTACTGGTCACATCCATACTGTGAAAACGGAAAGTGATCGCATCAAATGCTATCCTTAATTTACATTTAGAATGAAACTTAATTTACATTACATACAGAAAACCTGGTTTGAAACACAGTATAAAATGTCTGTGCTAATACTGTTTAGGGTTCACTTTGACTCTGACGACCCCAAAGTGCTTCATGCACTTTGTCACTGCCACAGTGTAATAAAGTTATTCTTCTTTGAGATCTTTGACATCCTCTTCATTATTTCTTACAGTAGGTAAGTATGTGGTTTTGGACGCAGCCATGGTGACTGGCGGAGCTGCTGCTGCTTTGGCTCCAATGTCTTCTTGTTGCATGGTTCACCCATGAAAAGTTCCCGACTGATTACCTGTCAGGTAGCGCGTCAGTACCGGGTTGACCCGATACTACCGGTACTTATGAAAATCTGGTACTGTCAAGTTTTTTCTTTTTAGTACCGACTTGGTACCGAAGTACCGGTACTTTTGACAACCCTAGTGCAATCAGTCACAGCGCAACAAACCAACTTTTTTTTCGATCAGTGTGATTTTTTTTCCTGTCAATGAAATGGGCAGTCCAATTAGATTTGAGCTTTAGATCACGTGCCCAGAGCCGCTGCTGTTTCACAAAAGTGTGAGATTGGTGGCGCTATAGCACAGAAAGCTGTTTTGAAAACCAGTGTAAACACCGAAGAAAAGTATTCCGGAAGAGAGAAGAGAATGGATGTTGAGTCCTTGTTATCGTTGGCCAAATTTCTATTCACTTTTTGCGCGTTTCTGTTATCGACAAAGTGAAAGTTTGTAAAAGAAAATTTGTGATATTTGCTGTCTCCCACCTGTTTCCATCCAATTGGCCTTTTACTGATAAAATTGTGTGCGCATCAGTTACTTATGCATTAAAAAGTGCCGTTTTGTCACGTCACTTGATTCAGCACACATGCTCTCTCTCTCTCTAACACACACAAAAGTGCGCGTAGCATAGAGATGTAAACAAACCATCGTCACATGCCATGGTGTGAGGTAGCTGCCAAAAAGTATATTTCTTACTGAAATACTTAATATTTGTTTGAATGCAAACAAATATTTTTTTCCATAATGTTACAGATGGACCTTTTGTAGCAGAAAACAATACTCAGTATGTCATTTGTTATTTATCTTTATATTCTTGTTGAACCATATCAGTAATAAATATAACAGGATAGTAAAAACTGAACTGTCACTTCATTTATCAAAGTTATTGTATTATATTTCACATTATTTAATTCATACTAAAACAGTTTAATGGTGCTGTTCAAAAAACAAAAACAAAAACTTTCTGCCTCCCTTTCTTGGTAAAATACACATAAAATAAGAAAAGTTAACTGTGCTTCTTAACAGTTTGTGTTGTGGTGCTATGCGCCAACATTTAAGTGATTCTTCTTCTCAGTGGTCAAAGATGATAGGCTGATCAGCTGAATAGTGGGTTGCGCCACCTAGTGTGCAGGCGTAAAATGCATTCTTGGTCAGCGCCACCTATCATGCAGGCGTGAATTAGCTAAAAGCGATCAATCGCTTCATGTGAGGTGTGAAAGCACCATTCATCTTCGATTCGTTTTGCTTTATCGTGTCGCAAAGCTCTACTCATAATCTTCATACCAACCTCTAGCAGTCAAGGGTGCATTCAAGTGTGAAGTGAACATATCCAACAAAACAGTGCAGGCTGAATTCATTGTGATAAGAGGAAAATGAGAACCCCTCTTAGAAAGAGAGCCACCTATTAAGCTGGGAGTGTAGTCTCAGGAGAAGGGTAGAGTGGAAAATAAAGGAGCTAGTAGACATGGACATCAATGAACCTGTCAGTGGTCCCACCACATGGGTGAATCCTCTAGTCATTGTGCCTAACTCAGAGATAAGATTATGTCTGGACATGAGGCAGGCGAACCGTGCCATAGTGTGGGAACGTTAACCTATCCCTACCATGGATTATATTCTCCAGGGCATCAATGGCTCAACTATATTCAGTAAGCTGGATTTGAAGTGGGGTAATCGCCAGCTGGAGCTCAGCCCTGAATCACGAGAGATCACTACATTCGTAGTGCATAATTGGCACGTATCGCTACAAAAGACAGATCTTCGGTGCATTTTCCGCCAGCAAACAGTATCAACATGAGATTGCAAATGTCTTAGCAGGGATTGAGGGTGTAAAAAAATATCTCTGATAATGTCATTGTTTGTGCTGGTGATCAAGAAATGCATGACCAATTTACATATGGTCATGGAAAGGCTGAGCGAACGTGGATTGACACTAAATCTGGAAAAGTTCCAGTTCAACATGAGCAAACTAATATTCGTGGGAATTCTTTTGTCTGAGAAAGGAATTGGTCCAACAGAAGAGAGGGTGCTAGATGTAAGGGAGGCAAGAGAGCCAAAGACGGCATCAGAGGTTAGAAGCTTCCTAGGTCTGGTAGGCTACAGCAGCAGATTCATCCCACGGTTTGCAGCACCGTCAGAACCATTACAACGCTTTACAAAAAGGGAAATATGCTTTGAGTTTTGACCAGAACAAAGACAATTTGCACTAAATATGCACTAAAAGAAGAACTAGCCAGAGCAAGTACGCTGGCATATTTTGATAAAGATGCACCAATCAAAGTGATAGCGGATGCAAGCCCAGTGGGGCTGGGAGCAGTCTTAGTTCAGACCCAAAAAGGGGAGACGGTGCCAATATGCTATGTGAGTCGCTGTCTGACAGACTGCGAATGCAGATATTCCCAGACCGGAAAAGAGGCCCTGTCCCTCATGTGGGCATGTGAGAGGTTGCATGCTTACATTTATGGCAGAGAATTTGAGTTGGTCATGTACCATAAACCATTAGAAGCCATATACAGCCCTTGCACGAAACCCTGTGCCCATATGGAATGGTGGGTACTCCGACTACAGCCATACAGAGTCATGTACCTACCTGGCAGGTAGAACATTGCAGACCCGCTGTCAAGACATCAAAAACCGAGAGACATGTGCACAAATCAGGAGTATGTCAGGTTTGTTGCGGTGAGTGCGTAGCCTAATGCTCTGACCACCAGAGAGGACGAGGAAGCCTTTGAGAGTGATCCAGAATGGATGGAGGGACAGTGGACATTTTGACAACTGCAAAGCAAAGCATACGCTTCAGTAGCCAGTGAGATGTGGTGCATTGGCCTTTGGTTCTCTGTGGTTCTCTGTTCATAGTAGTACCAAAAGCATTACAACCCTGGGCACTGGCTTTAGCACACAAAGGACACTTGGGCAATTGTGGGCACCAAACAACATCTCCGGTCCAAAGTGAGTGGTCAGGTATGTATAAAGCAGCAGAAAGGTAGTCATGTCATGGGTGCCAAGTGGTAGGACACACCTGAACCTAAGACAGATCCTGGCAGGATGTGGCCATAGACCTGTTAGGCCAATTCCCAACTGTTCACTCCATACTTGTTGTGGTTGACTATTATGTTGTGGTGGCTGTGGCTCAGGTGGTAGAGCGGGTTGTCCACTAATAGTAGGGTTGGCGGTTTGATTCCTGGCCCACATGACTCCACACGCCAAATTGTCCTTGGAAGGCCCAAGTTGTCCCAAGTTGTCCCAAGTCATTTTAAGCCCCAAGTTGCTCCCAATGGCAAGTTAGCGCCTTGCATGGCAGCTCTGCTACTATTGGTGTGTGAGTGTGTGTGAATGGATGAATGAGACACAGTGTAAAGCATTTTGGAACCGCTAATGTTAAAAAGTGCTATATATGTGCAGACAATCACCATTATAGTCGCTATTATGAATATGATATATTGACATGACAACATCATAGACAGTTTGGAGTTTACAGATGTGGCCTTTAAGAACACATGTTTTTCACGTGGTTTCACGCGATTCGTCGCGTGTGATCACGTGGTACCCTTCAGGCACTCTTCTTAGAATTAATTTTTAGTGCTTCACACAATAACCACCAGGTGGCGCATGGAACAACATACTGTAGCTGAACACAGTACAATAAAAAATGGAATGTGTGGTCCAATGGTTCACATAAAAATATTGTTTCTTATCAAAACTTATGAAAAACCTAATTTAAACAACTTTCTAATAACAAGATTGAATTATATCAAGTGAGCGTGATCGAGTCACGTAGTACAGGTGCAATAACTATAGTATTAATGTTATATAGTATGTAGTAATGTTATAATGTATATAGTATTAAATTAATGTGTTTAATACATGTACTAGAATAGAGCAGTGATAGCATGCAGGGTGTAATACACCAGCAACTGAGAGAGTTCATTATTTTTTTCACTATAAAAAGTTCCTCAAAGTAGCCTTGAATTAATTCCATCTTCTCCTTTCTTGCCAATGGAAACTTTTGTTCTTTTCTTAGATTAAAAGTTTTACTATTTAAAAAAAAAAAATGTTTAAAATGAACACAGAAGTCCACACACTGAAAAAAAGCTTATTGAATTTACTTAATTCAAATTCGTACATTGGTTCCACGTGATTGAATTGAGTTATATTAACATAATTTGTTTTCGTACGATTTGATCATATATGTTCAATTGAACTCTGGTTGCTGGTGTTCTGCAACTGCCCAATTACCACTGCGTTATTCTACCACACACATTATATGAGTTTTTACAGACTATTCACAATGTGATTTACACATCCTGACTATCATGGATTTGGGAATCCGTGGGTAGTAACACGCTACATTTACTTTATGAATAACTTTTTGAAAAAAAAAAAAAAATACTTTCAATAGTAGGTTTAACTGGCCACACTTATATTCTTACTCAAGTTAATTTTTAATCAGAGAAATATACTTTTACGTCACTACATCCGGTGCTATTCCTCCGTTATCATTAATATTAATGAATATATGTAGTTTTAATAATTAGTTTATGTATAATATACATGTATTATACGCATATAATGAGGTTGCGAGCCTCGCAATACGCTGCAGTGGTCTGAATGCGGACACAACAACCGCTCACCGTTTTAGTAGCTCAGTCTTCGAGAGGGGGAAGAAGCGAGCATGTCAACAGAGGCAAGACACACACACACACACAGAGTTCTCCATGTAGTCTGAAATTCAGGATTTTCCCTTCATTTTAATCAGATCCGAAGTAACTAGTAACTTGCTACTTGAGTAGTCTTCTCGTCGTATACTTTATTACTCTTACTCAAGTAATTATTAACATTATTACTTTTACTTGTACTTGAGTAGATTTTTGGCTGCTCTACCCACCTCTGAGTATAGTTGTGTATTCATATCATCTTGTGCAGATGCAGGTTGTAATATTGTGTTTATGTTGTATATGAATCTGATTAATCTCTTATATGATGCATTTGGATGTTAATTGATTGCTGGAAGTTAATTAACCTGCTAGTAAAGTGCTTTAGTTGACTGGTTTTCATTCACTCAGCTCAAGCAGGTCATTCCTGCTGATATCTATATTACTATTGGATGCAAGGTGTAGGCAGGAGAGGCTGTGCTCTGGTTTGATGGCTGGGGTTGATGTGAAGTGGTGATAGCACACTTGGATGGGAGACTGTAAGAGGATAATCTGGTTTTGATGGCTTTCTTGATGGTAGGGAGTGTTGTTGTTATGACTGGGGTCTTTCTGTAGGTCTCATGTGGTTCTTTATCGGTCAGGGTGCGTGTTGCCTGGCTCTGTTTCTCCTGGGGGTGGTGTTTGGGTTCCGGTTCAGGGAAAAATATTTTAGTGTCTTAGCAAAGACAGGAACAGTTGCTTTGTATAGGTGGATGTGGTCATAGAGGCATGTGAGGTCCAGTGTGGGGTGATGTGCCAGATGCACGTGAGGTTGGAGTGCACAGGCTCGGGAGAGGTTTGCATTTACCTGTTGGACTGTGTCTGGGTGGAAGTCCTTCTGCGGTAGCAGTGTGGAGATGGTGATTTTGGCATTCGGGAAGGTGGTTGTGACCTTTTCAATCACCCTCTGTAGAGATGGGGCCATTCTCTCTTGTGCTCTCAGATCGTTTATGCCAGTGTGAATTATTATGTGGCTTGCTGACCCGAGTTTGTCCACATTCAGCAGTTTGAGGGCACTGTGGGTATTTGGACACCAGAGTTTGGCTACTCTGTGCTTAGGGAAGAGCTTCTTCTCATCTATAAACTTCCAATTTAAGTCTATTAAGAGAACAATTTCAAGTTTTGGTGTGTTTTCTGTGGGTGTTGAAGGGTCATCTGCTTCATGGGGTGGCTGTGAGCGGGTGGAAAGGTTTTATGGGGGAGGATGATTTTGGCTGGGCTGTGATTCTGTGATCTGGGAGCTGTGGTCAGAGTAGGGGGTATCCTGCTCCACTGGTTCTACTGTTGAGATTAACTCTGTGTGTCCCTTTTTCCTGCATCAGTTCTCTCATCTCCTCCCTCAGGCCGGCCCCAGTGACTCTCTGTCTGCTGTGAGAGCTGTGTTTACAGTGCAGCTAGCTGGGCCTTTAGATTCCACCCTCTCTTGTAGGAGTTTCCTTACTTCAGTCTATAGTGCGGACAGGTCTCCCCTGAGGTTGTTTGTCTCTCTTTGCTTGACTGTGGAGCTGTTTTTGGGCTGGTCTGTGCTTTGGGCTGTGTGTAGATAGATGGTCACCTCTCTGAGCTGTACCAGTTCCTCTACCAGCACTGTGAAACTTTCCCTCATGTCAGTGCATTAACAGTATGGATGGGGTCTTTGGTTTGTCTTTGGATCTCTATGCTCATCTGAGGGGGAGGTGGAAGCAAGTAGTCTGACTCATCTGGGGTGAAGAGTTGGTTATTGGTAATGGGCTCCTGCTGTGCTCTTTCCTTGGTCTTGAGAAAGTTTTGTTCAAAGAGCCCATGGATGCTTTTTACTACAACTATCCCTGTTGTTTTGTATATGTTGATGCTGATAGTTGTTGTGTGATTGGCCTCACGGCCGATTGTGCATGTTTCCATCTTTATCACTGATTTTGCTAAAACTGCACAGAATTCAGCAATCAGATCAAAGTCCTGCTTGTGGCCCCAAAGTGGCCTGCAAGTCCTTGGTTTCCACTGATGATTTCACTGGTGGTTAGAATGTCTTGGCAACTTTGTCCTTAATCAGATCTGTTGTCCCAATTGAACAGAATGATTTGGCACCTTGAGTCAGGTTACCTGATCCTGAAGGTTTGGCCTATATGTCAGTGAAGCTCAGGCTGAAGACTCTAAATGTGCAGTTCAAGAGATGGCAAGTCCCCCAGGACACACTCCTTGTACACTGGAAACTGTTGCATGAATGATCTGCACTTCATCATATGGACCCAATACAATGTTCAGTGTCAAAAGCACTAGCCTTTTTGCAAAGACTGTTAGATGGTGGAAAGTGCCCATCTACATTAAAAGACTATGTGGCAATTATTGCAGCACACCACATCACTACGGATGATGTCTCACTTTGTGGTAAGGTTGTGGTCGTGTGTAGGCACACAAGAAGTTCTCCAGATGTTAAACAGCACCCATGGCAGTTAGAAGGTGTTCACAGAACCACAGTTACATGCATATCTAGCATTATTAATCCCGTGCAGTGGAACTGCTTGATAGATATATGATGACAGTTCATGTGGTACCATATAACAACTATATGTTGACCTCAAAAATGAGGAAGATTTATTTTTATAAGAGTATCAATTTGTTGTTATTTCTGTTATTCTATTACTGAATTACATAATGTTATAGGCCAATATCTTACATATTTTCTATTTTATTTATTCAACTGTATATTATAATATTAAAATGTTGATATATATATATATATATTTTTTTTTTAATACAATTTTTACTTTTATTTATTGATGGCATGAATGAGTCCTACAAATGAATGTTATGAAATGTGTCGTTGAGGATGAAACTAAATGTCTAAAGCAATTATATGTTTCCCAAATGTCATTAAAAATGGCTTTCAGTCAGATTTAACAAAAGCCATGAAAATATTTCACTAGCATTTCAGGTAATGTGTTGTTTTGTTTTATTAATGACAAGAAAGCTTAAAAAAAAAAAATTCAAAACCTGTCCCAATATATCTGAATTCAGCCTAATTATAAACTATACACAAACTATTTCATTGTTTTTATTCTAGATGGGATACATAACAATGAACAAAAATAGATCTCAAAGAAGACAAATGATTCTTGCCAAAGGATTTCTAAAAACATGTTTATTTTAGCCCATGTTTATAATCAGGTACATTAGGAAAAGTAATTTAGAATAAAGTCAATTAAAATGTTAGGTGTTTTTGAATTGTTAAAGATGGTTCAGTCTCCAAAACAGAAGGTAAGGATAAAGATATGAAAATGTTTTTTGTTTTTTTAAGCATTTTACAAACTCTATGAATGTTGAGCTGGACTCTATCCAGATAAAGTCCTTATGTGGGACTGAACACTTTGCTCATTTTTTTTTATCTCACCCTTGATTAAATGCTTAAATATGCTTTCAAACATAAATTTATACATGCCCATTGCTTGACAGAATTACAAGAACATGTAAACTTTCACTTGAGGAAATAAGGCTGTCCAGTGAAACATACTGTGACATACGGTGTCACTAGATGGTAGTATAGACTTTTATTTCCTATATTAACAGCAAGCAGGTAGTTGATATTTGGGATACAAAAAAAATGAAATAAAATTCTACTTCACAGTAAAATACAACACACACACCCACACATACAAAAAAACTAAATTCAACTTTATTCTCAAGTGCCCCGCCCAATTTTATTGCAATGTAGAAAACTGAAAACATTTATTAAAAAAAAAAAAAAAAAATTTATTGATGTCAGAAGCATACCAGAATGTCAATGTAACAATTGCATTTTCTCTCTTCTTTTAGTCATTTTGGCAATTACAGTGGTATTCAAAGTACAGTAAAATAACTGATACTGCATTTTACTAATAGTGATGTGAAATAAAATAAACATTAAAAGATATGAAATACAACCTCACATTAATCTACGTTGTGTGATGTGCAACCTAAATGTCCAATTCCAAGCCTTTTTTTTTTTAATTCAAACCCACTAACCACCCCTCGCCCCTGCTAGACTGTAATGGGGAAAAATTGTGGCTTTAGGGACTACCATTACTCAAAAAATAAAAAGAAGGGGAAGCAATTCAAAGTTTTGTGAAATAGGAGTGGATAGGAGGAGAGACAAACACATTACACTTTTGTAGTGTTACTATACAAAAGGGGGGACTGTACAGCTTAAAAACATATCATATACACTGTCTTAACTTTTCACTTTTCCACATTTGCCTATTTTATGGCCATAGTTAAGTGTGTACAGGGGGTTAAATGCTTTTATAAACAAGAATCTAAGCTCTACTTTGTAACCAATTTACTCATCATCCTCATCATCATCATCATCCTCATCATCATCATCATCATCTTCATCCTCATCATCATCGGCTTTGTCTGGCTTGGTGGGGGCTTTGGCAGCACCCCCTACAACTTTTCCCTTTCGATATGCCGCAATGTCCTTTCATTTAAAAAAAATCATTATTAATACTTAACTTCCCTTTACCAGTAAACGTTTTCAAAATTAACAAGTTTATTATGCTCTAATGAATCCAAGACTAACTCAAAGAAGTTTCTTTAACTTGGGGAGAAAAAAATACCTTCTCATATTTCTCCTTCAGCTTGGCTGCCTTCTTCTCATAAGGCTGCTTCTCTTCAGCAGAGGTCTTGTTCCACATCTCTCCAAGCTTCTTGGCCACATCTCCAATAGACAGACCTGGGGTCTCCTCTTTCACCTTGGGCCGATATTCCGCACAGAAAATGAAAAAGGCTGACCTTAAGAGTAAGAGTGAGTGTGAGATGGATTTTTTTTGCATGTCAAACACTGTAAAAACCAAAAATCTCAATGTATATCATTGCTAAAATTAACCTAGGCTATACAGTGGACACCTTTAAGACTCTTACGGGGGTCTCTTGGGAGCATTGGGGTCCTTAAACCTCTTCTTTTTTTCACCTCTGGGAGGAACATAGTTCTTCATCTCTCTCTCATAACGTGCCTTGTCAAGTCTGGCCATATCTTCAAACTTGCCCTTTTCCTTTGCTGACATAGTCTGAGCAAAATAAGAACAGACAGCAATAAAGGCAGGAGAAAAGAATTACACATAACTACATATTATTTTAAAAAAATTACACTAAAAGTACTATATACCTTCCACCGCTCAGAGCACTTTTTAGAGAACTCTGAGAAGTTGACTGATGTGTCAGGGTGTTTCTTCTTATGTTCCTCTCTACAGGTCTGTACAAAATAGGCATAAGAGGACATTTTGCCTCTTGGTTTTGCTGGGTCTTTCCCCATCTTCCTGATATCCCTGAAATAGATAAAAGTATTGAAAGATGCTCCACATCACCCATCTGTACATTACATTCAACCTCAGTCTGGATGATTCTTTTTTTGTGTGTAGCTCATATGCCAATATTTCCCTAAAATGTATACAACTTGAGTTTGCAGAAGATTAGGTACATACTATCTCGATTATTCGCTGTAATTGTTTTTTTTTCCCCCTGCAAAAGAAAATAGAATTAT
>JANDJT010000060.1:17489707-17500145 GCA_024331685.1 Stegophilus panzeri | reverse complement strand
AGTGAGTCTGTCTGCCTCATGTTAGGGGTGGCTGGGGTGGGGCTTTAGTTAGAAAGGGTTGAGAACCTCCGGTCTAATGTGCGTCTGTTAAGTGTTAATATTTTTATTTGAGTTTGTGTGTGTATATATATGTGTGTGTGTGTGTGTGTGTGTGTGTGTGTGTGTGTGTGTGTGTGTGAGATATATATATATATAAAAATTAATTTACAAATAATATAACTAATTGATAATCGATTATGAAAATCGTTGTCAACGAATCTCATTATTGATTAGTTGGTCTGCGAACGGCACGGGGTACATTTACTTACTACGTTACTTCTGTTCTGAAAACATGCATCGAAGAGTAAATACTAAAGTTGTCCCAAATGACGTAGTATACACTTACACTATGTACTATGTACTCTACCGTCTAGTGTATGAATTTTAGAAAGGTAGTATGATCTCAAATGTAACACTAGCGTGTTTTTTTTTTTGTTTGTTTGTTTTTACTAACCAGAAGTATAAGCTGTTTCCAAGTCAGTGGCGCATGACGTCATATGCACTTAATGTGATGCTGCTAGCTTTAGCAGATACCCAGCGTCACCAACAATGACTTTCTTCAGTTTACTGTTTGTCAACGTTACCGTTTATTCCCAACATGACCTCAGTCATCATCAGACAAGGCGTAATCAAGTGACTGAGGAAGAAAGTGTGCGACTTCGAAGTCTTCTAAGGCAGGGGAGCATTTTATATTAAACAAAGCAGAGTTTGTATAGCAGGGACACTTGTGTGCCTTGTGTAAGCCTTGTGTGTGTGTGTGTGTGTGTGTGTGTGTGTTTTATTTATTTATTTTATTTTATTTATTTATTTATTTGTTTGTTTATTTTTGGGATGTTTGGACAAGCAAACATTTTATCCTGTTTGAAACTGTGCCTATTAATAAAGGTGATGCACTCTGTTAAATGGCATACTAAATTTTGTAGTAATTTAATATTTTAAATTAACATAAAAAAGATCAGTTACATGGAAAAAGTAATCTTCAAACCTATAAAATTAGAAGCAGGTGTTCAACATGCCAAGATTTGTACAAGAGTTCTGTAAGGCCTTCAAAAAAAAGGTTGTGGATGCCTACGAGTCCGGTAGGGTTTAAACAGATCTCCAAATTATTTGAAATACATCATTCCTAAGGAAAATAATCTACAGATGGTGCAGATTTCAAATGTCCAGGACTAGCCGTCCCAGCAAATTCAGCCCAAGAGCAGACCGTCTGATGCAAAACAAAGTCTCCAAGAACCTCACAATTTCATCACCGGATCTGCTAGTAAGTCTCAAGTTGGTGTCAAAGTGCATGTGTCTACAATCAGAAAGAGATTACACAAATTTCATCTGCATGTGAGGTGTGCCAGGAAAATGCCTTTGCAAGACTACGGTTTGCCAATGAGCATATAGGCAAAGAACAGGACTTTTGGAATGATGTGCTTTGGACAAACAAATCAGAGTTGTTTGACCACTGTAACAGCAGCAGACATGTTTGGCGCAGACCAAAGGCAGCTTTTCAGGAGAAGCAATTCATACCAACTTTGAAGCAGGGTGGTGAAAATGTTATGGTTTGGGGTTGCTTCAATGCCTCAGGGACTGTACAGCTTGCATTCATTGATTCAACTATGAATTCTGCATCATCATAAAGAGTGCTTAAAGATAATGTGAAGCCATCTGCCCAAGAGTTGATGTTGAACCGAAAGTGGACCTTTCAACAGTATAATGATCCTATTAGCAAATCCACCAAGGAATGGCTCAAAAATAAGAAATGGATGGTTATGGAATGGCCTAGTCAAAGCCCGGATTTGAATCCCATTGAAATGTGAGGGGATTTGAAATGGACAGTACATGAAAGAAAACCCTCAAACATACAACTGAAAGAATACTGCATGGAAGAGCGCTCATAAATTCCAGCATGCCTGGTGGACAATTATGCAAAACACCTAAAAGATTATGTCTGCTAAAGGAGGCATTACTACCATCTGAGGCCAAGGGTGTACTTACTTTTTCCATAGAAGAATATCACATTTATTGATATTTCTGTTGAATAAATGATTGAAAAATATTCCTTGTATTTTTTTGTTCAAGTATATCAACATTATTAATAGGCACTGTTCAAAAGTTTGCTTGTCCAAATATGTCAAAAAAAGCCAACAGTTATATATATATAACTGCAAAAGTTTAGACGGTGCAAAAAAAAACAGTGCAAAAGTTGACACTCATTCTTTATTCCTATAAAGATAAAGTATTGTGTATCATATTCCTATGATAAAGTATTGTAACCACATATAATTACTTAAGTACTTTCCATATTTGCTCTCAAGTTGGTTTAAACGAAATAGAACGAGAATCCCATTCACCATAGGCTTTTGTTCGTGTTTTTGTATGTGCAGTTTAAATTGAATGCAATTATTTCACTTTTTCACAGGATTATGGTTAGAATTTGATGATTTGAAGTACCCTCACTGCATAAACCACAGGAGGTTTACACTCCCAGCCAGTCAGTTCCACCTCATCTTCTGGGAGGCAGTTTCCAGAGAGGTGTCTCAGCTTGCTGATCCTCTCTCTGATAACACCCCTACTCAGAGGATGAGTAAAGTGGTTGATGTCTTTCAAGATATAACTAATTCTGTACCAGATGATGCATGCATTATGGAGGCCTTGAATGGAAATAAAGACAATAATGAGGCTGTCAGTACCTGCGATTCTTCAATAGGCAGTGCAACACTGCTCGATACTTTTGAGGGCCTTTCGCATAGTGATATTGTCACCCTTACGCTAGTTGAGGTCAAAGAAGATGCTGAAGAAAACCCAAATTTCCAGGAAAAGGTAACGGGGCCAGCTGAGTCTAACATCACAGAACCATTTCACCTACTAGAGAAAAGCTCTGACCATCAAACTGAATGCACTGTAAAAAACAAGAAAGGTGGTGCTAAGGAAGTTTCACCTTCACCAGAAATTATTCTTCCTTCAGTAGTAAAAGCATCAGAATCTGCAGAGTCGCCAAGAGTGAGCAAGTGTCCACCTGCTCTCCACTCTTCAAACCCCAGTGCCTCCAACCTATCATTTTTATTTCATCGGCATCCTTCACACCAGTCCACACCATTAAGAGTTCCCCTTCATGCCATTCATCCAAAAGTTGACCTAAGATTTGATGGCAATGAGTCCCTCCTGGCTAAGCCTGCTGAGCTCTTTGGTGGATACAGAACAAAGAATCCACCAAATCCAGTCCCTGGAGGACCTTTAAGGCCTCCATTTGTAAAATTGCCCACTGTTGCACAGAAGCCATACAGCTGCCCTGATGGTGTAATGTCTGTGGGTCCAGTTTCCACACTGATGAAATCTGCTAGCCAGAACATCCCAAATTCATCTCTGTCAAAAATGGTCTTATCCACTGAAGCTCTTAGACTGAAACTGATGAAAAGACTAAAGGCCAAGAAGAAGAAGCTGGCAAAGTTAAATCAACTGCTCAGTATAGAGGAAGCTGAGTCTACTCCCAGGCCAGACAGCACATATATTTCCTCACCATACTCTGTCACCTCCAGTACATCAGCCTATGATAGCCCAGCATTTGATAATTTCTTTGCTGAGCTGCTATCTCCAGCCATGAGTGCCAGCAATCTGTCACCTGATAGCACAGGCCTCTTGGAGATGCTAACCAACAGCCAGAGTGCTGGGACATCAGAAAGCAGCTCTCAGGAGAACTTGGAGGCAGCTTCTACGCTTCCAGTTCTAAATGACCCTTCATCTACCAATGACAACTTTCTTGATGAATTGATCTCAGGATCAAGGGAGCAGCAAGCTGTAATTGAGAATGCTGAACTTAATGCTTTGGATATATTCTTTTGATCAGTGTTTTATGTTCTTTGTCCTTTGCACCAATATATGTAAGGCTGGGAAGTTAAAATTACTAACTAAAGATCCATTCTTGTCATATAGATACTATGGATTTCATTTGTATAAAAAAACAAGCTGTTCTTGGCTCAAGTGAACCGCCAATATGAGATCGCTTTGCATCTTCCATCCAACTTTAAAAGAACAGATTCTGCATCAGCAATCAAGGACTGATTCTAATAGAGGCAAATACTTTAAGTTGTATTGTGTATAGAATTGTGTACATTTGAAGTTGATGTTTCACTATCCAGACTGTGCACAAAGTACTGCAGATTTTTGTAAAACAAAATAAACTGGAATATTTCTTTATATTTGTCCTATGCCTTATTGATGCATCTTTTCAAGCTAGTTTTACTGTGAAGCCTAGTTTAGCTATGCAATTTGAAGTAACAAGTTGCTTTAGCTCGAATTAATACTTTGAATAGTATTACAATTCAATACTAGAGGATGCTTTCTAGCTAAATTTATTTTGTATTGAATATTTTGAATAGCTTTAAAGTGCTTTTGTCAAGATGCAACTGTGTTAAAATCCAGATTCTGATCCCACGGTAATGTCAATAATGGGCAGGAAGAAGGCATGTTCCTTGGTTGGTACCTCATATATACGCTGTATGGCCAAAAGTCATGCAGACAGGATTTTTCCAAGGTTGGAGTGGAAGAAGTCGAGCAGCCTGCACAGAGCCCTAACCTCAACCTTGTTGAACAACTTTGGGACATCAGTGCCCAACCTGCTAATTCTTTCGCCCCATCTCAGTAATGCTTTTGTGGCTGAGTGGGCTTAAATCCCCATTGTTGCATTACAAAATCTAGTGAAAAGCCTTCTCAGAAGAGTGGAGGTTATTATAACAGCAAAGACGGGACTAAATCTGGAATGGTTGTTCAAAAAGCACATATGAGTGTGGCGGTCAGGTGTCCACAAACGTTTGGTCATTGGCTGTACACTTACAGTCCACTTTATTAGGAAAACCTGCACTTTGGTTCTTATGCTGGAATATAGTACTTTCCTTTCTCCAAACATAACCATTCTCATTTAAACCCAAAAAATCTATTGTGGTCTCATTCATCCACAAAACATTTTTAAAATAGTGAATGAAAATGTTTCCAATGTGAAGAAAAAGTTGTCTGAAAAATTAAGTTGAAGAAAAAAAATTAGTCTGTACCATGGAGTTTTTTTTTTTTTTTTTTTTTTTTTTTTTTTTTTTTTTTTTTAATAAATAAACTAATGAGATTTTCAAATCATGGTCTCTTCAAAATTACTGATAAATTATTCGGTTTAACCTTGCTGTTTTAATTTTGGCTGAACTTACCCCCATACTGTCTTACCCTAAGCAACAATTTCACCCAAAACAAAAGAAATCAGAGAAAACCAGCTCTCATGTATGACAGCTCTATGGAAGGTGGAACTACATGTCTTATATTTCCTCTTATTGTGAGAGACTTCTGGTTTGATTCTGCACTTGATTTTAATGTAGTAAAGTAACAAATGTACTGTGAGCCCTTGCTGCTGTTTATTATGCTGATGTCATTATTAGGGGACCAAGCACCGAAGGTGTGTAGGCTCCTTCTGCTTCTTCTTCTGCTTCTTTTTAGGGTGTCTATGGCAGCCTATAGAACTGTCTAGTAAAAAGTTTAGCAAATTTGGCATACTGATTGGGGAGGGTCTAAGGAACATTGTTGCCAATGCTCTAGCACCACCATCGGGTCAGAATTGGGCCTAATTTGGAAGCATGTTTAAGGCCAAAACTTTTAAACTGTCCAATTTAAAAGCCAGGCATCCTGGGATTCTATGAGTCCTTAGGTGTCATTTCAACCTAATTAGATTTTCTGCCATCTTGAAGTTTTTTCGCTACTCCTCCTACAAATTTTGTCCAATAACCACCAAATTTGGCACACATCACATTCAGACCAACCTGGACAAAGTTGATATTCCAAATGGTTTGCCTGTAATGTGCCAACAAATCTGACAGCGAAGCTGCCAAATAGGAAGTGAGGCTGTATCTACCATGCCTGGAGCCTATGCAAGAAATTTCATGACCACTTACTGGCCAGAAGTTACAATAAGATACCAAAAATGCTTTCATCTAACTACCATTTTTGCTACGTCTACTCCAAATTTTGTCCAATTTTCACCAAATTTGGCTTGCGTCATCTTGAGACCTGTCTAAACAAAAGTTATCCAAGGAACTTATGTTCAAAACCTTTCTCCCATAATGGACTGGCACATGCAATAAACTACAAATCATTCTTGAATCCCTTTGCCTATAGTTATGGCTCTGCTTTTTATGGATTGCTTATGCAACAATTGTAGCGTGTCTGTGAATGTGCAGCTCACCGAGTCTGGGTGCTTGGCACCCGAAAATGCTGCTTGCAGCTTTAATTATTTTTTTTTTTAAATATTATTTATTTATTATAAATGTTTTATAATAATAAAAGACATGAACAGTTAGTTGTGTCTGCTGTCCATCTGGTTTCCTTAAAAAAAAGGGTTTATTAACTGCAGTAGCTCAGTATTTTAATTTTAATACCTAAGGACATTTCCAACTATTTTTGTAATTTAACTCAAGCAGAAATATCAATAGAACATATTTAGTTTTATTCAGATGCTAACTGAAGTATGAGTACAGCTGTTTGACTTTGCAAACTACTGTTAGGAACATAAGTAGCTAGCTGGTCTCATGGTTATCTGTAAACAAACAACTTCTAAAACAACTGAATACTTGTCTGCATCAGCTGCTGTTAAGGAACACTGGACACAACTGGGAAAACAACTAGCTTAATCTCAGTAGCGCTCTCTCTCTCTCTCTCTCTCTGTCTCTCTCTCTCATTCCTCCGTAGGCTTTCTCGTCAGAAAGTTGAAGAAAGAGCTAATGTCATTTGGTGTTTGTTGTGTGTTTTTTTTTTTTTTTTTTTTAAGATTCAAATATTTTAACCAAAGACTCTCTTCATCTTCAGGAGGTGGCTTGAGATTAGGGGTGTAAAGCACAAGGTTCATGACTGTAGGACCCGTGATGAACTTAAACTTTGTCACGCCTGGAACCAGGGCTGGCTCCACGAGGAGGCGTGAAGGGCCCCTCACTCAGACAATCAGTTGTGGGATCAAGGGGATGCTGGTGTTTTATGTGTGTGTTTGGGGGGGGTATTGCCTGATGGGCCCGACCAATTTCAAATGCGTTCCGCGGTCCATGAGATACAGGTTGTATATTCTCGTCACTGTACTTCCGATAGCATAGACCGACAGACTAGCCTATAAATGTGTGCTACGGTGCGTTTCGATAAGGTAGGGCAGTTCGACAGACACTGGCCCAACGAAAACACGGATTCTGGGCTGCTTGTATTTTTCTAGTTGGGAATAGTTTGCATTACGTCATCGCCCCCTTTTGGTATTTCAAATGCCCCCTCTTCGGTACGCCACTGGTACCGGGCCTGCCTGAGACATGGCTGGAATTAGTGTCCCCTAAATAAAGGTCCATCTCAGGGCCAGTGGGACCATTTTCAGCCCTGGAGTTTAATGTCCAAGACCAACCCTTTTTTTTTTTTCTTGGTGGAAGAACTTGGATAAATGAAGTGACTGTTCACTTCTTACTATCTCGTTATATATATTACTGACATGTTTCAACAAGAATATAAAGATAAATAGCAAATGACATGAGTATTGTTTTCTGCTGCAAAAAGTCCAACGATAACATTATGAAAAAAAATTTTGGTTTGCATTCAAACAAATATGAAGTATTTCAGTAAGAAATAAAATTTTTTGCCAGCTTGTGCCACGACATCTCACAGTGTGTGTGTGAGAGTAAGAGAGCACTCTGAGCCAAGTAATGTGAGAAAACAGCACTTTTTAATGCATTAGTAATGCTGCTTTAAATACAAATGTTTAAATATTTTTTTTTAAATACAAATGTAGTGTAATTAGGTACTTTAGTTATCAGTCGCGCGATGATGTAACACGTTTTTTCTGGGTGTATGGAGAGAAAGTGAACGGGTGGTACAACTGTTAGCCCAATTTATGAGCGGCCCACTGGGAATTACTGGCCGATTAGCCACTCTGGCTATGGTCTATCTTAAAAATTATACATGCATCGGTGTTTACGCATTGCATCGATACATCGGATCATTGGTTATTTGATCAATAGGCCTACATCGAGCCATATCAATGGATCGTTGCACCCCTACTGGAGATCCTATGGCATTTCATGTCCATATACAGCTCGGGTGCTCAGTTCATGGTAAAAACACACCTGCTCTAAGACACGTGTTTTTTGTTTGTGCCTTACTGCAGTGGTTCAGCTCTTCTTTGATACAAGTAGGGGGGGCTCCAAGGAAAAAAGGTTGGGAACCACTGTGCTAGTTATGCCATTTTAATCCAAAATGCATCAGTCAGCTTTTCGCACAGTGCTCGATTGTGATCTCTCAAGAATTCCTTTATTTTTTCCTTCAGTTCCATAAAACGCACAAGCACTTGTCCACGCGACAACCAGCGTGCTTGTTTGTAACAGCAGTGTTTGATGCGCTTCATCCTCACACAGCTGGGCAAACAGTCTCTTGATAGTAGTGCGAGCCTTAATGACATTTACAACTTTAACAACAGTTGCCAGGGTGTTACTAAGGGCTTCCAAAAGTGTTTTTTTTTTTTTTTTTTTTTTTTTTTTTTTTTTTTTTTTTTTTTTTAAACTGGCTAATGCTTGACAATGTAGCTTGCAGTGGAAAACTGCACACCCCGGGGCTTTTTCCTTCAGTCGGCTGTTAAATCCCTTGTTTTTGCCCATCAACACAAATGAGCACGATTTGAGCACATATTTGTCTGACACTGTTGTTTCATCCAACTGAATGGCAAATGGAACATTCCTAAGCTTCTTGTGCAGCTGGTTTTGACACTCTCCAGCCATTTGATCAATTCTGTCTTTGACAGTATTGTCAGAGATTGGGAGGGTTCTCACTTTATCCACCACCTGTGGGTCACACAGCTTCTCTACAATTATCAGGCAGGCGGCTTTGATTAGCTGCACTCCAATATTGTGTGGCAATTAATAGCAAACACTCAAATGACTCCTCAGTGGCTCTGTGTAAATCACTGCCTGCGCTTTCAAATGCTTTTCTGATGTCTGTGGATCTTTTTGATAGTGCCAACTGCTTCTTCCTCTCAAAAAAATCCCGATCTTCACCAATAGCCTCCTGGTGTTTTGTTTCCTGGTGTTGGTGCAATTTGCTTGGCTTCATGCTGTCATTAGCTAGCTTCTTGCCACAAATGACACATTCTGGTTGAGTCCTGTCCTTCAATAAAACTGAAGTTAAGATAACTCGAGATATAGCCTTACTTTCTTTTTTTTATGATGTGTCATCAGCACTTTTACGTTTATTAGACATGTTTTATTCATAAAATAGTGATGCTCTGACTGCAGGAAAAATGAGCTGCAAGCTGAAACTGGATGAAATGTGGACCCCAGGTTGGGAACCACTGCAGTAGAGCAGAAGATTTGGTGTTAATCATATGCTTAAATACTGATTTAAGAGTGACTGAGTGACAAATCAGCATTTAAACTGTGATGATATTGTAAAATAAATAAATCATAAGCTGACTGAGGTCACACCACAATTAGAAAGAAGATATGAGAATGATGAACTAATTGTGGCAAGGGGTCAAGGTGTGACTCAAAGAGAAATGTGGTGAAATCCCACCTGTTTTAGAGATGTATAAAAGCCTCTGCCACGACTGTATTCATCAGATGATCTGCAGATGTCTTAGCTTTGTTGCATTTTCAATAAAGTCTCTTTTAAACTCGAAGTTTTTTTTAAATGGTAAATGGTCTGCACATATATAGTGCCTTTTAACCTTAACGGTTCTACAAAGCACTTTACACTGTTTCTCATTCACCCATTCACACAACAATGGCAACAGTGGCACTAGCCTGCCATCGGGAGCAACTTGGGGTTCAGTGTCTTGCCCAAGGACAATTCGGCATGCGGAGACGTGGGCCGGAGTTTCAAACCGCCAACCCTGTGATTAGTGGACAACCCGCTCTACCACCAGAGCCACAGCCGCCTGTTTTTATCTATGGATAAGGCGATTTTCCACCACATACAATTGGCATGGTCGGCAGGATTGGAAAAGAATCCAGGAAGGGTGAGTGGCTGCAGTGGGCTGATTTGGGGCGAGCTGCATGAGTAAGGTGGCCACCTAGCTGAAGGTAAGCATTTGTGCTTTTAGGTAATTTGCTTGTGTGGTTCGCTGTGGGTCAGCCTGAACACTCATATACTTATTCAAATTAAAGAACTAAATTAAGTAGAAGGGTTTGGATCTCAAAAAGTGTGGGTGCATGCAGAATACATTTTTCTGTAAGAGCCTTGATGGATACAATGAAATATAGATGAACGAGAAAAACAGAGAATAAGAGAAGTGCGCAAAATTCTACATATACCGCTCTTCACTGTGTAATTTGGTAAACAATGAGCCTATATACTGCTGCTAGTGGATAGACCGAACTAGGCAGAGGTCAACACTGTCCCAAAAAGGGTACCAGGAAGTGGT
>JANDJT010000060.1:17477246-17489607 GCA_024331685.1 Stegophilus panzeri | reverse complement strand
TTTTTTTTTTTTTTTTTTTGTCCGATTGTTATTCTAAGAACTTATTCTTCTGTTCTGATGTTGCTCTTGTCTCTTTTTTCCTTTGTTATTGTCCCTAGCTTGGGGGCCGTGGGGTGGTTGTTTCTCTTCTGGGCAAGTTCCTTGCAGGCCTGGCCTACCCATACCCTGAAGCATTCACAGCACCTGTTGTGAGGTAGTCTGTATGCCCTATCGTTGGTGTAGGTTATCGTAAGCACCACATCGATCTAGCAATTGAATGCTTTTATTTGTTGGGTCAGCGTGTCGCTTGTTGGCTGCTGATTACTCCATTTTGAGTGTTCTCTTGTGTTAAAGATCTCGGTCTCGTGGTGCTCGGTACTGCAGTGACTAGTGGGATGGGGTCCTCTCAGTGTGTGAGTGGGAGTGCAAGGGTGGGGTGTCTTTGCTTGGCGGGTTTTACTTGGGCGGACAACATGCCTTAGGAGATATCATCTTTTCTTGTAAGAAATGAGTTCTCAGTAAATAGGGGGAAAAAAGTGTGGGTGAATGAGCTCCAGACATAAAGTGACAAAGGGTGAATGTAAAAAGTGAGTAAAAGAGGTATACAGGTGCTTCTAAAAAAAAAAAATTTGAATATCATGGAAAAGTGATTTTTTTTTTTTTTTTCCCAATAATTTAATTATGAGCACCACGAGACCAAGATGGGCTGATCACTTACCTTCCTGACATCGACGAGGGGGCTCGGAAGTGGATCATGGTATTTGAGGAAGAAACAATAGGCAAACTGCTTGCGGTAGGAGACATGGAAGCACTCCTGGCCAAGGTCCTGGGAGGAGCTAAAATGGAAGAGATCCTCACAGTGGCCTACTTGAGAAGGGAAAACCCAACTGCTTATATTCAAAGACAACTAAAGAGATGGAAACAAGAAACAGAGAGGGACCCAGAAGGAGATCCCATGATGATCACATTGTTCAGAGAAGCAATTGTGATGATATGCCACCAGATGTAAAGACCAAGCTAGATGATGTGGTCTGTCTAAACTCCAAAACACACAAGTAGTTTTGTGACCGTGTAACTCATGCAGTTAAACAGTATAGAAAGAATGAACAAAAAGTAAAAACCACGAAAGAGAATTGCAGAGAAAGCTGGCACAACTACTTGAAGAGCTAACAAACAGAAGCAAGAAAAAGACTCAAGCTCCTGTTAAAGATAAAGAGGAGGCAGGACAATCAGCAGTGATGACTCCGGTGAACACACCTCCCCTGCCTGCTGTTCAACCAAACCCTCTGGCAGCGCCCCCTGGTCTGCAGCACTCCCCTGCACCTGTCATCAATGTCTACCAGCGACCAAGCAACATAAACCAGCAGAAAAGGCCACTGCCAAGAGGACAGAGAGGGAGAGGCAGACCCAATCCTGATGCTCCAGGAGTATCTTGGGGGTATGGACAGGCAGGATAAAACAGGCATGACTGCCTCACCAATCTATGGCAACAGCCTCCCAGGGGTAGAGGGGAGAGGAGTTGGGTTCAGCCTTATCATGAACCTCCACAAGGCCCAGTAAATCCATGGGATGGGCCAAATCAGGGGTACCCCAGGGAATCCTGTAGAATCCTGGTTTCAGGTTCCACATGTTACTCTTTACGTAAACAGTGGATAGGAGTCAAAAGAATTAGGACAAATGATGAAAGAAGCTGAAAAAGGTGAGTGGGGATCTACAGAGCATCCTTTAATTTAACACATCTGACAAATCACACAATAAGATTGTGTGCTAGTGTCATAATGGGAATCCCACAAGAGGTGGTGAGCAATAATTGAACAGAAATGCAACGGACAGAAACATTTGTAGTAGAAACTAAAACCAATGAGCTGCTAAGAGAAAGGAAAAAGATGGATAACTCAAGGTGGCGTTTAGTACATGATTTTACGCTCAGTCAATGAGGTAGTAGAGAACTGGCCCGCAAAAGTTCTAATAGTTGTAGTCTAATATTTACATAAACATTTAACTTTTGAAATAAAGTGATATGATATTAAACTTCTAAAATAATATGTAGACATGGGCCTCCATGCCCATATCTTGTACCATTATATGATATGGGTGGTGGGTGGTGGGGCCCTCATCAATATTTTTTCAGGGGGCCCAGAACTCCCTAGAATAATTTGGCCACCAAAAAAATCCTGTCATACCTGTGTATGTCCATGCTTGTATTTCTTGCTACTAGCATGTTTCAAGGAGAGATTAGTGACTGTTCTTGAGAAATTCAACCATTCATTTAATTTAAGCAAACTTTATTTTCACCTTTTCATGTTTTGCAGTGATTTCATGGTATGTGAGGATAAACCTATACTGTATGCCAGAATTGTATTTTATTTGAAATATATACACTTAATTGAACAACATTTATGTCCACTATGAAATAAATAAAATTTTAATAGCTGATTTAATAGTGATTTATTTAATTTAATCCTATAAAATATAGCTGTCAACAGCAGTCAAGTCTTTTTTTTTTTTTTTTTTTAAATCATTGGATATCTCCTGTAAATGCTACTACACAAATTGGTTTATTCAGTATATACTATATATACACTATAAAAAGATATATAATATTACAGATCTAGGTTTATTATGTACAACATACACATTATGCAAAAATTCACAAATTACATTACAACACAATTGTGATTGTTGCCTTTCAGGTCAGAAGGATCGCTGGCTCCTGTACCTGTGGTTGATCTCATTCAGGACTACATCTGAGCTTGGCTCCTCTTGCTCTGTGATTGCATGGTCATCTAATGGACTGCCTGTGATTAGGAAGAAAGCAGGCAGGAAACTGGCAATTACAAGTATACCCTTGTTATGAGATGCTATTTCTTTATCCCAAATGTAATTTGGAATGGAATGGTGTGGGAGGTGTATGTTAATAGTATAATAGACGGATTGAGAGAGTGGCATAAAGTGTAATGGATAGGATTGAAAGAATAGCTAATACTCACCAATCCCCATTGACTTGTCTGATCCTGAGCTGTCACTGACCAAGAAAGAACTGGATGATTTCCCTGATCTGAATGAGGAAGCAACTCTATTTACAGTGGATTTCTTGGTCCTCTGTGTAGCAGTGTGACTCCAGTCTGTTATCCAAATGCAAGAATACTGTGTATAAATTCTGATGTTGATACATCTATTAAAAATAAATGTATCACAGCCAGTATAATTGAAATAAATTAAAGGAAATGCTTTAATGCATACAATGTTCCATTGCCATAACATGTACAAATATCTGACGAATAAAACAAACACACCTGAGTTCTCAACTAGCCTTAGGTTTCCACAGCACAGGTGTATTCTCCACTGTTTTCTGACATTCTCCTTTAGAGCACAGTGCAACACAAAGATAAAGAAGCCTGCAGGAGACAAATAGGGCTCTGTGGGTCATAATTACACCTTCACAACGTGTTAAAGTCTACACATACCTGTTAAAATCGCAGGGTTGTATGATGTTAAAAGATTAAACAACAATAAATTGTCAGATATAGAAACCAACAAAATTCAAGTGAAAAACAAATAGGTCATTTTTAGATATATAAGTAAAAAAGGAAAAAAACTAACAATAACCTGCTACACCCACCTTCACATTCAACCTGAAAAAAAATTAACCCAAAATAAAGATTGGCTATTTTCTTGACATCTGATTGCTGAAGTCATGTGCTGCAAAGGGTTTACAAAACAGGTATGAGATCTCATTAACAAATGGTATCGATCAGGAGAGGGGTACAAAAGAATTTCCAAAACATTAGATGTACCATGGAACACCAAGAAGGTCGTCATCAACAAGTGGAGAAAATGGAGCATAACAGTAACATTACCAGAACAGGGCATCCCTCCAAAATTAATGAAAGGAGAAGATGAAAACTTATCAGGGAGGCTGCCAAGACACACATGGAAATATTAAAGGTATTGCAAGAATATCTGGCAAGTACTGGCCATTCCCAGAATGTGAGAACAATATCTCATATTCTTTGTCTGGGCTATGAGATAAGGTGATGATGAGATGAGATCAAGGTAGAACTTTTTGGGATAATTCTAAAATATATGTTTATGTAATAAGTTTATGTAAGAGATCGGCTACTTCTCTTCAGATGGGACTGGGGCTCTATTCAAGATTGCCAATACAAATCTATTTTAGAAAAATATATAATAATAATAACCTGCAGGCATCAGAAGGCAGCTGAAGATAATGGGGAAAAAAATCACCTTCCTGCTTGATAACCCAAAGCACAAATCCAAGTCAACAAAGGAATGACTTCAGACGAAGAAGATAAATGTTGTGGAATGGCCCAGTCAGCTTGGATCTAAATTCTATCCTGTGAAATGACTTGAACATGGCTGTGGACAGAAGATTCTCTTGCAATTTGACAGATCTGGAGCATTTTGCAAGGAACAGTAAAATAAAATGCTAAATTGCTATAATGGTGCTAAGTTGGTAGACTCTTACACAGAAAGAGTGGTTTATTATAAAAGCAAAAGCTACCTTTTAAAAATTATACATTACAGGGTGTGCACACTTGTGCAACCATGTTATAGTAAGTTTTTGCTCTTTCCCTTAAAACATTTCTATTTCTTTTTGACTTGAATTTTGTTGGTTGCGGTTGCATTGACGGTGGAAAAAGATTTGATATGATTTATCTTGGTTTACTTATTTATTTTACATCACATCACGAAAACCCACAGTTTTAACAGGTAGACTTTTTATATCCACTCTATGGCATGTGCCAAATGACAGCCAAGTGACTAGCAATGATTAATGTTATTAATAACAGGAAATAATTATGAATGTGGAAGCTCATTTTTGGCACAGTTCTGCACTGTTTCATTTCTAGAGGGCTTTTGTGAACAGATTATCATAAAAGAGAGCAATCTGAAGCAAGATTGATGATCCCATACCATTAACTAAGTGCATGATGGCAGGAATAAAGCCTCATGATATGTACTGAAATATCTTATATTAAGAGACTACTTAATACTACAAGATATTTTAAATGAATTGGATTGTTGAAAAGGAAGGTAGGAATGGCTTCAGTGAGTCATAAAATGTTCTCTGAAATATATTAACTTCTGCTCTGATTCAGTGGACTTAGCCAGTGGACTTTATTTAAGACTGCAGTATATCTTTAAAGAGATATTATAACATTTACAGTAAGTTCTTAAATGCATACCTTGTAGTGAGTTAAAGATGGCAAACAGGTACATAAAGGGCAGGTTGACAGCATCCCAGGCAAAAAAGGCAAATCCCCAGGTGAGGCCCAGGAGAACAGTAAGCCCTGCCACACTCCGCAGGTCCTGTAGGACACTGCGATGCTGTAAATTATGGGGATTTTGCCTCTTAATGCGACAAAGCTGAACCATTACCACAATGAACATGCTAAGGTTCAGTATGAAGACAACACAGAAGTATGCCACCACTGCAACATAGTAGGCAATCTTATCCTTCAGCCAGCAACTACATGGAGAAAGATGACAGGATCACACAGTTACACATCTGATTTCCATCAATGTAATTCATTTTAAAAAACGATTTGATGCTCTTACAATTGATCTGAGGTTCCATCTTCAAACTTCCCATAAGACACTAGTGCATAATTGTTTTCATCAATGGCAATGACAATGATGACCACAATTAGAGGAATACCTTAGATGAAAAGGAATAAATAACCAGCAAAACTATTATAATAAACCTAAACAAGATATATCAAATAGAACCAGCTATGTGAAAGTTACAGCAATACACCACTTATTCACATACCCCATCCAGCAAGTCCTAATTTGACCATGTAGTGAGACACATAGGTGTTAAAAACTTTAACAAGGGAAATGTACATATGGACAGCCTCCATGGCCATCCAGGTAAAAGACGCCAACAAGAAGTAGTGCAAGAAGAAGGCAGTGGAGATGCAGAGACCCACGATGTTGGTGTACAGAGCCAGCCAAGCATCCAACAAGAATGTCAGGTTCAACAGAAGCAAAGCCAAACACAGCTGGATCACAATTTTTGATGGGATATCTTTACGCAGTGTCCTACAAGAGAAGACATAAATACTGTTCTTAAATGAATTAAATACCTTAAATTTACTCAGTGTAGATGATAGTGGCAGTGGTAGCTCAGTGGTTGAGACATTGCACGTCTGACCGGAAGGTCATGACTTTAAATCCCAACACCACCAAGCTGCCAGTGTTGGGCCCTTGAGCAAGGCCCTTAACCCTCAACTGTTCAGTTGTATAAATGAGATATATGTAAGTCACTCTGGATAAGAGCATCTGCCAAATGACGTAAATGTAGATGTCCAACAGGACATATATTTGATTGCTTAAATGATTCTGACTTTGCAATTTGCAATAATTTAAATTATATATTGTATATTGCCTTTGCAATGTGTGATTGGTGCAAAACTCACTCAAAAGCCAGATAAGTCATGAGGGTGACAGAAAGGAAAATGGAAGAGATGCCACAGCCAATGTAGGTGATGTAGGTTAGGATGGTATCCTGCAAACGATTCTTTATCCCTTCTCCAGAAAGGTCCTATTTTGAAAGTTTATACAAAAAGAATTAAGCTGCCAAAATTAAATGAAAAATAATTAAATTAATGCCAGTCAAATAATTATATGCATTAAAACTAAGCAAATGAAAGAGATGTAACCTAACTGTAATAGCAATTCTGACCGAACAATGGTCCTGTGTACATAGCAAGCTCCATAAAGAAATGGTTTGCCAAAACTGGTGTGAAAGAACTCTGACCTCTGTCCTGACCCCTGACCTCAACCCCACTGAACACCTTCAGGATGAATTGGAATGCCGACTGTGCACTAAGCCTTCTAGCCTGACATCAGTGCCTGACCTCACTAATGCTCTTCAGCTCTTAAAGCTTAATGGGCAGAAATTAACACAGCCACATTCCAAAATCTAGTGGAAAGCCTTCCCAAAAGAGTAGAGGCTCTTATAGCAGTAAAGGTGGGACCAACTTTGGAATGGGATGTTCAACAAGCATATGGGTAGGGTCAGATGTCCACATCAATATAGTGTAATATAAGAGGATTTCTCTTGACTAAGTTGTGGAAAGAAAGTTTGTCACAAAATGTGATTTACAGTAAATAACTTTTTTCTTTATTAAATAACAAATTCCTTGTGTGGCAGCACAAGTTATTTGACACCAGAAATTACGCTCATCAAGAAATATAGATTCTATGAATATGCACTGATAAAGCACTATGAGGTTCCAATATGATTTGCATCGCAAGTTTAGGGTGACTAACAGCATTAAGCAGTATTTAATATTTTAATTCAAAGATGAACTTATCTCCAGATATGCTGTAACTCCTAATAATTTTGAAGGCCCTGGACAATATTTCATACCTTTCTTAACAGCCCATATGCAATAATATTTTCATCTATATTTCTTCATATTTACATTCTCAAATAAATTACTAAGAAAAGTTGTTGGGTTTTTTTTTTTTTTTTTAACTAGTGGGGCATTGAGAGGCAAACGTTTCTCTCACCAAAAGCACACCAAAGCTGGTCAGATGGTTACAGCCACAAATTGTCTCAGTTTCAGTGTGGTTCAGCACAGTGCAGCCCTCAGAGCTCCAGCCACCAGCGCCACCTAACAATAAACAACAGTTAAATATTGTAATAAATATCTTGAATTTAATCTTAACACTTAAACTGATTTAATGATATATATTTAAATTCTGAAGATAAAATTAACCAAAGCAGCAAGTTCAACACTTAGCTTGGGTTTAAGTTTAATCTGCAATCTTAGAAGTGTAGGTTAATAAAACAAGTGAAGATATAAACAATATGACAAACTGTGTATGGTTCATCAAATTGGCCTGCTTGGTGCACTGCAAATGAGAGAGTGTAGGAGTATACTTGAAATGTTGGAGTGTTTTTTAAAGTGCTTCTGCCAATTATGTTTCTTTACTGAGCTCCACTGGTGATTATACCTTGACAACATTACCCATTTATACCATACAGTTCTGTAAATCTGATTATTTATAGTCCTCACCACTTAAGTTGAATTTCCAAAATACACATGATCGTGAAGAGTTAACCTGTAGAGATTGAGAGCGATAATATTAATTGTATTAATATTGAACACTTGTTTACTATGCAACCAAAATAAAAATGTATTTTAAGATTAGTTTTAAAGGTTTCTTTCACTGACCGCAACAGTTTCTGTGTTCTTCAGGGTAAAGACTACTTGTTCACTCAGGTTAGAGATGGACAAGTTAGCCACACTGGAGCCAAGAACCCCACTGATCAGCCTGCTGTTGTTTGGGTTTAATGTGTGGTCCTACAGATTGTAATGACAACACAATGCATGCATGTCAGGTTGATGTAAATGAAAAGCACATACTCATACTGCACATGATGTATTGCTGTAACTTTCACATAGCTGGTTCTATCGGATATATCTTGATTGACTTCATAAACCTGTCAAATGCAGCCAGGTATTATGCGCATCTGAACTTAGCCAATAAAAAATATCATATAGTAGCATGGAAATAGAACACACCTGGAAAAGAGTGGTCTTCTGGTAGAAATTAAACTGTACTCTGGAGGCCAGCTGCTGCTGCTGAGCAGTGAGGTTCCCTGTGAGAGAAGCAGGGAGAGTTATGGAACCCTGAGGAGAGCTGGGCTCAGTCCTCCCCAGCCTGGAGCTGATCTAAAATACATAATGAGACACTTTAGAAAAGCATACAATCCATGATATTAAAGGTTTTCATGATATCATGTATGTAAGGGATAGTCCATGTGCATTACACGATTTTATACCATGGTCTGTCGAAATGCTTGATTATGATTGGTGTTAAAAAACTGTACACCACAGGTAGTTCTATAAACAACAATAACTGTAGTAAATTAAGTTAAACTCACACAGCTTCATTATTAGTAGAGACATGGCACGGACGCTGGTAATTCACAATCGCACAATATCTCTCTCTCTCTCTCTCTCTCTCTCTCTCTGTCTCTCTCTCTCTCTCTCTCTGTTATAAGTGGGTTAATCCACGGCTAGGTGTACATTATACATGATTTTAATGCACAACGTGCAGGGAAAGAGAGCAACAGTATGTTACTATGAGTTTAACTACTGTATGTTACTATGGTTACAGTTGTTTTTAGGCAGCGCATTAATTAAGAACGGTGATTAAACTGACCGGAACTACCTATGGTATATACGGCTTTAACGCACACCTTCCAGCCAATCAGAATCGAGTATTCTGACAGACCATGGTATAATAACATATTTGGTTTTGAAATTAATATCACTATTCAACCAATATGTTCAACCTGTTAATTGTTTTATCCATGTTAAATTGTTGTTGTGATCCTTGATTGTGTTGTCTTGTGTTTTGATGTTGTAAATTTTTATATTTGTGTTATTTGTTGCTGCCCTCTTGGCCAGGTCACTCTTGTAAAAGAGATTTTTACCCTCAATGAGTTTTTTAACCTGGTTAAATAAAGAAATTAAATGAAATTAAATGAATGTGATCAGTATGACTTCCCCCCTAAAATAATTACAGTTCACATAAAGCATTGTCATACTGTAGTATATTTGCCTGATTTTATAATTGCTATACAATTACCATAAGCAAAACATTTCATGGTACAAAATGCACAATGTTTTTCTGAACAGTTCTGAGTTGTTACCTGCAAGTTGGACGGGTCAGTGATAGTGAATGTGGTCTCCGGAAAAAGAGCCCCATCCACCAGTTTCACTGCCAGAGCCACAGATGGAGAAAGAATACTTTGACTCTGTCCCTGGACAACCAGCTTGAAGCCAACAGTATCCACAATGCCAGTGATCCTTATCAAATAAGAAAAGGTATCATGTTTATTATATGCACAATATATGTTATGAATATTATGTTATGTTGTGTTTTTTCTGTTTTTGTGTATATCTCATACTAAATAGTTTTAGATCTAGAAACAAATACAACCTGAGTAAACACACAATACAGTTTTTATTTGTTTATGTTTTTTATTGAAACAAAAAAGTTATCCAACACCTATCACCCATGTGAAAAACTAATTGCCCCCTGAAAATTAAAATTTGATTGTGCCACATTTAGCAGCAATAACTGCAACCAAACACTTCCGATAACTGGAGATCAGTCTTTCACTTACTTCTAGGACTAGGATTTACTCCTATGCTTTGGATCATTGTCTTGCTGCATAATCCAGTTGAGCTTGAGTTTCAACCTATGGACTGAAGACCCGACATTCTCCATTAGGATTTTCAAGTGGACAGCAGAATTCAGGTTACCCTCAATTATTGCAAGTTGCCCAGTCCCTGCAGCAGCAAAGCATCCCCACACCATCACACTTCCACCACCATGCTTAACTGTAGGTATGTTTTTTTGTGGAATTCTGTGTTTGGTTTATGCCAGATGTAACGGGACACCCGTCTTACAAACAGTTCCACTTTTGACTCATCAGTCACCAGAACATTCTCCCAAAAGGTTTGAGGATCATCAAGGTGTGTATTGGCAAAATTCGGATGGGCCTTAATGTTCTTCTGGGTAAGCAGTGATTTTCACCTTGCCAGTCTTCCATAGATGCCATTTTTGCCCAGTGTCTTTCTGATAGTGGAGTCATGAACAATGACCTTTACTGATGCAAGAGAGGTCTGTAGTTCCTTTGATGTTGTCCTTGGCTCTTTTGTGACTCCTAGATGAGTAGTTGCTGTGCTCTTGGAGGAATTTTGGAAGGTCGGCCACTTCTGGGAAGGTTCACTACTGGGCCGAGTTTTTCCATTTGGAGATAATGGTCCCAGAGCCTTTGAAATAGCTTTGTAACCCTTCCCAGACTGATGTATCTCCTTCTTTCTCATAATTTCTGGAATTTCTTTCAATTTTGGCATAGTCTACTACTGGGTAAGACCTTTTAACCAGCTTGATGCTGTTGAAAAAGTTCTATTTAAGTGTTGATTTGATTGAACAGGGTTTGCAGTAATCTGGCCTGGTTGCGCGTAGTCCAGCTGAACCCCATTATGAATGCAGTTTCATAGATTTTGGGAATTAATAACTACAGGGGTAAATAAATTTTCACGCAGGCCCAGTTGGTACTGGATAACTTTTTTGCTTCAATAAATAACATTATCATTTAAAAAGTGTATTTTGTGTTTACTCAGGTTGCCTTTGTTTTATCTCAAATTTAGTTTTAATTTCTGAAACAATTTAGTATGAGATATACACAAAAACAGAAGAAATCAGGATGGGGCAAATACTTTCTCACAGTACCGTATATAATTGATAATGACGTTCATTGTGCACAGCACACAATTGTCCCCTGGAGAATAATTATAGTTTACTCAATTCTATTCAAGGGCTACAAGTAAATCTGTTCATTTTTACCTGTTTGAACTGGATGCCAGCATATTAGGAGGTGCGTCTATAAGATTGCTGACAATGTTGATAGACAGGTTTCCTAGACCCAAGCTAACACTGGGCCCAGAAAGAAGTGACTCTAGCAGAGATACAACCTCCTGTATCTGTGTGGAGTTCAAAGCAGATGCATTCCTGCTCAGATTCAGAAGACCTTCAGCTGTTGCTTCTGCACTGGTTGATGAGTTTGTGGAGGCTGTATGTGGCATGGTATAAATAATAAACACTAAAGAGTTTAGTACTATGCATGCATTATTTAATGTATCCAATGTTTTCCTATTTACATTGTTAAAGTAATATTAAGAATTGACCTCATAACTGACATGCACTATATGGCCAAAAGTTTGTGGACACCTGACCATCACACCCATATATGGGCCTTCCCCAGACTGTTGCCACAAAGTTGGAAGGACACAACTGTATAGGATGTCTTTGTATGCTATAGCACTACAGTGGAACTAAGAGGCCTAGCCCAAATATGTTCCAGCATGACAATGCCCCTGCACAAAGTGAGGTTTATAAAGGTATCATTTGCCAAGGTTGGTGTAGAAGAACTTGAGTGGCCTGCAATTCCCCTTTATTGCTGAGGTGTTACCTTATGTTTTGCCATATAGTGTAGTAAGAATCAGGTGCATATGTACTGGGTTATTGTTAAATATTAAGTGGAAAATTTTGATTAATAATCAGTAAGTTGTACACTAGTCTTGCAAGCCAGACTTTTAGCATTCACTAAAATTTGTGTTATTGTGTCAATAACACAAATTTTTTTTAGTCCAGTGAAATTGTCACTGTGTTCAAAAGTTACTTTTTTCTTAATCTTGAGCCAGTCAAGATTCAAGATTCTAATGCTTGTGGCCAGAAAAGAATACAAAATACAGTATCTCACAAAAGTGAGTACACCCCTCACATTTTTGTAAATATTTGATTATATCTTTTCATGTGACAA
>JANDJT010000060.1:17434695-17455405 GCA_024331685.1 Stegophilus panzeri | reverse complement strand
TATTTCTGTAAAGCTGCTTTGAGACAATGTCTATTGTAAAAAGCGCTATACAAATAAAATTGAATTGAATTGAATAATAATCCTAAGCACAACAGCAAATCCACCAAGGAATGGCACAAAAAAGAAGAAATGGAGGGTTTTGAGCCCAGATTTGAATCCCATTAAAATGTTGTAGAGGGATGGGCAGTACATGCAAGAAAACCCTCAAACATCTTGCAACTGAAAGAATACTGCATGGAAAAGTGGTAAAAAAATTCCAGCAAGCCAATGTCAGAGACTGGTGGACAATTATGTAAAACTCCTACAAGAAATTATTTCTGCTAAGGAGGGGAATAATCGCTTCCAAGGCCAAGGGTGTACTTAATTATGCCACAGAAGAATATCACATCTATTGATATTGCTGTTGAATAAATGATTAAAAAACTATTTTTCTAATAGGCACTTTATACTTTCCATGGGGTGTACTTATTTTTTTTACATGACTGTATGTATCTATGTATGTGTGTGTGTGTGTGTGTGTGTGTGTATATATATATATATATATATATACACACACCAAAGTCTGGTGAAAATTTCATGTGAATAGTCTTATTGGAAACATATTTACTGAAAAAAATATTGACGCGTTCAATACTTATTTCCCCACTATATATGTTAGGGGGGCAGGACTCCCTCTTCACAGCCGTGTCAATTGACAGACATGGTGTTATTGGTGCTTTCAGTATCGCTCATGCCCAAGGCATTTCCCATAGTGAGATACCTTACTCCTGTTATCAGAGAACCAGGGTTACGTAAGTAACCTAAAGTTGTGGTACTATTGTTTACTACTGTTGTGTTTGCTGGATCTTTGGTCCTTAAACTATCAAGACAGAAGAGAAACACTGTTTCCACAAGAGTAGCATGTGGTACAGCAACCGGGAATACTTAATTATGGTTACTTTGATTACTAACACAGAACCATGCTAAAATAACACTATTTGGTTAACCCACCATTTGTTGCATTAGCAAAAGCTGTGACCAGTGAGGTTGCAGTAGTTGTGGTGGTAGTATTCACTTCTGAAGTGTTTGTTGGTTTCTTGGTTCCTGAACAAATGAGACAGAAAGAGAAACACCTGTTCCACAAGAGTAACATGCGGTACAACATACAGGAACACTTAACAATGGCTACTTTGATCAGGAATACAGAACCACGCAAAAACAAATGTACTCTGTTAACCCACCTGTTGTAGTTTTAGCAGTAGCTATGACCTGTGGGCTCATGGTAGTTGTGGTGGTAGTGTTTGCTACTGAAGTGATCGTTAGATTATTGGTCCCTGAAACTTTCAGACAGAAAGAGAAACACCTTTTTTTTTTTACAAGAGTAGCATATGGTACAGCACCCTTTTGTAACATTAGCAATAGCTGTGACCAGTTGAACAGTGGTAGTTGTGGTACTCATGTTCACTACTGATGGCTATTTGGATATTTGGTGACTAAACCACTAAGCCAGAGGGAGAGAAAAACAATAAAATCAAAATCAAATTAAAAATCATTGTTTTAAAGCCAAAAAAAAAAAAAAAAAAAAAAAAAAAAGCTTTAGCTAGTTACAGCAACCAACCCTTTGAATCAAACATACACACATCCATGTTTCTCCTTACCAGATGTTATAACCTGGTGTAATGTGGATGATGTGTTCATAACAGCAGTTGGGGGAACTGAAATAAGCTGTGTAGCTATTTTTGTTGATGATAGAAATCCCTGTCCTCCTGGTGCTGTTGTAGTTGCATTTGTTGTCAAGGTGCATGTTACTGGGGGAAAAGACATAGAAATAAGCAAATGAGACCTTCAGCTGAGAAAAGATACAATCCCTAGTAACACTAGAATATCATGGTATCATCATAAGGATCTGGGATAGGGAGTAATATGTCTAGCATACCAGATCTTCCATGATAAGAGATCAGGATAGATTAAAAAACAACCAAAAAAGGAAAACTGCATATACATGTCAGTACATTTTAGATCAGTGCCAAAATTTGGGTAAACCTCTTTCCTTGAATTAGACTGACTATGTAAATTCAGGTAAAATATGCATTCCCGAACCAATCAATAATAGCCTGCTGGTATTTTGGCAGGCTAAAAGGAGTATAATACAATATTCGGAAAGTGAATATTTTAATGTGAACATTGGAGTCCCACAGCACCAGAGGCTGACTTCAATTTAAATTGCAAAGCAAACTGCATTTTTTCTGTTCATTCAGATTTTATTTTACAGCAAAAAGAACACTTAAGTTCTGGGTAAATTACAGTCCCCTTTCAAAATATTGGAATGGTAAGACCAATTCTTTTGTTTTTGCTATACTCTGAAGACATTTGGGTTCTAGATCAAAAGATGAACATGAGACGATAGATCAGAATTTCAGCTTTAATTTCCTGATATTTACATCTAGATGTGTTAAACAGCTTTGGTGGCAGACCATCCACTTTATGTGAGCTAAAGTATAGGAACAGATAGTCCATCCTTCCAACCATTTTTTGTACTGCTTATCCTACACAGGGTCATGGGGAGCCTATCCCAGGGGACTCAGGGCACAAGGCAGGGGACACCCTGGACGGCATGTCAACCCATCGCTGGGCACACACGCACACACACACACACACACTATGGTCAATTGAGAGATGCCAATCAGCATACAATGCATATCTTTGGACTGGGGACTAAACCCCCTAAGCAAGTAGAGAACATGCAAGCTCCATGCATACAAGGTGGAGGTGGGAATTGAATCCGCAACCCTGGAGGTGCAAGACAAATGTGATAACCACCATGCCCCGTAGGAACAGATAGTCTTAAAGTAGATTAATGGTCTGGTCTGGTCTGCACTTATATAATGCTTTTTTTTTAACCCTTAGCGGTTCTACAAAGTGCTTTACACTGTGTCGCAGTGTGTTGGCAGTGTTTTGGGACATTGTCTTGCTGCATGATGAAGTTCCCCCCAATTAGATTGGATGCATTTCTCTGTAAATTTGCAGAATGTTTCTGTAGACTTCTGGATTCATTCTGCTGCTACCATCATAAGTTACATCATGAATTCAAACCCAATCCAGGACACTACCTTCACCATGCTTTCCTGATAAACCTGTACATTTTTGGATCATGAGCAGATCCTTTCTTTTTCCACAAGTTGGCCTTTCCATCACTTTGGTAAAGGTTAATCCTGGTTCCAGAACCAGGATTTGTGGCTCATCTCTGTATATCTTTGCAAATTCCAATATGACTTTCCGATTCTTACTGCTGATGGGTGGTTTGCATCTTGTGGTATGGCCTCTATATTTCTGCTCTCAAAATCTTCTTTGAATGGTGGATGAAATTACTTGCTTTTCTCCGATAGACAACTCTCTGATCTTCATGTTGGCTTATCCATTTTAAGTGTCTTCACAGCCTGACACCCAGGGCTCAAACCAAGAGATGACATTCAGAACTATTAACTTAATGTTTAAACTTTAAACAATCAATCTAACAGGGTATACATGGGCAACAATAAACACCCGCCAGTCACAACTTCCAATATTTTTTATATCATTTGAAAGATGGGTGGGTTCAAACAAAAGGGGAGATGTTCTTATTTAACACATCTAGATGTAATTATCAGGAAATGAAAGCTTAAATTCTGATCGATTGTCTCATATTCATCTTTTGATATCAAAACCCAAATGTCTTCAGTGTACAGCAAAAACAAAAGAATTGGCCTTGCCATTCCAATATGTTCAGAGCGGACTGTAATTTACCCAGACATTAAGTGTTCTTTTTACTGTAAAATAAATTTGAAGTCAGTCTCTGGGGCTGCGGAACTCCAATGTTCAAACGGTAAAATGTTCACTTTCCTAATATTATATTATACTCCTTTTAGGCTGTCAAAATACCAGCAGTGTCACGATTTCCCCCTGAGCCAGCGATGCAGTATTGCAGCGTGCTCGGAAAACCGAAGCTCGTGGCGCAAGCCTGTTGCGCAAGCTCAAAGTGCAAGCCGGATGCGCAAGCTCTTAGCGAATGAACGCTTTTGGTTCTTCAATGACATTGACTCTGTTTACCTTGGACATGTGCTTTTGTTATGGTTTCTGTCCCGTCTCCACCCCTGTCTTGTCATTGGTTGTTTTCCGTAGGTGTGCCATCATTGTTTTCAGCTGTCCTGTGTTTCACCCCTGATTATGTTTGTCTTTTAAACCCCTCATGTCTCTTTGCACGGTACGTAGTATTGAGTTTATCTCATTACTAAGCGGTTGTTTCTCGTACTATGAGTGGATTGACAGGGCAGCCTCCACAGCTCAGTTTCAGCCCCCGGCCGACATGGCAGTGGTGGAGTTGACACAGACCTGCAGGACCAAGGGCTGTGGAAAAGAGGCCCAGCTACAATGTCCCACATCCAGGAAACTTGGGATCCATGGATCATTTTTCTGCTCTCGGGGATGTTTCAAGAGCAGCTGGCGTACTCACAAACGGCTCCACAAGAGAGCACCTGTGGTGCTCCAGCCTAAGGTCAACATGGCGACCTCAGCTCCAGAGCTCCAGCTTGAGACCCATGAGGAGGTCTCACCTGCCGGAATCCAGCTGGAGGTCAACGTGGCGACCTCATCTCCAGAGCTCCAACCTGAGACCCACGAGGTGGTCTCACCTGCCGAGCTCCAGCTGGAGGTCAACATGGCGACCTTATCTCCAGAGCTACAGCTCGAGATCCACAAGGTGGTCTCATCTGCTGAGCTCCCGCCGGAGGTCAACAAGGCGACCTCAGCTCCAGAGCTCCAGCTCGAGACCCATGAAGTGGTCTCACCTGCCGAGCTCCTGCTAGAGGTCAACAAGCTGACTTCCCAAACCATGTTCATGGCCGAGATCAAAGAGGCGTCCTTTCAAGCCCAGTTCCTGTCCCAGGTCGAAGAGACGGCCAACCCAAGTTCTGCTCATTCCAAGTTCCTGTCAGAGGTCGAAGAGACGACCTCTCAAGGCCAGTTCCTGTCCGAGGTCGAAGAGGCGACCTCTCAAGCCAAGTTCCTGTCCGAGGTCGAAGAGATGACCTCTCAAGCCAAGTTCATGTCTGAGGTCGAAGAGGCGACCTCTCAAGCCAAGTTCCTGTCAGAGGTCAACGAGGCTACCTCTCAAGCCAAGTTCCTGTCCGAGGTCAAAGAGGCGACCTCTCAAGCCGAGTTCATGTCAGAGGTCAAAGAGATGACCTTTCAAGCAAAGTTACTGTCCGAGGTTGAAGAGGCGACCTCTCAAGCCAAGTTCCTGTCCAAGGTCGAAGAGCCGACCTCTCAAGCCAAGTTCCTGTCCAAGGTCGAAGAGCCGACCTCTCAAGCCAAGTTCCTGTCCGAGGTCGAAGAGGTGACCGCTCAAGCCAAGTTCCTGTCTGAGGTCAACGAGCTGACCTCCCAAGCCAAGTTTCTATTTGAGCTCGAAGGGGTGACCACTCAAGCCAAGTTCCTGTCTGAGGTAGAAGAGACAACCTCCCAAGCCAAGTTCATGTCCGAGGTCGAAGAGACGGCCTCTCACGACACGTTCCTGTCTGAGGCCGACGAGGCGACCTCCGACGCCAAGTTCCTGTCTGAGGTTGAAGAGACGGCCTCCCAAGACACGTTCCAGTCTGAGGTTGATGAGGCAACCTTCCATGCCACGTTCCAGTCTGAGATCGATGATGTGACCTTCCACACCAAGTTCCAGTCTCAGATCAACTATATGACCTTCCACGCCAAGTTCCAGTCTGAAACCAATGTCATGACCAACCAGGTTCTGCTCACGCCTGAAACCAACATCACGACCAATCAGGTTATGTTCACGCCAGAGTCTGTTGACATGACCAACCAAGATCTCCTCACACCTGAAGCCGACGTCACGACCAACAAGGTTCTGCTCACGCCTAAAGCATACGTCAGGACCAACCAAGTTCTGATCACGACCGAGTCTGCTGACAAGGACAACCAAGTTCCGCTCACGCCTGAGTCTGCTGACACGGACAACCAAGTTCTGCTCACGCCTGAGTCTGCTAACGTGGACAACTAACAACCAAGAGATGTCATGTTCTCCTCATGCCTGAGAATGATGACACAGCCAACCAAGCTCTGCATACACCTGAGTCTGCTGACACAGTCAACAAAGTTCAGCCTGCAAAGTCAATGGAGAACGATGCTCAGACTCTCTGCATGACTGAGGACGCCGCTCAGCATCCCTATACAGCTGAGGATGCCACTCAGCCACCCTGTTCCACTGAGGAAGTTTCTCCGCCTCCCTTGCAGCCAAGAGCTCCGTTTTGCTTCCCTACTCTAACGTGGATGCCACTACGCCAAGGTTCTATATGGACATCGCTCTGCCTTCCTGCTCCGCTGAGGACGTCGCTCTGCCTACCTACTCCACTTAGGACATCACTCCGCCTTCCTGCTCCGCTGAGGACGTCGCTCCACCTTCTTGCTCGGCTGAGGACATCGCTCCGGCTCCGTGGAGAATGCCACTCCCGGTTCAGCTAAAGACATTTTGCCCAAAGGGCCAGGACCGCCAGGGGAGTGGGAGTGTATCTTGGGGGGCTCAAGCAATTTCCCCTTGAGCCAGCGCTGCAGTATTGCAGCATGCTCGGAAAACCAAAGTGCAAGCTCATGGTGCGAGCCCGTTACGTGAGCTCGAAGCGTGAGCCCGATGCGCAAGCTCTTAGCGAACGCACGCTTTTGGTTCTTCAATAACATTGACTTTGTTTACTTTGGACATGTGCTTTTGTTATGGTTTTTGTCCTGTCTCCGCCCCTGTCCTTGTCATTGGTTGTTTTCCAAAGGTGTGCCACCATTATTGTTTTCAGCTGTCCTGTGTTTCACCCCTGATTAAGTTTGTCTTTTAAACCCCTCGTGTCTCTTTGCACGGCGCGTAGTATTGAGTTTATCTCATTACCAAGCGGTTGTTCCTCATTTCTCGTTTTGATTCATGTTCACTGACCTCCTTTCTCATTTCCCGATTCTGATTTTAGCCTCACCCTATTTGACCATGTTTTTGATTACCGTTTTGGATTTGTCTGCCTGTCTCTCTCTCTAATAAGCCTCTTTCACTGCACTTACATCCGTCCTAACCTCGATTACATAAGTTTCGTGACAAGCAGGTTATTATTGATTGGTTCGAGAATTCATATTTTACCTGAATTCACATAGTCTGTCTAATTCAAGGAAAGAGATTTACCCTAATTTTTCCACTGATCTTTTTAACCTACACATATTACACTACTGAAAGTAACTACAATGATACTAATTATACTCTCTCTTATTAACACCAACTCTTTCTTTTTTTATTGTTGGAAGTTAGAAACTAGTCGCAGATAAAAACCAGTCCAGCAGGTTGTCTAAGTTATATTCAGGTTAAATGAACCATTGTGTTTCAAGCATTTGTACAATAACAAACAAGAAATAATGCCACCTGTTGACGCACTATATGTCGTAGATGTTTTCCGCTTTAATAAACACAATGACATGCATCTCAAGCCACATGACCAATATAAGAAGAAGGATGAACACTTCCTATAGAGGAAACATTTTTTCAAAAGAAGTCTGTCGAAAAGAAAGTGGACAGACTCCTTTTGCTCCTTTTTCTATATATGTATAGGTGTTTTTTTTTTATCTGACATTTTGAAGAAGGGTCCAATTTTCCATTAGACTTCATTTAGTGTGTTTCTCATTCATGCATTAAAGCTCCTCTGAAGTGAACAGATTACATTCACATCGACATTATCATAATACAACTCTAAAATGTGTGGCATTATGGACAATGATGTATGATGTTTTGTCTTACCTGTGTGAGACAGCAGGAATAGGACAGAAAGTAGAACATGGTCCAGAACCTTCTGTGGCCTGCTACACAACACAAAGAGCCTTGTACTCACCATCCTTCTGTAACAGAGATGGGCAGGGTGAAGTAACCACTGTAATTCATTTACATAGTCTTTTTCTAACTTTGCAGCTACTGACATGCTGCAAAAGCTGACTTGTACAACTTTTTTTTCATATTTATGTATTTATTTGTTTATTGTTGTTTTGCTATATGTCAGATCTGAAATTTGAATGTGATGTTGAGATTAATTCTTGCTGAAAAATATTAAACTCATATACCATATATGCAGCATATATGAAAAAAAGATAATGTGGTGCTGTTTGATATCTAGACAGTTTTCTTTATAAATATCATCCACTTCAAGATTCAGTAAATTACTGTAGTTTTTTAAAACTAAAATAAGCTTGAAAGTAGCATTCCATGAATCCCCATCCATTTGAACTTACTCAATAATCAATTCCTTTTCCTTCTCCTTTATAGTTCCCTTCAGCACTAGACTCGTTAATCTATTATCCTGATGTAAAACTTTCTTACAAGTTTCAGTGCTTTCAAACTGCAATGTGTTTTTCTTTTCTAAAAACAGCTACAGGATATAGTTTCTTATAAATATATTTTGTTCTGAACTGTTAAACATGTTAAGTGAAGACATTAAGTGAACATAATATATTTGTTTCAGTAGGGTGGCTATTCAAGTTTTATTTCAAGTAATGCCTTGTATATTTATCTCTGAACAGACACTGAGCTGACCATATTTTCTTCAAATTATTTTTAATTAACTCATTGATTGTCAAAAGGCTGAGAAGGTCAGTCCAGATGACCAGCCACAGATTCCAACTCTCACTGGGGAATGCTCTGATGTTCCCAAGCAGATGGACCAGTAAAAGCGAGCTTCCAAAAACTGACCACCTGCTTCACCACCTCAAACCAAAATGAGGACATTGCTGCTGCTGATCAATCCGTTTGTCACTCACTCTCTCATTTTCCATGAATAAGAGCCTGAGGTATGTAAACCTCAGATTTATTTTTCAGAAAATTTTTCATTATTTTCTGACCAAATTAGTAATAAAACTACAAAAGGTGATAATAATAGGATTGTCAAGGCTTTTAGATAACCGAGCTAAATTAAGCCCCACAGATAATAGTACTACCATTAACTATTTATATAATTTATGGTAACTTATTGAACATGTGACCAATTCATTTCTGTTTTTCACTTTTTTTTTTTTAAAGTACATGTTCCTAACAGGGTAAAGAGATTTATTAAAGGCTATGAGAGGGTAACCTCATGTAAATGGCAAATAATGATAAAGCAAACACTGACACATTAACCACATGTATATCCTGACCACACCCAAAATGATGTCAGCAGCCCTACCAATTGAGTGGAGAAAATATTCCATCAAAGTGAAGTGATCTGTTTTATTAAAACCTATATTATTAGATAGGCTACAATGTATACTGTCAGTTTAATGTCATTAATTTTCATTTGGTTATGACGAATTGGGCACAAACACACACACACACACACACACACACACGTAGGCAAGTCTTCGCCCTGGAATTACTGGAAATATCGCGTATTTCCACATGAGTAATGCTTGTTTGTCTTGTTTGTAGAATGTCTGATAAAAAGGCTTTATTTGCGGAAGATTTCTATCATTAGTGCTTTTTGCACATAATTTGAAAAGCTTCCTTATAAATCTAGAATTCTTAATTTGACTAGCCTTTATCGCCTTGCATAATTTAATACTGAATGTAATTTGAAAATAATTCAAACTTAAATTAAAACTTAAAACCAAATTAAAACTTCAAATATAATAAGTCAGTAGCCTATCAGATAAGTAAACACCATAGTCTAAACTGCCCCATATTTATACACTCACTAAAAGACATGGTCAAAACTAGATCTTAATAGACTATCCAATAAAACACTTACGTAGTCACATTCAGGATATGCATAACGATTAATAAATTCGCATGAAATCCATTACGAATGAACTTAGAGTATTTGTTTGTATCAGAATGAAGTATGATATATAAATGTAGACGTTAAGTGATCAGAGCTTGATAGCGTAAGGGCCCCCAGTACCTTGTAGTCGGACATCGGCGAGCAGCGCGTGCGCCAGCGTTTATATTGTCACGTGCGAGATCCGAGTTTCCTCCATCCACGGACGGACGGTGATTTCCGTCAATAACCCATCGGTTTTTCCCAACCGTCGGGTTCAGATCTGAATTTGGATCCAGCGTCTTTGCTTATATGAAACGACAAAGGTATATGTAGCTACCGTTTATGTCTTTGAATAAATCGTGCGTCTATGTTGCCTTGTATGCCAGAGTTAATTAATCTGCCTTAGGCTGAGGCAGACTGCTTGTAAAACAACTGCTTGTATAACCCGCCTCTTTCTCCTGAAAATGTGACCCACCCTGTCACACGATGGCTCGCAAATCTGGCTACAAAAAAAAACAAAACAAAAAAAACAAAAATCTCATAATAGCTTCAAGTTTTCATTGGGCACAACCTTCTGTATCAGACATTGTACATACTGAATATTCTGATGAGAGACAAAAAAAAGCCTACTGTAAAAACACTAATAACTATTTTGAGAAGTCATATTCTAACCCAAGGGTCAAACACACAATAATATTTTCTTGTGCCCTAAAAAGAATACAAAACACGTGACTTGTTCACGTCAACTGGATCCACCCATACATGTATCATACCTGTCACTTATGCACACCTTGCCCAGGCGTTTTTCACTGTTTGTCAGACCTGTTACTATAGTTTTAAAACATAAAAAAATATGGAACATTAAAAAAAATTACTGTTGCAATGTGATACCTGGTTTTATATTAATTACACATGCCTGTGAATTAATGGTTTGTGTTATGTGTAATAACTGTTGGTTATTAAACAAAGTAACAGAAAGTTTATGTGCACATAAAATTCAGTCTAACTGAAATTACTTCATTCAACACAATACAAAGTTTAGCCATTCTGGGTTTTTTTTTTTTTTTTTGGTTTTTTTTTTGTTCTTCCATAACATGGCTCAAGATGGAATCCACCTGCCCATGAGGGAAGGGAAGCTTTTCACACATTTAAAAGAACTAAATTTGTTGAATGTGATAATAAGTGTGTGGCATTGTAAGAGGTCAGACTGTAGATGGTTGGTTGTAGTGCGTATGTGCTGAGGTAGGAAGAAATGAATGTGACCAGACTTGTTCAGCTTCGCCTAATGAAATTATTAAGTTATGGCTTTATATGTAGCTATTTCAATATAATTTTGTAGTCTGTAACATGAACATATTAAGTAAATATATTTCAGGTATAACAAAATCAGGGGTTCTTCAGCTTGTAATTAGTACTTTACTGTCCTAAATATTTCATGGGGCTTATAATATTTCAGGGGGGAAATATTTCAGGGGGGAAAAGCATCTGTGTGATTCTGCCTGGCATTTATGGCTCTAGATACAACAAGGGGAACCTGTATGTTATCACTTCTTCACAGCTAGAAGACACAGTAGACTTGATTCTTTTGTGTACCATGATACGAGCTCCAACTTCCGTTTGGGTATGATTTTGTAAAATCCACACCAATTACCCAATTTTCTACAGTAAAAAATATACTTGAGAAAAGTGATTAAATTGTACTTAACATATTATGTGCTAAAAAATTTCAAGTAAAATCTACAGCATACAAAAGCCTCATAAAATGTACCCAAATAAATTACAAACCAGTTCTGTCTGGTTCAGTTTTTCATTAGGATTTTTTTTAGCATACTGGACATTCACAGGACAGGACATTCAAAGGTGTGATATTTAAGGTAAGAGAAGTTTTGGCTCTGTGACAAAGAATATACAGGGTGTCCAAAAGTCTCTATAAATAAGGGACTATATATGCCAGCACCATGTCAGTTGTGTATTTGTCAGTGGTCCACTGCTTGGTTGGTCCACAACACTTACAGCCTTTCTGAATTAGAATTTTTGAATTTGGCCTGGTCTGATGTATCATGTTTTCTTTTACATCATGGATGGCCAGGTGCATGTGCATTGCTTACCTGGGGAAGAGATGGCACCAGGATGCACTATGGGAAGAAGGCCGGTGGAGGCGGTATGATGCCCTGGGCAAAGTGCTGCTGGGAAACTTTGGGTCCTAGCATTTGTGTGGATTTTACTTTGACCTGTACCACCTACCTAAAAATTGTTGCAGACCAAGTACACCCCTTCATGGCATTGGTATTCCTTAATGGCAGTGGCCTATTTCAGCAAGATAATGCACCCTGCCACACCGCAAAAATTCAAGGTGTTGACTTGGCCTTCAAATCCAACTTACAGGGCTTAAAGGATCTGCTGCTAACTGCTTGGTGCCAGATACCACAACACACTTTCACAGGTGTTGTGGAGTCCATGCCTCAATGGGTCAGAGCTGTTCTGGCAGCACAAGGAGAACCTACACAATATTAACCATTACACATATACAAATCAGCACCAGTATTGGTGAGCCTGTGCCCACTGCAGCCTCAGCTTTCTTTTCTTGGTTGACAGAAGTAGGACCTGACATGGTCTTCTGCTGTTGTAGCCCATCCACCTCAACGTTCAACGTGTTGTGTATTCTGAGAGGCTTTTCTGCTCACCACAAGAGTGGTTATTTGACTTACTGTAGCGTTTCTTTAAGCTAGAACCAGACTGGCTATTCTCCATGGATCAAGGTATTTCCATCCACAAAACTGATGCTCACTTAATGTTTTCATTATTGTACCTTTCTGAGTAAACTCTAGAGACTGTTTGCATGAAAGTCACAGGAGATCAGCTGTCATAGAAATGTCAAAATCACTGAGATCACAATTTTCCCCCCATTCTGATATCTGATGCGAAAATTACCCGAAGCTGCTGGCCTGTATCTGGATGATTGTATCTGTATCTGCACTGCACTGCTGCCACCAGGTGTGCCATGTTTAATTAGCCTATCTCCGTACACTCCAAATACTTCCATACACTCCATTTAAACCATGCAGCTATTCCATCTCGCAAACCTTTACTACATTTGGGGAAAAACTCTCCCTCCATAAGATATTTTTGGCAATGTTTAAAAAACATCCACTCCTTATGACATACAAATCACTAATGTCGTAAATTTACACATATGCACCTTACAGATCTGGTAGCTTCTTAAATTATAGAGTGCTGCAGGGAAAGTACATTTTTGTAGGCCAAAACAGAAGTTAGCATCACTCTGGTTCCCTCAAAAAAAATCCAGTAGGATTTTTCCATAGACTTTTAGATTATTGCAGAAAATAAGCTCTGGGACCAACAAAAGCTTATGATTCTTACATGCTTTGTTCATCAAGATAATCTTTACAAATGAACACAACTTTTATGAATTTTGAAGCCTAAATACAATCGCCAGAAGTTAGGCTAAAATGAACTATACCATGGTTGCATGACTTCACATCACCACCACTAAGCTTCTGACAATTCTTTCAATCTTTATTTAAAAAACACTACAGTTGGAAAATTATATAAATTGATGAATCTACAAGTTGGAAAGTTTGAGTTAGAATAGTTTGCAAGAGCATGAGTATAAACACAACAAGGCTGTAGTAGATGGGTTTTCCTGTTCAGCGTGAACATTTAATGTCCCCAACAACCTCTGTAGTCCCATTTAATCACTTGTTAGCAACCGCCTTTTCAAGACATGTAAAAGCTTTAAAAAATCACGAGTGGAATATTACTGATGTATTTTATATGGAAGAATAAAACATGGTATCTTGAGCTTGTGTTAATCACAGACCTTATTTCAGGCATTTAACCAAAAGCCCATTCAAAAAAAACATTGACTTCGGGACAATGGAAGCAGAAGTGCTAAAATGCTAAAAAAAAAAAAAAAAAAAAAAAAACCTCCTTTCCTGGTTTTAGGTCTCATTCCTGCACCACTATATTATCAAATGTATGGGCATGCGTGTTGTGAATCGGGCAAGGGACGCGGATTGGAGAACTACACTGACAAAGGTTAACAAATGATTTTTTGAGAAAGTGAAGAATAATATTCCTACAATTGAGAATAAACGTCTTCCTCAAATAACTATTGAAACTCAGTCTGGGTTCCTTAAGGGTAGGTCAATACATAACAATATTCATCTGGTACTTGACGTCATCGAATACAATCAACTAATTTAGGACGAAGGACTTATTTTATTTTCAATTTTTTTTAATCTTTGATATGGTTGGACATCCATTTTCCAGATACTTTATCATTTTGGTTTTGGTCCAAAATTTATAAATATCATCAAGATGCTTTATAATGACATAAATACAGTGGTGCTTGAAAGTTTGTGACTTTTCTATATTTCTGCACAAATATGACCTAAAAAAAATCATCAGATTTTCACACAAGTCCTAAAAATAGATTAAGAGAACCCAATTAAACAAATGAGACAAAATTTATACTTGGTCATTTATTTGTTGAGGAAAATGATCCAATATTACATATCTGTGAGTGGCAAAAGTATGTGAACATTTGCTTTCAGTGTCTGGTGTGAGCCCCTTGTGCAGCAATAACTGCAACTAAATGTTTCCGGTAACATGGCACATGGGCTTGCACATGGGCTTGGAGGAATTTTAGCCCATTCCTCAGTACAGAACAACTTCAACTTTGGGATGTTTGTAGGTTTCCTCACATGAACAGCTTGCTTCAGGTCTTTCCACAACATTTCTATTTAATTAAGGTCAGGACTTTGACTTGGCCATTCCAAAACATTAACTTTATTCTTCTTTAATCATACTTTGGTAGAATGACTTGTGTGCTTAGGGTCATTGTCTTGCTGCATGCCCCACTTTCTCTTAAAATTCACTTCATGGACAGATATCATGACATTTTCCTTTAGAATTCACTGGTATATTTCAGAATTCATTGTTCCATCATTGATGGCAAGTCATGCTGGCCCAGATACAGCAAAACAGGCCCAAACCATGATACTACCACAGATGGGATAAGGTCCTTATATTGGAATGCAGTATTTTCCTTTTTCCAAACATAACATTTCTCATTTAAACCAAAACTCAATTTTGGCCTCATCTATCCACAAAACATTTTTCCAATAGCCTTCTGGCTTGTCCACATGATCTTTGGGAAACTGCAGAAGGGCAGCAGTGTTCTTTTTGGAGAGCAGTGACTTTCTCCTTGCAACCCTGCCATGCACACCATTGTTGTTCAGTGTTCTCCTGATGGTGGACTCATGCATTACATTAGCCAAGGTGAGAGAGGCCTTTAGTTGCCTAGAAGTTGCCCTGGGTTCCTTTGTGACCTCGTGGACAATTATACGTCTTGCTCTTGGAGTGATTTTTGTTGGTAGACCACTCCTGGGTAGGTTAACAATAGTCCTCCATTTGTACACAATCTGTCTGACAGTGGATTGGTGGAGTTCAAATGCTTTAGAGATAGTTTTGTAACCTTTTCCAACCTGATGAGCATCAACAACTCTTTTCCCGAGGTGCTCAGAAATCTCTGTTGTTCATGCCATTATACACTTCTACAAACATGTGTTGTGAAGATCAGACTTTGATAGCTCCCTGTTCTTTAAATAAAACAGGGCATTTACTCACACCTGATTGTCATCCCATTGATTAAAAACATCTGACTCTAATTCCACCTTCAAATTAATCTGCTAATCCTAGCAGTTCACATAATTTTGCCACTCACAGATGTAATATTTTAGGACTTATGTGAAAATCTGAAGATTTCGGGTAATATTTATGCAGAAATATAGAAAATTCTAAAGGGTTCACAAACTTTCAAGCACCACTGTAGTTCAGTAGCTCTTCCCAAAGGGACATGCCCAAGATTTCAAGTAAATGGAGGTATAAGGCTAGGCTATGGTATTTCACCTCTGTTGTTTATTATGGTAGTGGAACTGTTAGCCATCTTATTAAAGAGGGATAATATTGCTGATATTACTTTTATGGAACACGAATTCACTGTCAGTCAACTGATACCCTTTAAAAAACAAAAAAAACAACAAATGCAGATCCCCTTAGCATTCCAGTCTGTAGAATGTTTTGCCAAAGCATCAGGACTACAATTAAATACATCAAAAGGTGAATTGATGGCTATTCACAAGCTCCCTTTAATCTCATTATGTAATATTCCAATTAAAAAGGAGGTGAAATACTTAGGAATTACAATTTCAAAAGATGAAGAGAGTATAGAAAGGTTGAATATTGACAAAATATTAGAAAAATATAGAACAAATATGAATATTTGTTTGCAGAGGGACATTACAATATTTGGGAGAATATTACTTACAAAAATAGAGAGACTCTCAAGGTTAATTTACCAGGTTTTTCATTGCCTATTTCAACTAAAATGATTAAAATAATTAACAAACTTTTGATTTCATTTGGAGAAAGAAATGCCACTATATTAAAAAATTATATAATTAAAGATTACAAGGAAGGTGGGCTAAAGGCAGTAAACTTTGATTTCCTGAATGGGGTACTTAAATGGTTGCAATCCTTTATTTAAAATAAGTCATACTGGTTTGCAATTCCATTTGGTTTATTTACTGTTAAATATAGAGCTATAATCTTTTTATTACAGTGCGACTTATCTAATTGAATTATCTAAAATTTCACTGAACCTATCTGCTTTTCATGAACAAGTCCTCTTGTATTGGAAAATGCTTTTTAAACACAATTTCAGTCCACATAATATATCCTTATGGAATAATCATTGTATATTATCTCAGAGTTGGACATTATGGATAAGTATGGCTGTATTTTGAGTTTGAATGATTTATGCACCCATTCAATTTTAATTGTGGAGAAAAGAAACTATATAAAGAAGCATTAGTTATTAGAAGCATTCCTTTATGAATTATTGGAATTATAAAAGGTTTTTTTTTTTTAAAACATATGCTTCAGCTATTCCCAATATATTGTATCTTAATTTAGGCTAAATAAACTTTGTAGGTAAGAAATGTATTAATAGGTTTATAAGAAAATGTCTTGTGCAGGAACACTATCCTGGTCATAGAAGAAAAGATCAATTTTTTTAACATCTCAGTAGAAAATCAGTGAATTAGTTCAGAAGCAAATATCTTTGATTTCCCCTTCCACCTAAATGTAAAGAAGTGCACGTTAAAATTATGTATATTTACCCAGCTGAGGTATTTCTAAGAATGAGATTAAATATGAATTCAAAGACATGCCAAATTTGTAATAATGATATAGTAACTGTTGAACATTTATTTTTTTCAGTGTTGGTTAATCCATTTTGGATTGAGGTATATCATTTGATAAAACAAAATGTCTATTTTACCCACTATTGCATGGGATTTGGTTAAATTTGGAGTACTTTTGGAGGACAAAAGTGTATGCTTTATAAATTGTTTAATTATTTTATTAAAATATTTCATTCACAAATTTTTAAATAGCACCCAACTTAATGTCTTTAAAAAGGAGCAGTGCCTATATACCCTATATACCCGTAAAAAAATACGAGAAATCATATTGCCAGGAAATTATATGATCTGTTTAGCCATTATGATTTTGTTTAATCCCCTACAATATATTACTTTATTGTAATTTTATTTATTTATTTTTTGTCTTGCTTTTCATTTTGATTCTTTGTTGTAGTGAGTATGTATTAATAATAAGTTTAACTCAGTCTGTAAGTACTTATATTTTCACATGCGTTAGCTTTTAATGTTCTGGTAAAGTTTGAATGCAAAACAAACAAAAACAAAAAACAAAGGTTAGCGACGATGCGCAAACGCTGTGCAAACTCTGCGCAAACTGTGCGCAGTTTAGCAGTCTCGAATACGACAGGTTGAAGTTTCCCCAACACGGAAGTTGATACGTCACCGGGTTCCCAAGATTAACTATATCTCGAACCTTTTCGATTTTGTTTGATTTCATTTAGGAAAATGAACATTATGTCATAGTCTTTACAATGAAAATGCGTGGCAGGTTTCGTGATGGACTGTTGAAGATTTATAGTTTTGTGTCTGCGTTCGAGTTTACGAGTGGGGTCGTGTTTGTAGTCACACTATCTTGTGTCCTGAGCATCGTTACGAATCACTTCAACATTTCGGGACATACACTAAGTCTGGAATCCAGCGTTGTTCTCAACGGCCATGGTAAGATTTTATTACAGAATATGTCAAAAATGCATTGTACACAGATAACTAATATAATGCCGTGCCTCTTTCAGCAGTTAACTAATAATATGCACTGTATAATCATGATGTATCTTCTGCTGAATGTATGGTTTGTGTAAAGTTTAACTCTGTCTCTCTGTTTAACCCCACCCCAGTTCACAAACTTCTCACCTACTGCTTTTACCATAAGGATGTGGAACACCTCTTTCTCAGTGTGGCTGTGCTAGTGTTGTTCTGCAGTGGATTAGAGAAAGGAGTGGGCACAGTGCGATTCCTACACCTTTTACTTTTTCTGGTCACTTCTATTGGCGTTATACATGTACTGCTGGAACTGTTGTTGTTTTCTCCATCTACAAGGAGTTCAGTTTCAGGCCTAATCCCAGCATCTCTCGCCATGCTGGCCATGGTGACCATCAGTTCCCGCATGAGGAAGGCATTTCTGCTAGGCTTTACTGTGCCCACTGCAGCTCTTCCCTGGCTCCTGATGCTCATTGTTTATCTCTTTATCCCAAATACTGTGTTATTATGCAATGTCCTGGCTGTAATTACTGGGCAGATGTGTATCCTTTTCCTGGTTATTGTGCGTGTCTGCATGTCTTGCCATTTATCAGTGTCCAGTTGACTTGTGACTTAAAACTTGACATACAGGTCATTTTAAACATCTAGTAAATTTTAATTCATACTGATGAAACCACTCAGATGATTGGTGAAATATCTCCAAGATTACAACAAAAGTGTGATTACATTGATTTACTATTACTGACATCCAGAATGCCCTGGATGCCCTAAAAATGGCAGAATATACATTTTGGTCTTCTAAAGTTTAAACATCAGTAAATTCTATTCATGTATGTATGATATAACTATACTTCAAAATGAACAATTTGGTCAAGATGGTAGATGAATAGAGCTGCACCTACATATTATGTCCTTGACTGAAGGATTTGTATTAGATGGCATGAAATGGTTTTCAGTGTTTCAGATGTCTGAGTCCAAAGCTTGTGTGTTTGAGAAGATGGTGCCATTCAGATTGCTGAAGAAAATAACATGGGTGCATTTTGTCCCTGCATCCGCAGGGGAGCGAAAAAAGATCCTGCACACTATGTGAGTAATCATTTTCTCAACAAAAAATAAGAATAATCTTTTTGTATGTACTATAAACATATATCATTTATAACCGTGGTTCTCAAAGTGAGGTCTGTGAAGCATAAACAAGGTGTCACAACCCACTGTTATCAAAGTTATATTTTGTAGTGAGTTCTTATAGTTATTAGGTTTGATGTGTATTGAATGAGTTTAATCCAAATACTAAAAACAAGTCAACCTGTAAATAATGTAAACTTGGACCTAATGTGTGTTGTCAGTGGAAAGTTTAAGATTAAAATGTTCTATGTTTCTAATATATAGTCAATATATTATAGTACATATGTAAATAATGAGCCTAATATTTGAATAGTAAGATTCAGTTTATAAAACAAATCTGTACTGACCTGGTCTGAGGAAATTATTTTACAGATAAAGGGGTCAGTGGTTGTAAAATGTTAGAGAAACTCTGGTTTATAATATATAACAATTTTCCATCTCAGAGTAGTCAGTTTTATTATCTATTTTGATATGTCAAGATATGTTGATGATACAATGCACTGATAACTCTTTCAGATGCAGCCCATCACCTGGCTCATACCCTGTCCAGGCTTATGCTCCAGCATCTATGTTTGCTTCTCAAGCCACAGGAAATGCTCCAAGCAGCGTAGATGGTTGGTCACATTCAACCATTATCCAACAGAACTACACAATACCTTCTCTAAACCCTGGATATAGCATTGGGCCCAGATTTGGATCCAGCCATGGACATGACTGTGGACATGGGCACAGTCATCAATATCAGGCCAGCACTTTTTGGATGCCAAAGGTTCCTTATGCCCATTCTCATTTTAGCCCTCCTATGAATATGGTTGTACAGTCTTTTGGTAACCCATCACACACAACAGTTCAAGCAGACTCTGTGGCATCTGTCCCCATGCAATACCACTTAGCAATATCCACCTGAGTGGAGCAGTCCACCGAAAATGTAAAATAAAAATGAATATAGTGATGCTGACCCATGACAACAGTTGGAGGGCCTTATCCAGGCACTCTGTAGCTAAGAATAACAAGCCAGCCATGAATCAATGTAACTTTTGATTTTGTGATGCTGTACTACAAGCTGATATATGGTGCATTTACTTTTTCTTTTTTTGTTGTTGTTGCTTTACTATATTACTCAAAAATGTTTTACTCATCAGTGTGTAAGAAATACTGCATTGCAAAAAAAAGCAAAAACAGATTTATACATTAAAATATATATATAAAAAAAGTATACATATATTTATATACTTGTATACTTATATTTACATACAGTCCCCTCTGAAAGTATTGGAACAGCTAAACAAATTATTTTGTTTTTGCTATACTGAAGAAATTTGAGGTTAAACGTTGAATATGAAATAATAGAACAGAATTTCAGCTTTCAGTTCCTGATGCCTCATTATTTACAAACATGGTCATTAGAGCTGCTACAACTAATCGAAAAAATCGTCAATAAACGATTATGAAAATCGTTGTCAACGAATCTCATCATCGATTAGTCGGTCTGCGCGCATCACCGGGTACATTTACTCATTACGTTACTTCTGTTCCAAAAACACGCTTCGGAGAGTAAATACTAAAGTTGTGTCCCAAATGACGTAC
>JANDJT010000060.1:17399986-17414555 GCA_024331685.1 Stegophilus panzeri | reverse complement strand
TAATCTTCAGAATTTAGTTAATGTGTTAATGTTAATTTGAGTAATGTGTTTTCTGTTTATGAGATCAGTTACTGTGAAACAACTTGTTGAAATGGAGAGAATAAAGGTTTTTTTTTCATTTCTTTCAGAATTGTGGAATTAATTATTATTCATTTACAAGAAGGCATAAAAGGCAGAACTATTTGTAGCGGTTATTGGTATAGGCCGATATCACTCTGAATAATCGGTTATCGGTATCGGCTGAGAATTTTAGTATCAGTGCATCTCTACCACATACTAACTGTCAAACATGGTGAAGGAGTGTTGATTTGGGCTTGGTTTGCAGGACCTGGGAAATTTGCAGTCATTGAGATAACGATTAGCTTTTTATACCAGAATATTCTTGAGACAAATGCGAGGCCATCTGTCAAGCAGCTTAAGCTGGGCCGAAATTGGGTCATGCAACAGAACAATGATCCCAAGCATACCAGCAAATCAACATCTGAATGGCTAAAGAATAAAAGAATCAAGGTGTTGGAATGACCAAGTCCACACCTCAACCCCATTGAGATGCTGTGGTGGAATCTCAAGAGAGCTGTGCATAAACAACTGTCCTCAAACACTTCAAGATATTATTGCTAAAGGTGGTTCTACATGTTTCTGAAATATAGTGTACAATTACTTTTTCCACCTGGTTTCTGGACATTTGTTGTTGTTTTTTTAATAGAAGTTGGTGAGAACCACACGCTTGCTGTTTAAGCTCTGATAAATAAAAATATAGAATTGAAGGAGGATGTACTTTCTTTTCCCCATGACTGTACACTTTATGGCCAAAGGTTTGTGGACACTTGACCATCACACTTTTTATAGCACACAATTTTCTAGATTGTCTCTGTATGCTGTAACGTTAACATTTCCCCTTCACTAGACACAAGGGGCCCAAACCTGTTCCAGCATGACAGTGCCCCTTTGCACAAAAGTCCATAAAGGCATGGTTTGCCAAGGTTGTTGTAGAAGAACTAAAGTGGCCTGCACAGAGACCTGACTTTAACCCCACTGAACACCCACAGGATGAACCCTTAGGAATGCTGACCCCATATCCACATTTGAAAATCTAGTGGAAAGCCTTCCCAGAAGAGTGGAGGTTATTATAACAGCAAAAGGAGGACTAAATATATAATGGGATGTTCCACAAGCACATATGAGTTTGATTGGTCAGGTGCCCACATACTTGGTAATATAGTGTATGTTGGCACACACTATCATATTGTATTTTGGTTTATAGATAGGATATATTTCCATCACATACTGTATATGTTGCCAGATAAAATTAATGCATGGTTGTTGGTGCCAGATGGGCTGGTTTGACTATTTCAGATAGTGCTTATCTCCGGGGATTTTCACACACAACAGTCTCTAGAGTTTACACAGAACGATATGGAAAACAAACAAAAAAATCCTGTGAGCAAAAAAAAAAATCCTGTGAGTAACTTACTGCAGCAAGCCAGTATAGGATCTCAATGCACAAGCAGCATAGTCACCCATCACATGAGCCATATTTCCTCACTTACAGACAGAGCAGAGCTGAGTTAATTACCATCTGCCTAATTTCAGCTATTCTGAGAACAAAGAAACCTCTGTCAAACTCACTGATTTAAGCCATTGGCCAAGACCAAATGGCTCACCCAACAGGATGTTAAAGCTGATAACTTCAGGAATAAGGGGGGGGGGGGCTTTGGAATGAGACCTTCTGATCTCTCACCCAGGAACACAAGTTCACTCTGTTCTTTTTACAATTTACACATTCCACCGACTGCATCAGAACACTCCATATAGGCTACAGGAAAAACGACTGTGAAAATGAATACATTAACAACTGTAATCATCTATTTTCTTCTATGTTTTATTCTGGACTTATCAGGCTTATCATAGCCACAACGATGCCATTAGTCACTTGATTGCTTAACATGCATGATAATGAATATGATTATTGTGGTTGACTATTATAAGTTTATTTAACAACAGCCAGTATATGTCTTGTTTGGTATATGTGTGTTCGTGAAGTGATTTCTTGAAAGAAGAGCGTAAGGAAAATTTGGCAGAATGTTGTTATGTATAGGTAACAGTTGGGACTAAAAGTTTGATCCACACTCTATAAAGGAAGAAAAGAGAAGGCCTGACATTATTTGACCGAAGACAATGGACTGAGTAAAGTCATGGGTGGAGAATGTAGCTACACCCCGCCCTAACTTCATGCTGAAACCCTTTGGGTTCCACCCAGCTAGCAAGAGTTAAAACCCTTGGACAGCATGGAAGCAATGAGTTCTCTTCAACCCACATTTTCAGAGAGTTCTCCCCTATCAACTTCTTGAGGGAGTCCTCTTCAACCAACATCTTAAGGAGTTCTCTCTTCAACTAACACCTGCAAGAGTACTCTGAAATCAATGTCTGAATGAGCCGGTTCCTGCAAAACTTTCTAACTCCAGTCGTGAAAAACCAGAAGAACCACTGCCAAGCTCATCAAGCAACCCGCATACGAGACTCCACTCCATTCACCATTCTGAGTGGTTTTCCTAGATGCCGCTCAAAAGCAACCAGACCTTCTGACAAATCCCCACTGCCGGAATCCCTTCTACACAATGACCTAACAAGGGAATCTGCCATCTAGAGCTACTTAAAAGCAAGTACGGTACCTCCAGGTCTTAGTCGAAGCTGGTGTATTTAATAGAGCCCTTCTAAAATAAAATAAAAATTATTAATTGTTAATGGTTCGTTCAGGTCGAGGTCTAAGAACAGCATATAGTGTTAAAACTAGGGAACCATTCATTCTCCGTCAAAACTATTTTCACTCCTTTTAATTTGTGTGTGTATGTGTCTGTTTGTGTTAGTTTCCATGTATTAGAAGAGTTTAATTAAGTCATGTCTGATTTTAATTGCAAGTGTCTCTTGTCTATATTTGTGATTTATTATCTTAAGTTGTCCGATCTTGTTACCGTGCTCACAATTCATGTTTAACTTCAGTATATTATTAAAAGTGGCCACGGGAGTAATATCCCAGCCAGACTTAATAAGATACATACAAGTTCAACTTATCGGTGGATGAATAGTTGATCAGCTGTTGAAATTTCCCCGTTTGAGCTCAATCTAAAAAGAAAAAGCTAATTTCCTTACCCAAGAAATTTTGTAAGTATATATTTAATGTACATGTGTGGGTCAAATTTACCACACACTGATGGAAATGGCATGGCTTATGAACATTTTATCTAATTGAACCTGTTTTATATAAACAGGTCAGGTCTTTTCTTTTCATTTTGATCCGGTTGATTGAGTGGAGTTCTGAGGTGAGTTTATTGATGGCAAGTCAACCCCTATGGACAAACCTTGAACAGAGCATACTGAAGATTCACTGTACAGGACAGCAGATTTGTATTATTCATAACCAACCAGGGGTGCATTTCCCAAAAGCATCATTAACCAACTACAGTCGCAAGTTCCATCGTTATCAACATAGTTCAACGATTTGGTGTTTCCCGAAACCATAGTTTCAATGAGCAATCTCAAACTGCATCGCAAACTTGTGTGGTTGAAACTACAGCTCTCCACCTCAGAGTGGCAGGAACACACATGACTGTGGAGCGTGACATAATTTCATGACTTTACCTATGTTTCCAAAGAGAAAAACAGAACAAAGACTTTATACAGTCATGTGGAAAAATAAGTACACCCCATGGAATGATCTCGAATTGATTTCATCCAACACGGTTGCTTTTCTGCTATATATATTTCCATTATGAACTCTTACCACATCTTGTTGAAAAAGAGGCGGTAATTCTGTTTTGTCATAGTAGAACTTTTGCTTAAATTTCAACCATTCTCTTTTTCGTGTGAGTCTCTTGTTGGTCTTGACTTTTAACAGAGAGGGAAATGTAGTTCGTAACTTATGACCCATTAACAACTCAGCTGGAGATGCTCCACATTCCAACGGAGAAGCTCTGTAACTCAGCAAGGCTAGACACAAATCTGCATTGTTATCTACAGCTTTCTTAAGAAAATGTTTGAGAATTTGAACTCCTTTTTTTTGCTTTACCATTTGACTGGGGATACAATGGACTGGATGTTACATGTTGAAATTCATACTGTACTGCAAATTTCTGGAACTCTTTGTAGCTGTAACATGGATCATTGTCACTGAACACTATTCTCGGAATCCCATGTCTGGCAAAGATAGATTTCATGTGAGTTATTACATTACTTGCTGTTGTGCTTGTGAGTAGAGCCATCTCGGGATAGTTGGAATAATAGTCTATCACCAACAAATAATCTTTCCTATTAAAATAAATAAAATTAATATCTGTGCCAACCGTTTTCCAAGGTTCTGATGTTTTGTCAGCAATGATCATGGGCTCTTTGACTTGTTTGTTCTGGTAGACAAGTAGCACATTTGCTTACCATTCTCTGAATATCACAGTTGGCCAGTACACAGGTTCTCAGGCCGTCCTTTTATATTTTTCAACTCCCAGATGTCCTTCATATATCCTCTTGAATTTGTCTGGATGCATTGTTTCTGGAATCACAATTCTGTTATTCCTCAGCAACATTCCATTGACCAAAAACATGTCTGATCTCAAATGATAGTATTCTGGTTGTGAACCTTTTTTCCAGCCTTGCTGCATATTAGTGATCACATTTTTCAGCACCATGTCCTTTTTAGTCTCACTGCAATCTGTATTAATTTATGATCAGACACTGGTAGAGATGTAACAATCATGTTCACATGCAAAAGTACATCTTCCTCTGTTGAACTCTGTAGTTTTAACAGGTGCACAAGACAGGGCATATGCTAAAACCAGATAATTACCAGGTGTATAGATAATTTCAAAATCATACCGCTGCAGTTTCATCATAAGACGCTAAATGCACAGGGACATGTCATTCAAGTTCTTTTTGATTACTGAAATCAGTGGCTTGTGATCAGTTTCAATGGTAAACATAGGTAAATCATACACATAGCTATGGAACATTTCACATGCAAAAACTAATCCGGGACATTCTTTTTCAATTTGTGCATAGTGATGTTCAGCATTAATCATCATTCTTGACGCATACTGGCCTCCATACATCACCATCAGCTTGAAGCAGTGCTGTGCATCATGCTACAGTGTCATCATGCTGTGTTCTTCTATGTTGCTTTTATACTTAACCTAGACATTGACATCTAGTGGTACAAATTGGTACTTACAATAATCTCTTATCATTACACTCATGGCTGTGTTTAATAGTGAACGAGCATTTCCACATGCACAATGCAACAAGAACGTACAGGATTGAGACTAAACAGCTGTGTGGTCTAATCAGTGTGAGGCTAATCAGATCAAAATTACTTGGAGCCATGGAAAAAGGTCATGTGGTCTGATGAGTCGAGATTTACCCTATTCCAATTCCATGGGTGCATAAGTGTAAGAAGGGAGACACATGAAGAGATGCACCATGCATCATGCCTACTGTATAAGCCTTTGGAGGAAGTGTTATGATCTGGGCTTGCTTCAATTGGTGAAGTCTAGGCTCAGCAACATTATGCGGCAATCAAATGAAGTCGGCTGAGTACCTGAATGTAGTGAATTATCAGGTTATCCCATTAATGGAATTCTCATCAGGAATATTCCAGGATGACAATGCCCAGATCTGGCTCAAATTGTGAAAGAGTTGTTCAGGGAGCATGAGGAATCATTTTCATACATGAATTAACCCATTGAAAGTCTTTGGGTTGTGCTGGAGAAGACTTTACTGAGTAGCTCGACTCTCCCATCCTCAATACAAGATCTCAGCCAAAAATTAATGCAACCCTGAATGGAAATAATTGTCACATTGCACAAGGTTGTCGAAACAATGCCACGATGAATGCACACACTAATCAAATCTAAATTTGGTGCAACGAAGTTTTAGTGTGCGCGACTTTTTTATTTGCCAGGCAGTGTATTTGCCAGTAGATCTCAGTATCAGCCAACCTTGAGTACACAAGAACCTTTGTGATTAAGTCAATAGTGGGTAAGAGGACATTTTATTTGAGGATTTGAATAGAGTGTATATAACTTGGTGATAGGAATTTTTTATTCTGTAATTGAGTAATGTATCTGGACATTGTGTGTTTATCAGAAGAAAGCTCCACCTATGAGACCCACCAGAGAGTCCATCCCTCAAACAAATCCCCATGACCAGCAGAATTAGCATTATTTATGTGTACTTTGCTAGCTGTCTAATTTTCTCTGATAAAAATGGATATTAAAGAAAATTGGGAACCATTTAGCTAACTACATGAATCCCATTTTAACTCCTGTCTTGATTTTTGAACACGACCACTATAGCTGTAATTTGATTAAAAACAGCGATTTCACAACAGTGGCTATATGAATTAGAGGCAAGCAGGTAATGACACAGTTATTACTGCTAAAGGTGGCACAACCAGATTTTAAGTAAAGGGGGTAATTAATTTTTCCCATGGGTGATAGGTGTTGGGTCACTTCGTTTTTCTTCAATAAAAAAATAAAATAAATAACTGTATTGTGTGTTTACTCAAGTTGCCTTTGTTTTATGTTGTATTTCGTTTGAAGATCTAAAATGATTTAGTATGAGACATACACAAAAACAGAAGAAATACTTTTTTACAGCACTGTATATATACATTGGAGACACCTAGTCTACACAGGGGAGCTTTTACCATTGCTTCCCAAATTCATTCATAAGAACCGAATTAGAATATTAGCATATAGCAATGAACTGAACACCTTGAGGTGAGTTTATCCACCTGAGGGTCCACCCTCTCTCCCTTTTTACTCTTTGTATAAGTTGTATTATAATTTGTGTTTTGTATAATAAATATTATTACATTATTCCTAAAATACTCAGTAGTTCTTTTGAAGAAAAATAGGGTTCATGAATAGGGTATGATTGCTAGAAATAGTTTTCTAACTGAAATCTTAGTATATTAGACACATTTGACCTCTGACAAGCTAATTTAAAATGCTAATACATGCGTGTTTAAATAAAACCTCTGACAAGTAAATAGAAAAGGCCTAGATTTGCACATAAATAGAAAACTCTGAGCTAACCGAATAACTGTTTTAAAATAGTTATATACAAGCCTCTTCCATAGGAACATCACTTGCAAGTAAATGCTTAGTATTAAACAGTTTTGGATTAAATGTATTCTTGAACACTGAGATTTTGTACTTTTAATACCTTAACTAAAAGGCTGTTAAGCTATGTAATTATTAAGAGTCAGATACTTTAGTGAATAAAATATTTTAGTCAGATCTTTAATTGATTATTGGAGTCAGATATTAAGTAATAAATTTAAAACACACGTTTAACCTCTGACTGTGCCCATTTCCTTCCTTGGTTTTAGGATTGCAGTGGATTAAGATAAGATCATTTTATACTTAGTCCTACATTCCAACCCTAACCTTGACAAAATAATAATTGTTACAATATTGTAAAAACCATAAAATGGTGCTTAGTTAAGTTTTTAGTTAAGTTTAATAAAAATTGGTTAAGCCGTTTTTATTTTGACTTTCAGATTAATAAAATATTTTAACCTAATGCACAGCATAAGAAGCTGCATTCAACTTTTTGTTCAATATTCATTCATTCATCCATCCATCCATCCATCAATCAGTAAGTGCTTTATCCTGGGCCCTGTCCCAGTAGGTCCAGAGCCTATTCCAGGAACAATGAGTCAGGAATACACCCTGGATGGGATGGTAGTCCATGACAGGGCACCACGTACACGTACACTCAGGGCAGTTTACTATAGCCAATCCACCGACCAGATGGGAAGAAACTGGAAAACTCAGAGGAAACTCACACTGACATGGGTAGAACACAAACTAACTCCTGCTCATACACTCAGGATCGGACTATGAGGAGCTATGAAGTGTCACCTTACTTCGTTTCATATTGACTGTATTAGCATTCATCATGTTATGCACACATTTTAAGTTAAAATCTGTAAATTAGAAAAGCACATTATAATTGCAGTACAGTAAAGAGTGAAACTAAAGCTATACACAATAATATACAGCACAACTAAGGGCATAAAAACATTTGTATAAAACAAAAAATAATTTCTCTGTGGACAAAGACTTTGGGAGTGTTTGGTTTTCTTTCATAAATCTTTTGCTTTATCCTGATTTGTGTATTTTTGGTAAACTACACCCAGTGTTGTGAAGAAGTTTCCCATAAACAACACAAGGAAGGTGGAGCCACACATAAGGACCTGTAAAACAAAAAGGGAGATGATAATACCTTTCACAAAAAAGGGAAATAACAGAATACCATAAAAGAACATGATAAGTTCCATAGTATAGTCTCTGTGTCTCAATTCTGTAGGTCTCAGTTTTTTTTTTATGCCCATCCTATAAAACATAGGAATTATAGTCTACCAGAAAAATGGACAGTAATGGGATCTTACCCTAAAATTTGCATTTGTGAATTAAAAAATTTGCCAAGTATCATGAGCAGATTAACAATGTACTGAATATAAGAATTTGAGTTGTGATAAAGAATCATTGCTGCTAGCTTCTGCAGTACATCAACGTGTCCTCCATATTGGAAAGGTCCATATGTAACGTATTAATACACAGTGCCTAGGTTTACATGCAGATCAGTATTCCGATATTAATCAGAATTTGGCAATATGCTTGTTTTGATCGGATATTTGTTGCACCTCGTGCTCAGTTCGCACGGAGTTGTGTGTGCTAACAGATGTTTAGCTGTAGGCTAGGTATTTAGGAACGGCAACTCAGGCATACTTACAACAACCATGTATACAGGAATATTCCGATGTACGCATATAAATATAGTATTCGGAATATGGCTGCAGCCCGAATATAGACCTTAAATGGAATTTGATGTGCATGTAAACATAATCAGTCACTGTGTATGAATCGTTTCCTTATTTCCATTAGCAATTGATAAGTTTCAGGCAGGTTCTCAGTGTCTCAATTCTGAAGGTCCCTAGTTTGTGTCACAATGTACCGGAACCAAATTGTTTTGTGTTCGTGGAATGTGTTGTTTTGAGCATTCCTAATCACCCCGCCTTCCGCCCTCACTCTCTCTCTCTCGGTTCTTCTTCAATTATTATCTGGTAGACTAGACGTCTTTAGTTCTTCTATCACTTGAACCTATGTAACAGATGTTTTGTCAAAGTTAAAGTTTATTTATAGAGCACTTTTAAAAACAACAAGTGTTTACCAAAGTGCTGTACAAACGATCATAAAACAAGAACAAAAACATAAAAACAGCTCTCATACTGAGTTAAACGCCAAGGAGTAAAAATGACTTAAGAGTAGATTTAAAAGCAGAAAGTGTCTGGGCCTGCCTAACATTTAAAGGCAAATTATTCAAAAGTTTTGGGGCTGCAACTGCAAAAGCACAGTCACCCATACTTTTCAGCCTTGCTCGAGGAACGACCAAAAGTAACTGCTCAGAGGACCTAAGTGCTCTTGATGGAGCATGTGGTTATATTAAATCAGACAGATATCTTGGGGCTAGTCCATTTAACCTTTTAAATACTAAAACTAAAATCTTCATCAATTCTAAAATGAACAGGAAGCCAGTGAAGGGAGGCCAATATTGGTATAATATGTTCTCGCTTGCGGGTTCCAACAGACGAGCAGCAGCATTCTGTACCATCTGCAAACGTGTTAGGGAGGCTTGGCTAATTCCTACATGAAGCCCATTGCAGTAGTCAAGGCAAGCAGAAATAAAAACATGTACATGTAAACATGATTTGATTTTATCTGTGACCTGTTCCAATTGACATTTATCATTCTATCAGTATTTCTGTATATATATATATATATATATATATATATATATATACACACACACACACTATGCTTTCTGTATCATTTAACCTAAGAAGCCTTCACCGAACGATGGTGTCGGTGTGACTTCTTCTGTGTAGACCATTTGTTCCATGCCGGAGAAACGTGGAAGCCTGGCTGGATTAACGCACACTCCTCACATACCGTTGGTATGAAATTATTTATTTTTTCTTTACAGAAACAAAAGGTTGAATGAAAAGTTGTTGATAATTAAACCTTGACATTAGACTTAACGAAAAACTGCCTATTCTGAATTGGTGTGCAAGAGCGTGGTCAAAAGAGGTGTGTTTCCCAGCTCCCCATTTCCGTCAGCTCCCCCACAAGGTTAGCCTACGTCACATATACCTTTTCCCTATTACACGTGACCCATGACCTCAGAGCAAACATACCGTTAAATACAACAAAACGTAATATAATACTAAATAACAAAATCATAATTGCTCATTGCCATACCAAAACCCAAAATTTCAACTTTGCATATAAAATAACAAATATGGCTACAACATCTTCCTGGCCCAGACGAGAGGAAACTACCCAGTGCAGGGTCCAAATTCTGGTTCTGACTGGTATCGGACAGAGAACTTAACAGTTTCCTGGTGTCAGAAGTGGTACATCTGGACAGAGGTAAGTGAATGATTTAAATTCTTTATACCTCCGTGTACATATCTGGATAAATCTTGAAGTATCGGTTGAAATTTCACATTTTGGGCTCACTGTGTTTCTGTGAACAAAGTGTCTTAGAGACACTGTGCATACGTGATTTGACAAATTCTGAAACTACTTCAAAAGAAACATTGTTCTCTTACAATGCATGATGGTAGATTCACTCATCACTCGAATCTACATAATGTATGGTTTGATTTTATCTGTGACCTGTTCCAATTGACATTTATAATTCTTTATCAATATTTCTGTATGTATATATACTATTCTTTCTGTATCATTAAACTAAGAAGCTTTCATTGTACGATGGTGTCAGTGTGACTTCTTCCTGGACCCAGACAAGAGGAAATCAGCCAGAGCAGAGTTCAAATTCTGGTACTTTGACTGGTATCGGGCAAAGAACTTAACAGAACACCATGAGATTGACTGTACTTCTACCAGTATAGATCAGCAGTATAGATCAGCATAGACCCTTGATTGAGCATGGTCCTCAACCCTCTCTGCTGCAGGGGTGCTGCATCATGGCTGATCCTGCACTCTGACTCCCATTGTGCTATGAAATTGTACTGTGTGTAATGTATATGTGACAAATAAATGCTTCTTCTTTATACTTTTTTTTGCATATTCTTCAGCAAATTGGATTTAAAGGCCAATGAAGTTCAGTTTTGTTTTGTTTTTTTACATTATAATTTTTAAAAGATACTGTGATATACATTTTTGGTCAGGTTTAAGCCAGGTTAATGTTAATGTCATTAACAGCTACATTAACATCAAGAGGCTTGAACTATTGCAAATTTTACAATATTGTTATTCCTTACCTGCCACTCTTTCCAATCTGGCAGTTGAGCCATTTGGAAAAGTGTGATTCCATTGTAGAGTTGCCAAAACTAAAAGTACACAGGGGAAAATAAGAAAAGTGACAATCATACACTGAATGCAATCTTTGTCTTATAACACACTGGTATAATCTGCAATTATGTCAAAGTTGATTTCTGTGTAATATGCTTTTCTCTGATGCTAGGGACACCCGTCTTGCGTCCAATATTACCGCAACCCTGACCAGGAGAACACAGTTACTTAAGTTGAATGAATGAATAAATCAATGAATGAAAATTTTCCTTTGATTACATTTGATATAACTAGACACATAAAATAATCATATCATGTTTAGGTATTTTGAAGTACCCATCTATGTGTCAAACAACTAAAAATAATCTGTGCTGAATAATTATAACTAGGGCTAGGAGCATCGCTACAGGTTTACCTTCACAAAGAATGCAAAAATCTATTAGTATAAATGACATTCTAACTGCAATTGCTCCCATGTCCTCTTGCTATCCCAAATCCACTCCTTACTCCCACTAAACAGGTCATGCTACCAGGTACTACACTATTACTAAAAAGCCACATAGACAGTGTATGTTGAACCACTGAAGTCCAAAGAGGGTAATATAATACATATTTACAATGACAAGAAATCTACTGTGATACTCACATGGCCAAAGAAAAGGAAAGGCAACAGAAAAGTTAGTCCCCTCCACATCCAGGACTGAAAACCTTCTGAGGACAGAACATGTACATACTGTTTAATTAAAAACTATGCTTTTTTTCTTTTCAATTATACAATTTAAGAATGTTTGAGCACACCGAATTGGCATAGAATTGTGGTGCAATCTGATGCAATATAATGTGATACAATGCACTAAACTTTGAAGAGTGGGAAAATGTGTGTTCTTCACTGACAGGCAAAGATTAAGGACAAAAAAGAGGGAAAGAGTATCTTTTCTGAATACTGATGATGTACTAGTAATAAAAAAAAAGGTGCAGTGCTGGGAAAACGTATTTGCCCCCATCCAGATTTCGTCTGTTTTTGTGTATATCTCATACTAAATAGTTCTAGATCTACTGTACAGTACAAAAGAAATACAACATAAAACAAAGGCAACCTTAGTAAACACACAGTACAGTTTTGTTTTTTTTTTTTATTATGGAAGCAAAAAACGTTATCCAACACCTATCACCAATGTGAAAAATTAATTGCCCCCTTAATCTTAAAATCTGCATGTGCCACCTTTAGCAGCAATAAATGCAACCAAACGCAGATCAGCCTTTCACTTACTTCTAGGACTAAGACTTACTCCTATGCTTTGGATCATTGTCTTGCTGCATAATCCAGTTGCGCTTGAGTTTCAACTTACTGACTGAAGACCGAACATTCTCCTTGGTATTGGATATTTTTGCTTCAAAAAATAACATTATACAATATTATTTTGTGTTTAAAAATGCTTATGTTTAAAATCAGCATGGGGCAAATACTTTGTCACAGCACCATATGTGCATGTCATATTGGACTGTACTGTTCCAGAGATGCCTGTAATGCTTGCCAACCTTTCCCTGATATTTTGAATTGTTAAAGTGCAAAATACCTCTATCGCCACCCAGCCCTACTCATACTGACATCAGAGCTGGATACTGCAACATGTTAAGAAATATAGGTATGTACTGTGATTAACAGAATGTGTCTCCATTTAGAGTACAATGTAGCTTACCAACTGTGAGGTCCATGTTGTGTCTCTCTCCCAAGGCACGAAGCCGGTAGAGACAGCCACTCTGGTAGTAGTACTGAAGAAACTGGACGAAATCTGTGTGAAATACGATTGTAAAATTAGCCTCTCTACACATATACTAACCTCTTAATATGAATGAATGAAGTCTGATAGAAATTAGACTTTAAAGAAGTCATATTACTTATATACATAGAGTAAGACAGGAACTGGTTCCTAAACATTTGGTAGCATTCTCCTTCAGGCCTATGAAACAGAGGTGACATCAATAATTCCTTCTTCTTACAAACAAACAACAAAAAATAAACTCTGAATACACTGTATGGGTAAATTGTTTACACACACACACACACACACACACACACACACACACATACACACGTGTGTCTAAACAACCTGGTTGCTTAAGTGTGCACACCCTTTTATAATTGGGGATGTGGTTCAGAATGAACCAATCACATTCAATTTCATGTTCAAAATACTTTTTTTTTTCATACTTTTGCCATTATCATATCTCATCGCTGAAATTATTCTGATTAACCAAAAATAAAGACCAGGTGTTTCTGTAGGATTTTCTTGACATTTTACTCTGACTGCTGAATCCATGATCTGCAAAGAGCTTACAAAACCTGTATGGTAAACATTAGATGTACCATGGAACATTGTGAAGGCCATCATCAACAAGTGGAGAAAAATGGACCACCACAGTGACATTACAAAGAACAGGGTGTCCCTCCAAAATTTACAAAAGGACAAGACAAAAACATAAAAGGGAGGCTGCCAAGAGACCTACGGCATCATTAAAGGAGCTGCAGGAATATCTGACAAGTACTGACTAGTCTCTGCATGCGACAACAGTCTCTGTCTAGGCTATGGGGTAGGGTGGCTAGACGGAAACCCTACATCCAACATGTAACATCCATCATCCAAGCCCAACTAAGTCACCCTAAACCATGTGCCAGAATGTGTTATGGTCTGATGAGAACAATTGCAAAAGTATGTTTGGTTCAAAAAAGTTTTTTATTTTAATTTTTATTTGCATACTTTGGGGGTTGGGTCACTGCATTAAGTTTCAATTTATTACCAATCTAAACTATATATGATTATAAGAGACATTTGTGAGTCGTGACTAAAGGGTTGCTTCTTACACAATGGTTTGGTACTGGTATCAAACAACTTAGAAAAGAAGAACAAATAGTATATGCTTATAAACACCATCTCAGTATTTCAAAATTATAGTGAATTGATTCCTAATCATTTCACCGCTGAATAGATATAGTAGCTTACTGCTACTATAGTAAAGGACTAGTAAGTAAACTTTGTTTAAACATTTTCCAATAAAGATCTATAATGTTTTTCATGCTTGTTCAATGAACCATAAACAATTATTACACATGCGGAACAGTCCTTAAGACTAATTGATAATGAGACTTGTTGACAATGATTTTCATAATCAATTATTATTGATTTGATCAATTA
>JANDJT010000060.1:17363846-17386601 GCA_024331685.1 Stegophilus panzeri | reverse complement strand
ATAATATGTATCTTTTTGACCTTTGACCTAGACCTGTCAAAAATAAGGTTACAATATATACAAACTATTTCTCTCTGATACATTTTCAACTTCTTGTAATGCCTTTTTTCCTTTTAGATAAACTGTAATAGTGCTTTCCTATCATGCTGGAATTACAATTTTTATGAGCTTCTAACTAGTAAAAAAAGTGTTCAAGCTTTGTAATTACTCGTTGGGAAATCAGAATTTTCTAAACTCTCACTTGACAGTGTGTGACCTCAACTCGAAATTCCTACTCCGGAACTCAGGGTAGTCTTCTCAACTACGAGTTCTTCTGTATTCAGGGAATGATATCAAATCAACATGGCTGTGCACAACATCAGAAATAAACAAAGTAGCACCTCATACTCATATTTGCTTTAGATCAATCAACATACAGACATATTTGCTTGTTTAATCAGTCCCTCCAACATAAAATCAAGCAAATTCCACAATTTTCAAAAGGAGATTGCAATTTTTCAAAATTACCACAGATTTTCCACAGATTTGGGCCAAGACACATCAGAGAGGCTGAGACATATGCAATTGCCGTTAGACAGTCTTTTAATAGAGGATCAGCAGACAGTTCCAAAACAAAAGGCAAGTTCAGAGTCAAAAGCAGGCAGAGCGTCAGGAGATCAACTAACAGGATATCGTAGAACAAACCAGAATTTAAAAGAACAGAAACCAGAGTCAAAACCTGGATAACAATAATAAACTAACGGCTTGGTAAAGTCAGAGACAACAGCAACTGAATGTTTACTTCACAAGGTTTTTGTGAATGGGTGTCTCTGTATAAAGGGCAGTGTGTGTGTGTAAATTGGCAACAGTTGTGTGTGATTAGAGTTCTGGTGACCTTGAAATGGTGTTGTGGACTGGGAAGTGTAGTCCATGTCGGCCAAGTTTGTAGGCTGCAGTGTATTCTGGCATGGAGTTTAATATTGAGGTTGACCTGACAGAGTACAGCTAAAATGTCTCATTTACAAAAAAAAACCCCACTAAAAACTATTTCGTGCAATTGCAATTTTGATAAATTCAATTAGTTTTCCACAAAAAACTCCACAAGTTGCATTTCAATGTTTGAAAAAAGCCACAACAAAATCAAGCATACAATGAACAACCAAAAAAAAAACTATACGAAATCCTGTACGGACTGATTTATAGCATGGACTATACAGTTTGCTGTTTTGAGGAGATAAATATACAACACTCATCACAGTTTTCTGGCTAACTGTTTGCTAACAAAAGACCAACCTGAAGTTGTCCATGTTTTTTCCCACTTTGTACCTAGAATGTACGAAGGTCAAAAATTATGTCATTCTGAGCTCTGACTTTCCAATTCCAAAGTAAGCGGAATGCAGCATTTGGCTAGACCTTCCACTCAACAATGCTGACCGATTGCATGGTATTACTCATGGTATTGTCTCCCAAACAAGTGTATACTCTACCCAATAACATATTGACTGCATTAAAGAGCTTTTAAACAAACTCAAAAGCTACAGCTTTAGAAAAGACCATACTGTATACTGTTTGTAACAGCAGATGCAGAAGCACTAAGGCTGAGATTAATAACTCTGGTACAGACACCGATGGTTTTAATAGTGGTACTGGATGATGAAGCCAAGCATGTAATTCCTCATGGCATGCAGTTCAATATAAAGAGCTGAACCAATGGGTTGCAAATCATATGCCGCACAAGTGAATGTAGGTTGTATCCCTAACATGGGGCACAGTTGTTCCTAGCTCCTAATGAGATGATGGCGATAACTGCAAGTGCAATGGCATCCTACAGGCAAAACTACAAACAATGTAAAACACCATAAACCTTCATCAAATTTTACAGACGGAATGTTGCTCTGTCGCAACCCATGTGCTCTGCAGCGAGTTTGAGTGATCTTTACCCCCAGTGGAATACAGCATAAACAGTCTGTAGAATTAAGAATCATTAAGAGTGATTCTTAGCCTCAGTCATGATTTTATTGATGCCTGTTATTTTCAAACAATCTGTGGCAACAGGAAGTGTTCCATAGTCCCATAGAATGCTGCCCTGGTGGTCCCCCAATAAAAGGAATAGAATGAAAGGATATTTATGTAACCGTGGCTCTATGACTGATTGGTAGACCATTATGCTCATCTGGGTTATTCAGGATCACAAAAATGGCCAGAGGACAAGTGAGATGTTGTGGGGACCATTTTTATAGGCTATACATATGAGATCATGATAACTTTATTATTAGTTCTTGGCAAGGAAAAGGCAAACAGGAAACCACAGTGATTCAAAAGTTTGCACTCAAATATAATTGTTGGTTTTAAAATTACAATGATTATTGTAACATACCAGAGAACAGTTCTAAGCATTGTGTCTTTGCCTTTATTGTGCTTCCATCTATGCATATAGTTATCTCCTGAGTCAAGATGCTCTGGCTGCCATGGTACAACTGTTGCCCCACCTATTGCTCTTCTTCCCTCCCCACCACTTCCACCTCCTCCACCACCACCACCACCACCACCACCAGCTATTCAAGTGCCACAGAGACTGCCTTTAGTATCTAAAAGTAGGACCAGTCACTCATCATTGCAGGTACTAACCCATAAATTATAAAAAGTAATAGTTTGCCATTTCTGTTTGTGTCATTAAAAATATTACCCAGCAGTAGTTTACAGAGACAGTAAAAAGGGCCACAAATACTAGTATTGTTATTACTGATCTTGGTCACTTTATCCATTCAGGAGAAGGTTGATCGACGTGTTGCTGTAACTCTTAAGGATCTGCAGGCAGTGCAGCTAAGAAAAGTAACTGCTAATAATAAAGTTTTGGTGAGGAATCATGCCTTATTTTGTCACCTTGTTGTTGAACTTCATGTTTATAAGAAATCTTGAGAATGAGAGTTTTTTTTCAGTTGTCACCGGGTGGAAAAAGAGCCCCCATGGTCACTCTAGCAGACCTACAGAAGGTCAGTTTAAGACGTGTTCAGTGCAGCTTCCCCTTGACAAAGAGGCGTAGCCCTGGCAGGTGAGTTAAGTATTACACTTCAGTATGACACTATTGACAAATATTAATGAGTCAGCGTCATCAAGATTTGTCCACTCTCAGTCGAGTGCAGGGTCTCAAGGCGAAGAGTCACGTTCTAGTCTTAATGCATTTTTCATTGATGCAGTGAGAGAGAGAGGTAAATGTTAGAAGAAGAAAAAATTAAAATGAAAGTGAATATTATCAGGCAAGAATTTTAGTGCACCTTAATTTTTATTGTGCCTATTTCTGAAGAGTGCTAGAAATAATTCTGAATATATTTTCTAAATAATAGACCACACTAGTAGCCTGAATACAGAAGCAAACTAGCAAGTTACCATTGGAAGCTTAAAACAAGACAAAAAAATGCACTCTTTCCTGTATTAGTGGAAAATAGCAGAGAAACTGAGAAAACAACACCTAGAAAAGTTATGGTGTTAGCTACACTGTAATAGACTTTAAGAGTGAACCATAACCTACCTCAATGTGCTGTGTTAAATAGCATGTCAGCACGCTAACTTATATAATCATTGACAAACATTTCTTGGTCTTTATCTGATAGATGAAAATATATTTGATGTTCCCCATTTTGGTTATATTTCTGTACATTTAGGTAGCCATTCTCTTTTTATCTTGTATTTAAATGCCTTTGTACTCCAAGGAAACAACAGACCAACTGATGGAACAGTCATTGTTCATTTGGGATAGACAGGTGTCGGCTCTTCCAGCACAAGTGTTTGTGCACATTTTGTGTTCAATGATATTGGATGATGCGTAATGTCTGTAAAAGATAGGACTTGAAGATTGCATGAGGCAGAAGACAGTAGTAATTGTTAAGTCCTATCTTATACAGACATTATGCTTCATCCAATTTATCAGCTATTTAGGCAGCTATTTGACTAATTTGATTGTGTCATTTTTCTAAAACATGTTATTCCTTGTTTCTGACTATAGATCATCAAGCAAAAGCCCCATGAAACTACGCTTACAACTTAGAAAAATCCCAATTGACCGGTAATTGAATCTGAAGGGGTGTACTTGGTCTGCAAGAATGTTTAAGTAGGTGGTATGTGTCAAAGTAACATCCACATGAATGCCAGGACCCAGGGTTTCCCAGCAGAACATTGCTCAGAGCATCACACTGCCTCCCGCTTGCCGGGAAAACAGTAATTCCACAACAGTGGCTATATGAATTAGAGGCATGCAATGGGTAATGATACAGCACCCAGTGGCAGTATGCTTAAACAGCTATTCATTTAAAGGGACATGTACTATTAGTTTACTTACTTAAAAAAGTCATAATTACTTTATTTACATTGAAATTTGTATATCCGTTAAGTGAATATGTTTACCAGAGATAGCTCTGACCTCAACCAACACTAAACACCTTTGAGATCAGGCCTTCTTGTCCATAATAAGTGCCTGAGCCTGACCTCACAAATGTTCCTTTGACTGAACCGGAAACAATTCCCACAGACACACTCAAAAATCTTCTAGAAACAAGAGTATAGATTAGCCCAATGTGATTGTAATGGGAGTTTGAAGTTTTAGGAGTATTTGAAATGCAAATGAACTACTGGAATTCAGAACCCCAAACAATATTATGTCTTAAGTGCTATATCTAAAATTTAATCTGCATTTGACTGTAAGTTAACTGAGCACAAAAGATATGCATGTTTTTAGATGGGCAATTTTCAGAAATACAATGTTTTATGTTTTCAGCGCTCCAAGTGATACACCACTGTGTAATAAAGAAAATGTTGAGAAGTATTCACACATTAGTGCAATAATTAACAAAGTTTTGGAAAATAACTGCCAGGTAAGTAATTTTAAGCTACAACAAATACGTATATAATCAAAATGTGTTAGCGTTCTTCAGTTAGATCTTGTTTTATTCTTGTTATTACTTGTACAGGGTGCTTTTCCTGGAGGATCATAACCACTGAATGCCATCAGCTGAAAATGGGACATCAAGAAACCAGACATTTCAATGATTTTTATTGTACTGTGCTCTCACTGAGCATTGTACAGTCCCCTTTGAAAGTATTGGAAGAGCAAGGCCAATTCTATTGTTTTTACTATACACTGAAGACATTTGAGTTGAGATCAAAAGACAAATATAAAACAATAGATGAGAAATTAAGCTTTCATTTCCTGATATTTATCTAGATGTTAAACAACACGCCCCAACATGGTAAATTTGTTAGCAGACCACCCAATTTTTAGGTAAGAAAAAGTTCTAGAACAGATAGACTTAAAGTAAATAACAATTAATATTTGGTTACATATGACTTGCTTGCAATAACTGCGTCAAGATGGTGATCCACTGACATCATCAAACTGTTTCTTTTTTTTCCAGGCTTTTACTGCAGCTTCTATCAATTGTTGTTTGTTATGGGGGCATTCTCCCTTCAGTCTCCTCTTCAGGATGTCAAATGCATGCTCAATTTGTTTAAGGTCTGTTGATCGACTTGGCCAATCTAAAACCTTCCACTTGATGAAGTTCTTTGTTGTGTTGGCAGTCTGTTTTGGGTCATTGTCTCGCTGCATGATGAAGTTCCTCCCAATTAGACTGGTTGCATTTCTCTGTAAATTGGCAGACAGAATGTTTCTGTTGATTTCTGAATTCATTCTGCTGTTACCATCATGAGTTAATCATTAATAAATCATTAATAAAGATTAGTGAGCTCATTCCAGAAGCAGCCATGCAAGCCCAAGCCATGACACTACCTCCACCATGCTAGACCGATGAGCTTGTATGTTTTGAATCATGAGCAGATCCTTTCTTTGACCACACTTTGGCCTGTTCATCACTTTGGTAGAGGTTAATCTTGGTACCTAAACTTTTGCGACTCATCTCTGTATTTCTTTGTGAATTCCAGTCTGGCCTTCCCGTTCTTATTGCTGATGAGTTCTTGAGGTTTTCTTCAAATAGTGGATCACCCTTGCCCTGTGAAGGCTGTTGGTGATATCAGTGACTGTTGTTTTGGGGGTTTTCTTCACAGCTCTCACAATGTTTGTCATCCAGACATTCCAAATTGTTTTATTGGCAGTGCCCAATGTGTGTGCAGTGGCTCTGATTGATTTCCCCTTTTTTCTCAGCTTCAAAATGGCTTGATTTTCTCCCACAGCAGTTAAATGGTGTTCATGTTGGTTTATCCTTATTAATAACAAATTAATTCTTTACAGGTGAAACCCAGGGCTCAATCCAAGAGTAGATATTCAGTGCTATTAATTGTTTAAACAATCTATTATGGCACACCTGGGCAACAAGTAACACCTGTCAGTTACATGTTCCAATATATCTGATCACTTAAAAAAACGTGTGGGTTCAAACAAAAGGTGTCATGTTCTAAATTGTTTAACACATCTAGATATAAATATTAGGAAATGAAAGCTGAAATTCTGATCTATCATCTCATGTTCAAAAACATGTGTAGCAAAAATAAAGAATTGGCCTTGCCATTCCAATACTTTCAGAGGGGGCTGTATGTTTAATCTGGTATGTGGCTGAATGGTAAATTACCTATCGAAACATGCATTTACTGTACTACTATATTATCCATTAATGCTAATAGTAATGTTTTTTGTTTTTTCTTGCTTAAAGTTCAAGTGATAAAATGTATATATTGGAACTGCACATGGAATACGGTTCATGTTAAACATGTTTTAATGCCAGGATCTATATTGGGTGGCTATGCTGGCCCTCCCTCCTTATAGAATGCTACACCAACAATTTGCAAAGCAACACTTTTCACAACAACCCTCCCCAAGGTGGCCCAATTTTGGCAAAGTGTGTTGGCCTTGGTAGCACAATGGACAAAATTACATCAGGCCGATGTTGCCCTCCTAAATAAAAGCTGCCTCGGTCTGACCAGCTACAAGCTAGCAAACCACAGGCCACTCTGGTCAAGCTGGTAGATGGAAATGGTTACTAAGTTACAGCTAAAAATGTAAAGTCATAGACAACTTGTTTTAATGAAAATAAGACTGTAGTAAAGTGGAAAATCTCAAACATTTATTGATCATTTTAGACAAGTAATAAGGCAGTTGGAAAATATTTTACACGCTAACAAAAATGGCCTACCAGTTTGACCAGCTCGGCCTGTGTTTTGGCAGCTGGTACCTGATCAGACAAAACTAGATTTCTCAGCACGGTGGCGCCCAACATCATTTTGCTACCTAGGAATTGCAGGCCAATTCATTTCATAGAGCTGCTGACACTGGGACTAACAAAAGCAACACTGGACAAGCTACTCTACTACTGGGCAAATCTTAAAGAAAGAGCATGATTTGCACAACTAAGTAATAATATTTGGCTACAAATGTCATTTTTCAAAAATTTGTATGTAACAGCATACAAAATGTTGTTTGTAGTATTTTCCTGAGGCCTTTTTCTTGAAGCCTTTTTATTTACGTATGTGAATATGATTTTTACTATGTGTATATAATATATCATTCCCAAAGTAAAGACATTCTTAAATAAGTTTGGTCTATTTTTATAATTTCAAGTGAATTTCCATCAATGTATGTGAATGGGAGTTTTGGGCATGTTTGATCGTTCACTAAGGGAAACCCATAAGTCCGATCAGTTAGAGAAAATACAGCATGATACCAATCAGCCTACAACACATATCTTTGGAGTGGGGGAGGAAACTGGAGTACCTGGAGGAAATCCCCGACGCACGTGGAGAACATGCAAACTCCATGCACACAAAGCGGAGTCGGGAATCGAATGAAAAAGACTTTATGCACATTTCATGTACATTAAATTATATTACATTAGGGACATCTCCACAATTATTAACAAAGAAAAATAAGCCAAATCTATGCTTGACAAGCATGCGTTTTCAAAATTCCTTACGACAATGAGTAATTTTCCAAGTCTAACTACAGAGATTTTATGTAACTGGAGACAGAACTTTTTGTACTTTTTGTAAACCATTGAAATCGGTTGAGAAATATAAACGTTACTGTGCTTTTTATCCAGAAATCAATTAGCTCCCCTGTTCATTTGTATTTGTTGATGTTGATACAGTACGTACTGATCAGTATTGGTAAGCATGAATACAATCCGGACATACTACTCGCTCGAATTCTGACAGCAATTCTGCGCCAGTCCCGTTGAATTATGGGATAGCACAGTATCCACAGGGTGCTTATCATTGCTCAAATTGATGCTTCCTCGTTTCCTCGCTCCTCTGTCCTCCAGCATGTGACCCGGAAATCGATCGAAGTCAGCCATCTTGAAGGACATATCAATTCTCTAATTGCACCGCGAGGAGGTGAGGAACGAGGAGTGAGGAAGCTTCCAGAGGAGCTAGGAGTGAGGACACACAGGTGTATCCTATGCGGAAGTGTTTCTTGTCGAAAAACCTGACACATATAAATTCCCATCCTCCTTTACATCTGCCACAATCTCAAACAAAAAGTCCTTTGTTGAAGTTATGGAATTTTGTGTGAAATATAATTAATTAATAGTATGCTTACAATGAGTACTGTAATTAATTGATCCTTGCATGTTTGGATATGCAAAGCTGCACAAAAGATGTGATAAATTATGTATTGTTCATTAATTCACTGTTGAATAACCCAGACATTTCATATACTATCAGTGCATTTTGCTTTATTAAGAATATTGTTATTAACCAAACTCCAACAACATAACAGCAGATCCCTGAAGTGCAGTAAGTTATCCAGCTGAGCACAGTCATCAGTAATTGACATTGCTTTGAAGTGACACTTGAGAGAGCGAGGATACTCTATTAGACTTGCTTCAGTTCCTCTCTCCTCAAATCTCATCCTTGCATCCTTCCCTCACATCCCGAAGGGGTGGAGCTAAGACGCGAGGAAATGAAATGAGGATGCACAAATAAGAAATGAGAAGCACCTTCAGTGTCCAGTGGTTCCATACTGTAGAATCGAGGAGGAAGCAGTAGGTCATCCGGGAATTTCTCACCTACTCTTTTATGAATACTGAGAATTCGGACATACTACTTCTTTGGCGTACTGTTTTTCGCCTACTGTGTAGTAGGGTAGTTTATTTACGAATGTTCCTATCACTCAGCAACAAGTAGGCCTACATGTTTCTAGGAACTCAAAATCCAGCGCATAAAGTGTCTCATGTTTCCGCACGGCTACTTTTTGTTGATGATCACGGAAAGCCCGCCCACTCAAATGTTTCCGTCTGTGTCTAGCAGCAATGGCGCTGCCTGTGAATATCAGCGTACTTCTACAGTCAGACGTAATAGAGGACTCCCTTTACAAAGATGAAGGCGTATGTATATTAGGCATATTTGGGAAAAGTGCTGTGCAAGCTGGATGTGCCAAGGAGTCTCTTATAAACATCTTGTCAGACAAACATGTCTTTTCCCTATTTGGCACCGACGAGACGGACAGTCTGGATGAACGGAGCTCGATCAAAGCGTATTATAACCAGGAAAACCGTGTGTTGTATTTAGTGCTGACAACCATTTTCGACAACCGCCAGCTTCTCCGTGCGTGTGAGTCTTTAACTTCTGGTCTAGGTCACGCCGAAGCGCACGAATTTTGGAAAGGAGCTGATAAGGATCACTGCCTTAAGCTGCTCTATCTCTTCTCATTATGCCACATTCTGCTGTTAGTTCATCCTACCTGCTCCTTCGATGTCACGTATGACAGGTTGTTCCGCGCCTTGGACGCACTGCGCCAGAAAACGTTACCTTTTCTCCGTGGTGCCATAAAGGATTGCCCCGTGTCAAAGGAATGGAAAATGAACTGCCGGCCCTGTCCTCCTCGCCTGCTGTTTGTGTTCCAGATGAATGGGGCACTGAGGATAAGTGCATCTGGACTTGCTGGAAATGGCAGTGATTGCACAGGAGTAGACAAGCCTAAGAAACACTCACCTAGGAGGCGTCTGCAACATGCATTAGAAGATCAGATCTACAGAATATTCCGTAAGAGCAGAGTCCTCACCAACCAGAGCAGCAACTGTCTGTTCACCGTGCCTGCAAACCAGGCTTTTGTCTACGTGGTTCCGGGACCAGAGGAAGATCCAATTGGGTCCCTGCTTGGGCAGTTACGGGCAAACTGTGCGCTGCGTGAGTGTGACCCTGGTACACCTGCCCCTGGGCAAAGGCGATACCAACAGATGCGCCACTCTAACAGGCATCCCTCGTTTAATATGGAGAACAGTGGTCTTTCTTCGTCCGGAGGTCAGTTAGTGGACTGTACTCTGAAGGAGTTTCTTTGGCAGCATGTAGAACTTGTGCTGAGCAAGAAAGGCTTTGACGACAGCGTGGGCCGAAACCCGCAGCCGTCTCACTTTGAGTTGCCCACTTACTCCAAGTGGACTCGCGTCGCCTCCAGGCTGTACCAAGTCATGATGAAGAACAGTGAAGAAGACACAGCAGAACTTTTCCTTAAAGTGCAGGGTCAACTCAAGGTTCTCGAAGGCTTCCTAGATGCAGATGCAAAATTCTCAGAAAACAGGTGTCAGAAAGCGTTGCCGCTGGCTCACAGCACATATCAATCCAACCTGCCTCACAACTACACTACCACAGTGCATAAGAACCAGCTAGCTCAGGCACTGCGGGTCTACAGTCAGCACGCCAGGGGAGTAGCCTTCCAGCGTTATGCCGTACAACTTCATGAGGATTGCTACAAGTTCTGGAGCAATGGACACCAGCTGTGTGAGGAGCGCAGCCTCACAGATCAGCACTGTGTGCACAAGTTTCACCTACTACCCAAACCAGGTAAACACCACTGCTGAGGTCACACAAAGGCTTAATACACTTTGAAGAATGGCTTGCACATAATATTTAGAGAACTATAATGTCATCGTATGTCCAGAATATCCCCACTGCTATTAAAACAATAACTAATATATTTTTCATCAGTTTTATCTACAGTTGAGGCCAAAGGTTCACATACATCTAGGACAGTGGTCACCAATCTTGAGATCAACTGTTATGCAGGTTTCCTCTCCAACCAAAATCTAATACATCTGTTTTAGTTGATTAAGAATTTCTTAAGTCTTCAGGAAGGTAGATCTCCAGAAACTGGGTTGGTGGCCAGTAATCTAGGTTAAAGACATACATACATACAGTTTCTGTTTTAAGTCAATTAGTAGATGCCTACTTTAGTTCCATAAGGTAATTTCCATTTAATTTCAAAATAACAGCTAAGAGATATTTATTTCAGCTTTTATTTACTGTCAGATTTTAGTGGGTCAAAAGTTTACATACAATTTGTTAGTATTTGGAGGCATTGCCTTTCAATTGCTGAAACTGCAATCAAACAATCCCACAAGCTTCTCACAATACTTTGCCACAATTTTTGCCCATTCTTCCTGACAGAACTGGTGTGACTCAGTCATGTTTATGGGCCTCCTTGCTCAGATATGCTTATTCAGTTCAGTCCACAAATGTTCTATCAGTATGTTTACATGGACAACAATAATCCAATATTAACCCGATTAAGACAATACTCTGATTAAGAAACTACCATGTAAACAGCAATTTTTAATTACCTTAATCCGATTAAGGTCATACTCGAAGTAAACACAAATCAAATTAAGACATGTGGAGTATTCCTGTTTTAGTCGCATTATCGACGTGCATTACAGACATGTAATGTAACCTTAATCACATTATTAACGTCGTATGAGAGTTTTCACCGCATTTTGCGACAGGACACGATCACACACGGCAACTGTTTTATGGCAAACAAGAGAGCACGGCTGTGTCCGAAACCGCGTACTTGCCTACTATAGGCCTGTAGTAAACGAAATACATGTATCCCGGCTACTATAGAGTAGGTAAGTACGCGGTTTGGGACGCAGCCCCACGGCTTCAAGCAGTCGTCTATTTGCACATACAGCATGACAAATCATTAACTGCACTTGAAGCGTTCGTAAAAAAAAAATTTCAATAAAAACATCCAAAACTGTATATGGTTACATAACGAAGACGAACTGTATGTTGATACGTGAAATTCTGGACGGAACGTCGGACGGCGTGGCACGGTGACGTAATGACGTGTGCTGTTAATCGAACTATGTTCTATAACATGTAAAACCTGAACATGAAAGGAGTATTGTAAAAGCGACTAATGTAAACACCTTAATCACATTGTCTTACTCAGTATAAGGTTAATAATTAGATTACTGCTGTCCATGTAAACGTAGTCTGAGATTCAGGTCAAGGTTTGTGATAGCCACTCCAATACTTTCACTTTCTTGTCTTTGTCATTTTGTTACAACTTTGGAGGTATGATTAGGATGATTGTCCTGCTTGAAGACTTACTTGTGATCATGTTTTAACTTTCTCCTTGATGTTTTAAGGTGTTTCTTTAGTATTTCTGGATAATCCTCTTTCCTCATGATACCATCTATATTTTTAAGTACACCAGTCTGTTTTTTAGCGAAACGCCTCCAAAGCATGATGCTGTCACCTCCGTGCTTCACAGTTGGGATGTTCTTCAGATTAACAGCCTCACTCTTTTTACTCCATACATCCCAAGACAGCCTTTCAGGCCATGGTGATGTAGGACTCTATTAATGGTGGATGTATATGTTTGGTACAAGATGACTCTCATTCCATCACCAGTTCCTTTGTTGTTGTCTTGGGGTTTACTTGAACCTTTTGGACCAAAGTTTGTTCATCCCTGGGTGGGATGTTCATTTGTGCATCTTTGCTGAATGATTTGCATGTAGTTGTTTGTACAGATGCTTGTAGTAGCCTCAGTTGTTTGGAAATTGCTCATGTGGAGAAACCATACTTTCTGAGGTCTTGGCTGAGTTGTTTTGATTTTCCCATGGAATCAACGGCAAAAAGGCACTCTTTCTAAAGGTAGGCCCCTTTACAGGCTTTACATAACTCCTAATTATGACAATTGGCCAATTGCAAGTTCTAAAATTATCATTACATCAATTTCTGGAATCTTTCAGACTGTTTAAAGAAACAGGCAACTTAGTGTACATAAACTTTTGAACCACTGGGATTCTGAAATGACATCATATGTAAACAAAGTAGATGCCCTAATTGACTTGCCAAGAGAAATGTATGAAAACATGAAATATGTGGAGTTGTGAAAAGCCGAGATTGAATGTCTTTAGCTTAGGTGTATGTAAACTTTTTTTTACTTTTTGTTTTGCCTATATGGTTTTGTGTTAGTACAGATTTACAATAACCTGTGTTTTCATTCGAACATTTCATTAGCTCCCAAAAACACCAATACTTCGTACATATTACATGGTTTTGTATAGTATAACTTCAAAGACATATATAACCCATTATAATTTGTTACTCATAAATTAATATGCATGTATTAATTGGCTGGTACTAAGTCATTTTAATGTCTTGTAGAAGTAAGTCATGGCAAATGCACATGAGTTAAAATCTGGATGAAAATTTGCCAATTACAATCTATATATAAAATTCCATGCCATATGTAATGTATATAAACTAGCCAAAATGCTATTGTGTTTGTGCAGGAGAGAAGCCTGAGGTGGATCACAACCCTCCTATTCTCTATCACAACAGCAGAGGGCGCTCAACAAGTTCCTGTAATTGCGGCAAGAAGCAAGCCCCTCGAGAAGACCCGTTTGACATCCAGACTGCCAACTACGACTTCTATTTAGTCTGTAGAAATTATTTAAAATATATTGAGCATAAACCTTTATGAAATATAATGGTAATGGTGCTATAAACATGCTTGCACCATAAAATGGTCTCATTCTTATTATTTCTGTAGATACAGGGAGTATATGGTGGACTCCCTGTGGATTACATTATTGTAATCATTGATATGTTGAAGCTTTTGGAGACATTTATATAACATGCATGGAAGGAGTGTGGAGTGTCAGCACTTTGTAACAATCAGTAAGTTTTCTTCCAGGGGAAAGAAAGCTGAAACCCTTCGCTGATAATCCTTCTCTTTCTGCCTTTGTTTTGTAATTCTCTTCATTCAGATGCTTGAGGAGAAGTGCTGTAGTAAACTGGAGAGGATAAACTTCCCCGTGTTCCAGGCCAGCACTTCCGACCCAGCACCTGCCTGTGACGATGCAGCCAGACCTCAAGAAGCGCTAGCTTCTGATGCCGAATGTCTCAAAGAGAAAGAGAGTGTGACCCATACACCTGGAGATAGCACAGGTCTAAGCCTCGCTCTCAGTCTTGGCCAATCCACTGACAGCCTGGGTGCTTACGCTGATGGAGCCGAGGGCCATGAGAAGAGGCAGAGTGTTGACAGACAGGCCTCCACTGTGGAGTATCTACCTGGCATGCTGCACTCTGGATGTCCTAAAGGGCTTCTTCCTAAATTCTCCAGCTGGTCACTGGTCAAGCTTGGGCCAGCTAAGTCTTATAACACCCTTGTGGGTTTGGAGCAGCCTGGCTTCCTGCCTGGCTCAGCATTTCTCCTGCCATGGGACTTGATGATCCGAAGCCGCTCAGAGGATGATTCTAGCTCCACAGAGCTTGATGGCGGAGCATCATCATGGCCAGCTCCCAATAAAGTGCCTGCTGGGAAACGGGGCACTGTAGGGATCGGCCGTGGCCGAAGGCGTGATGACGTCTCGCGTGTGTATGTGGGGTTTGAGTATGAGGACAGCAGGGGCCGCCGTTTCCTCAGCTCTGGTCCAGATAAAGTAGTGAAGGTACTTGGACAGGGAGGGCCCAAGGAGCCAGCCACTCGAGTCCTGAACTCGGACATGCCCCTGTACATTCCATCTCCTGCCCAGGGCAGAGGAATCAAGCCTCACTATGCTCAGTTGGCCCGCCTCTTTGTTGTGGTTCCTGATGGACCTATTGAGATTATGCTTAGCCCACAGGTAAATAGTAAATTTTGTGAATCCATGTATGTAATCATTACTGTGTTGATATTGCCCAGCAACCAATTTCATTATTAGAATGAAATAAAATTTACTCAGATCCACTCAGTTAAATGAGTTCAATGTATTGTACTAAACTTCTGTAATGGTTATATTTAATGTTTAGCTTCTCAGAGACTTTACTGCTCTGCAATGTTTGCAAGCTTTGCATTTGTTGAACATTACTTCCTGTATATATTTTAGTTACCTTACATCAGTGGTCTCAATCTCAGCCTACGAAGACTCTAAATATTTTTTCAACATCACGCGAGACCATAAAATCATTTCCATGAAGTACTTGTTCCTGTTAAAGTACAATATGTAAATGTCTAACACTGCATGTGGAGTTATATAGTGCCTATAAACTTCAAGTGACCAAGTTAAAAAAAAATATATATAGCACAAGTACAAGTTATACACAGCTATACTTGGTTGCAGAAACTTGTATGAGCCTATGTCCTAAGGTATGTCCTGTGTACTTGTTTGTACAAAATGTAATCAAAGTTGATAGGTTATTTTATTTAATTCAAGAGAAATTTCATGTTGGTTTAGAAAGATACTACAACCAGTAAATTAACACATCCAAGCATCTAGTCTCGGTCTTGATATGGACATGGCCATGTGTGGTGTTGGTCTCATCTTGGCCTTGCCCAGCTGTCATACTCTCTCTTGACTCAGATTCCATTGATTATGGTCTTGGTCTTGTCTCAATCTTGAACCCAACACTATATGAAACAGAGCTAAATGATGACACAACCACTACTAATTTGTGTAGCATTTTATGCATTTTATGTATTATATTGTTTTTGTCCCAAACAGGTTCAGCCAGGGCCACTTCCTTGTCCCATTTTCCATCCTGAGCAGCCAGAGGTTGTGCTGCCCCCTGATGGACTGTGGGTGCTACGATTTCCCTATGCCTACGTGACAGACAGTGGACCATGCTATCCCCCAAAAGAGAATCAACCCCTGGCCAGCTTCCGGGTCCTGAAGGGCATTTTGCGTGCCAACACTGCTTGTTCTCCTGCACAGTGATACACAGTACTTCAATAACTTGAGAGATTGCTTTCTTAGCAAGCCTGAAAATCTTTCCCTTTTATATTCTAACACTTTTTTTTTTAAACTGTGCTTATGACTTAATCAATAACTGTTTCATGATCATGAAAAGCAGTTTCACAGTTGTGTTTATGTAATGACAACTGTTGAGAATAAAAGTTGAAGTTGTAATGTTAAGTCCAGCAATTAAAAAAGAGAAAGTTTTATTGATATGAACTATTTACTTTCACAGTGATGAAGCGAATTGTGGTTTGAGTTGTTATGATGTTTTGTTAATTGGGTGCAAGAACTTGGCAGATGATAGATTAAAACAAGCAATGGTGGAGGTATTGACCAATCAGGATTGTGTTGCTAGGCCACTCCTTTTTATCGGTTGGTTATCCTGCCTGTCATTCAAAATGAAGGCGGTACGTTAAGTCAGTCCGCCACCGTGCTGTATGTATTTACAGTGTACATTTATAGCCATGCAGGAGGATGGGCGATTTATTGAAAGTTTGTTATACAATGGTATAGCGACTTACTGTGCGTAAATTTGGACTTTAAGAAGAGCAGAGACTGCGACTGAAACAGTTTTCCATTCCGAGGTACGGTTAGTCAAATTAGTCTTCGGAATTCAGTAGCATTTTGTGCATTATTGTGACGTCTTAAAGTTTGGTATTGTTTTAATTAAATGTTGTTGTTGTTGTTGTTTAATAACTCAGTTTGTGACAAAGTAGCGTTTATGAAAGTGGATGCGTAAATCGCGAGTCGATATGGACGCAGGGTCCATTACGGTTACTGGGGCTGTGCTTAAAATAGCATCTGCATCGATTGATAACGTAGAAGTAAAAGTATAAATAAATAAACAGGCTAAACAAATTGCATCCGGGAAAAGATGCCTTTACGTGGAAGCGCACTTGGGGATGACACCTTGCTGTAGAGACAATGCACCGTGGTCACGGTTAACTGCAGTAATACAGCGCCTTCATTTATTACACTAATAAACTTGAAGTGCATATTTTGTTAGTTCTGATTTATGAATTCAGATTACACTTACAGCCTTTATTCAAAAGTTGGCCACTCCGAGGAGTGAAGCCAGGCTAGCCAATCTGATTGTAAACATTTTTAGCGTTGTTTTGGTTTTTAATATTTTTAACATATTCCACTGCTTACAAGACATGAACGTGAATTACTTGTTTATTTACTAATAAGTAAAACACTGATGGCTATATTTTAAATTACAATTAGACCATTAGATTTTTAAAAAAATATTTTTTAAAGAAAATATCTGGGAATTCGTGTGGACAACCTGTGATGATTCTTAATGTGTTAATATTCTGTAATAAGACAGAAAAAAAAATTCACGTTGTTTTCAAGTAGACTTACTGCAATTTAAACATCCCCATTATGGAATGAAACATAATTTTACTATTAGGCCTATAATCTACTATTATATTGAATACAAATTCAAGTTGTAGAAATTTCTCAGTGCTAGCAATTATAATGAAATGAAACATGCATAATGCTGTTTAAAAATATAAATATAAAAGAATGTGAAGTAAATGGTATTTACAGTTATATAGATACCAGTGGGGGGCACGTTTGTCTCGCACCCCCGGGGTCGGGGTTCGAATCCTGTGTCTGCCCTGTGTGCGCAGAGCTTGCATGTTCTCCCCGTGCTTCGGGGGGTTTCGTACTCTGGTTTCCCTCTCCAGTCCAAAGACATGCGTTGTATGTTGATTGGCATTTCCAAATTGTCCGTAGTGTAGGATAAGCTAGATGGATAAATACCAGAATTAGGTCCAGTTAACAATATTAACTGTATATAATGTTGTGTGCACAGTTAAATGGTCTGAGAGGAGGATTGTTGGCCAGAGGAAAGAAAGAGAGAATATTTCTGTCTTCTAGTGCTTCAGTAAACGCTATGGATCTGAGACTGATCTAGGATTGAAAACAGTCTGTGCATATTTTTTTTCTCTCGCAGAATTGACGTTAATCCTGTTTTGTGCTTCCTTCTCAACAAGCTTAAACAATTAATCTGTATGATTCGTTCTGACATATAAAGATAGGAAAGCATACACTTCCTACAGTGTTCTGTCATTTTGTATCAACAGGCCACAATCAAATTGTCTTGTTGAAAATAGACAGGAAAATACAAACAAAACAAAAAAAACTGTCACATTACAGGCTTTCAGCTAATTTTGTGTCAGTCTCAGAAGCAAATCTGACAAAACATAATGGCCTTGCTGGACTGCTTAAGTTAAGTTGGTTGGGATGGATGGCAGTGCCCAAGGTGTCGAGCTATTTAAGCCAACCATCTTGCATAGGCTTGCATTCTGCACAGCAAAAAAAGTCTTGCCATTATGTGAGCACACTTAAATCTGCGTGACACAAATCAGATAATGGGATAGACAAGGTGCAGCAGATGCTCATGGGGCCTACTTCTGTTTGGGTAGCATTACAGCTTTTTATACCGTCTCTCTCAAACATTATGAAGCATATTATTAAAACTGGATATCAGACTGGTGTGCTAAATTTATATATATTAAACAAAGTCCAGTGAGAGAATGCACTTCATCATCTTGTACATTTTAAAGTACAAGATGAATTAAGCTTTTACATTTTCAAATGTTTTGCCAAAGTTTTCACTTTGATCTAGAGTAATATATAAAGATGATACAACCCCAATTCCAAAAACGTTGGGACAGTATGGAACAAGCTAATAAAAATAAAGAGGAGTGATTTGTAAATGTACTTTTACTTGTATTTAAACAAAAAACTTATAAAGACAATGTATTTGATGTTTTACCTAATCAACTGCATCGTTTTTTTTAAAATAAACATTTATTTAGAAATCGATGCTTGCAACATGTTCCAAAAAAAGTTTGGACGGGCAATTTAGGACTAATAGCGATGTGGCAAGTTGAAATAAGAAGGTGATAATGAGGTGAAATGGGTGAGGCAATCATCATAGTATATAAGGAGCCTCCAAAAAAGGCCTGATCCTTCAAGAGCAAGGATGGGTTCACCAATCTGCCAACAGATGCATCAGCCAATAATCCAACACTGAGAACAACCTTCCCCAAAGTCAAATCGGTAGGATTTGGGGCATTTCACTTTCTACAGTGCATAATATAATTAAAAGATTCAAGGAATCCAGTCAAATCACGGTGTGTAAAGGGCAAGGCCGATCTCCGATCCCTCAGACGTTGCTGTCTTAAAAACCATCATGATTCTGTAATGGATATCCTGACATGGGCTCGGGAATACTTTGGTAAACCTTTGTCAGGCAGCACCATTCGCCACTGCATCCACAGATGCAGGTGAAGGCTTTACTATGCAAAGCAGAAGCCATACATCAACACTGTCCAGAAGCACCGCTGACTTCTCTGGGCTTAGTTTCATCTGAGATGGACAGTAGCACAGTGGAATCATGTTTTGTAGTTCTGACAAGTCAACATTTCAAATAGTTTTTGGACAAAACAGCTGTCGTGTTCTCTGGCCCAAAGAGGAAAAGGACCATCCAAGCTGTCATGGTATGGGGGTGTGTCAGTGCACACGGCATGGGTAACTTGCACATCTGTGAGGGCACCATTAATGCAAAAAGATATGTACACATTTTGGACCAACATATGTATAAAGGATGAATGGGGGAAAATTCTGCTTGCTAAACTTAACCAACTGGTGTCTTCAGTGTCAACGCTTAATAAGTGTTGTTAAAAGAAATGGCAGTGTTACACAGTAAACAGTCAACTGTCCAAACTTTTATGGAGTGTGCTGCAGTCATCAGATTTGAAATGAGTGTATATTTTCAACAATAATTAAATTCACAAAGTAAAACCTCAAATAATGTTTTAATAATGTGTTTTCAATATAGTACAGGGTTAATTGAATTTTCAAACTTTTTGTTTGTTTGTTTGGGGTTTTTTGCATTTTATTTACAATATTTACATATTGTCCTAACTTTTTCGGAATTGGGGTTGTACTATCCAGATAAAGACAGTATTGAGACTGTTGTATCCTTTCTGACTGCAAATGCTATTGCTATACGTTTGGTTCTGATGTACACCTCATATCACGTCTTTAATGTGTGCATATTCAAAGTATATTTCAGCCTTCCCTGTGAAAGCACCATCCCTAAAACAAGGACAAAAACACCATGTAACAAAAAGACAGTTTCTTTTTAAATATGAGCTTGCCCTTTTGCAGCTGCATTAATTGGTTGAGCTCTAAATGACCGAATGGACACAATGATGGCTAATTATGCTCAAGAGCCTAATTTCAGCCAGCTGCTCAACCAAAGAGGCAAACACAAAAGCTGCTGTATGGAGTATTTTGTCTCCACTCCAGACCTTATGAATGCTTCTAATCAAAGGCATGGGTTAAGTTTATATCTGATATATCTGGATTCATACATAGTCAAGTATAATCATACATAACTGTTTTTTCATAGTAATTATGTTTATGTAATGTGACATCATGGAGTTTGCTGAGCTCATCCATGTGTTTTGTTCTCATACTGATTGGATTAATAACATCAGCAGTGCTGTGCTGATAGCGTTAACTCTTGTTGGACCACAGGACTATTTGTTTGTATGATAAGTCAGGCTACAGAGTCTAAAGAGAGATATTTTTTGGTGATGCAACATACTGTGGTCTTAATACAAGTTTTTGGTCTTTTACCAGTATACTAGAATTTAGAACAGGGATATACATACGTTTTTCCAACCATGGGTGAAATTTTGGGGCTGCACCGACTTCCCAAGTATATTTCATCCCATTAAAAAATTTTATTTAATAAACTATTCTGAGAATTAAAACACCTTGTTTTTCAATTTGGCATGAACACAGCTCAGAGAGAGGACAGTTAGAGAGTAGGGGCAGAGCAGCAGCAAAAAACAAACGAGAGAGAGAAAAAAAAAACAGACTGAGCTGGTCTCCTTCCCTGTTAATGCTTTGATGTTAATTACCCTATGAGTGTGATTGCTAGCTAGTAACTTTAAATAGTAAAAAAGACAACAAACTGCTGCATTACCAGTCCGCCAATTTACATTACCAATGTAAATTCAGTTAGTCTGTCACATGAGTTTTTAACATTAGCATGTCAAAAATGAAATCACCACCTACAAAGTGGACAGGCCACTTGAGTAAAGTAATGTTGCTTAATAGCGGTATCATGGACTGAGTTCCTGAACTGACAAAATACTAGGGACTATTTTCCCTTGCTAGATCGCATTTATTGAGAGCATACATGTCCTGTTCCACCATTCAGTAACTTGGAAGAATCCATTTAAATACAGTCAGACAAGACATTTTCAACCAATACTTTGAACACTCTTTCAGCTGCCTCACACTGCTTACTGTATACCAACTGCAGGCACACAACTTCATCTCCACTTCTTTTTAAAAGAAGCTGAAACAGTGATTTAACACATAAATTCTTCATATAAATGTTAATAAATGTTTTGAGAATTAAGTAAATAGCAAGTGTAAATTGGACATAGTCACAACAATAATTCTAATGTGAATATTAATTATATATTACACATTACAGTTGTGGGCAGAACGGGTTGTGCAGTGGATAGCATTGCAGCCTTGCAGCTGAGCTTGAGTCTGAGCTCAGGTTAATCTCTGTGTGGTGTCTCACGTTTCCCCCGTGTCCGCAAGTTTCCTCCATGTGGACAGACTTTACATGAAGAATTTTGATTGCAGTACGTACACTCATTGTCCACTTTATCAGGAACACCTGTACACCCACTCATTTATGTAGCTATCCAATCAGCCAATATGCAGATACAGTTCAAGAGCTTCAGTTTCTGTTCACATTAAACATCAGAATGGGGGAAAAATTTGATCTCTTTGACTTTAACCATAGCATGGTTGTTGGTACCAGATGGGCTGGTTTGAGTATTTCAGAAACTGCTGATGTCCTGGGATTTTCACACACAGCAGTCTCTAGAATTTACACAGATTGGTACAAAAAACATCTTGTGAACAGAGGGTCTGCAGGCTGAAACACCTCATTGATGAGAGAGATGAGAGGAAAATAAACAGACTCGTTTGAGCTGACAGGAAGTCTATAAGCAGAGGTGGGTAGTAACTAGCTACCTTTTACTTTGTTACATTTACTTGAGTAAATTGGGGGGGGCGTGTAAAAAAGTATGTTTAACTGGTCATACTTATACTCTTACTCAAGTTAATTTTTAATCACAGAAATGTGTTTTTACTTCGCTACATGCAGTGGTATTCCTCCGTTGCTGTTAAATATTAATGAATATATGTAGTGTTAATCGTTAGTTTATATCATGTATAATGAGGTCGTGAGTCTCGTGATACACTGCAGTGGTCTGAATGCGGACGCAACAACCGCTCACTTTTTTTAGCAGAGGCAGGACCCACATACATGCTCTCACACACACACACACAATCACTCACTCTCTCTACACACACACTTTCTCTTCTGTTCTGATCCATAGTCTGTTCTTTTGTTTTCTGTTGTCTTGTTTAAATGAAGATGCTGACAAGTTTGTGTTGTTAACATATGAAAATAAAGACAGTCAGATGTTGTGAAAATGTTTGTTATTTTGGGGTGTGTGTGAGATTTTGTGTTGAAAATGACGGGTTCTGTGTTATTTTGTGTTATTGTACTAATCACAGGACTGGGATATGCGGCTACATCTCAAACCCAGGTTTTATATCATATAAACAGAACAGACGGACGTTGATGGAGAGGTGTGACTTACAGTTCTCCATGTAGTCTGAGATTCAGGATTTCAATTCAATTCAATTCAATTTTATTTGTATAGCGCTTTTTACAATAGACATTGTCTCAAAGCAGCTTTACAGA
>JANDJT010000060.1:17330288-17341672 GCA_024331685.1 Stegophilus panzeri | reverse complement strand
TATTAGTGTGAAATGTATTACTCCAATAGAGCTAAAGAGGAAAAAGAAGCAGTTGTAGACAGACATTTTGGCCAAAAGATTTGCAGCTATAAGTACTTTCAATGCTTATCATTTATTATGTATTTATTTATTGACCCATGTTTTTTTTCTGTGTAGGTTTTCAAATAAGCATTATAGAATAGAATATGAGGAGGATGTTTATTTTTTTTTAAATAGGTTTCAAATATATATATCGAATTGATCTTAAAACATGCACGACATTGTACTTGAATTTGTTTGGCATTGTATTTGAACATTGTACTTGAATTTGTTTGGCAGATGTCGCATTTCTATTGCATATTATATTGTTACAGTACTTTTGCATGCTCTTGAATGGATTTTTTTTCTTAAAGTCAAATGTGCATAAAACTACGCTTCCCACAATCCCCGACGAACCGTCAACAGTGCACGCTAACGAACAGAATTATGGGATATTGTCCATCGGCGGCGCGGTGCCGCCATGTCTCCTGCAGATAAACGGCGGCTAGCTTTTATCTCTCTACTCGCTATTGCCCTGTTTTTCTTTTTGTTGACTTGCATACCGACATATCTGTATATACTTTTCTTTTTTGTCGTAACTGGTGCCGTTTGTTATTATAAAGCAGAGGAGTTTCAGCTTTTCGAGAGGTTGGGCCTGAATCCCCGCCGTGGGCTGACAGTTCCTACCGCGCTGAGGCGCTGGTTGCCGTGCAGGACTTTCACTGGCGTCCCGGCAGGCGGGCGGAACAAGACCCGGACTAATAAAAACGATGTTAGAAATTCTTTAGTGTCTCCCAGCGATAGGAGTTGTGTCGGTTCCGGTTATAAGCGAAACGCAACGTTCAGCGACTCAGTATTCAGTCCTCGGAACATCCTGATGGGGAGTTACCTCGCTAAGGCAGAAAGTCCCTCCGGCACATGGCGGCCCGCTGGAAGCTCAGGCTCTGGCGGCAACCCCAGAGAACAACTCCGGGAGAGACTTGTCCGACCTAATCATGGAGTCCCCACGCCAAACAGAAGATTGTCTTTTGGGTAACGAAAGCTCGAACTAACGTAGCCAGATCTCAGGTCTTATTGCTGATGTTGCTTGTGTTCGTGAACTGTTTGTGATTCATAGGTGCATGAGAATCTTAACCACTACATCTAACTGCAGGCTCACTAGCTCGTCCACTCGCTGGGTTGATCTGCATACAACAGCGGTCCATGACTTTTCCCTCCAAGATTTGAAATATGGGGGAGTTCCTTCTGGCACATGGAGCACTCTGACAGCTTTAGCAGAGCTTCCTCCTCACTCTCTAATGTTAGCTCTGGCCTTAATGCGTTTAGAAAGTACACCAGTCATAGAAAGTATTAGTGTGTAACAGTGTTTTCGACATAATTCTTGATGACAAACACTGTCAAAATATTGTAGATGCAATACGTTAAAGCGCTGAATCTGTTTCCTGAGGCCTTGTTGATTTATTCACTTCACATGTGAAGTTGTCTGAGTCAACGGATTACATTTATAGAATCAGGATACACCATCCTGACTCGAGCATATAACTGTGCACGTTCAGTTTGTGTGGTTAATCTCAGCCTCTTGTTGTACAAAGTTATGTGATGTATTATCTGCGCAGCACACTCACACCACTGTCTCTCATCATTGTATAGCAACAGTGATCCGGTGGGTTCTGCAGGGAAGTTCACCATCACCCCTCAGAGACATTACCCACTGCAGCAGGTAGGAACCTCTCCGGTGGGCGTATTTCCCCCAGCTCAGTGGGACAGCTTCCGCAAGAAGAACGTTCTCATGCAGCGCAACACACCCATACACAGTCCTGTTACAGTGAAGATTGCAAGACCGGAAAACACAACACGCTTAGCATTGTGAGTTAGGTTGTCCTAACATTTCCAGTATTACTGTTTAAATATTATCATTATAATCATGCTCTGTGCATGTGATGCCTGTCTGAAATCATGTTAGTCTTTGTAATCCTGCATTTAAACTGGACTAATCCTGGTATCTTGCACATCACAGAATGTTATGTGTAGCTCCTTGTGTAATGTTTGCCCACAGTTTTGATCAGTTGAACTCCGCTGGAGCAGTCACATCCCCGGAGTTTGAAGCCCGAGCTGACCCGTGTTCTAGGGAGACTGTGCTGAGCGTGCTCAGAGCAAGCCGTAAACGTGACGTTGATGATGATGACGATGAGAGAGCCCATGAAGCTGGGCAAAAGAGCAAAAGGAGGTATCCATTAGAAGCTGTGCACTGTTTATATGCGCTGGGATAATGAACAGCTTCTCACTGACTGAAGCTCAGTGAGTGTAACGTGTGTTTTGATTCGTGGCACTCATTTGTAACAGCACTAAGCTGACCCAGTCAGTAATGTAATGCACAATGTCACGTTTTCACACTACAATATGTGTCGGTTTGTTTCCCTTCCTTATTTATGTTGTTGGGTTGTTGCATTCTTTCCTTTGTGTCATGTAGATACAAAGGAGAATGGCATTGAAAGTGATGGGAATCTCTTCCTTTTCTTCATCAGGCGGAATGACAGCAGTGGAAGTTCCCAGTCAGTTTTCGAGCCACTGCTAGCTAACGGTGCTCCATCCCAGCTTGTACCAAAGTAGGTTTTGTTTCATTATAGAGTAATATTTGACCTGATGACCTAGTTTCAAACCAATGAGAAGAAGTTGCAACAGTTTTAAATATTAAGTCTTCGGCAGTTATACATAATCGCCACATTTGATTTCTTTAATAATCTTCTAGATAGATTATTTCTGATATGTAAAAGGTTTTTCAGAGGGTTATGGAAAAGTTTTAGGCTAAACTACTGCAAGGCCAACCAGAGCAAGTTCATAGCAAAGCATTTTCCCAGTACTTGTACTGGGACATGTATTAACGTGAGAGGTGTTTTTTTTAAAAAAAACCTTAATGCATTATCGTGACTCATTACCACTCTAAGCATAATGTTGCTTTCTCCTTTACTAGACCTGGAAGTTTGAAGAGAGGCTTGAATGTCTCTGTGTTGGAGGAGTCCATGGTAAAGAGATCTCGGACCTCTTCGATTAGCTCAGTTAGCGGATGTCCTGTTTCCTGTGGCGTGCCCGGATCAGCCCGCAACCCTATTCGTAGCTCTTACAGTTCCTCACAGGGTTACCCTCAGGTAACTTACCCCACTATGTATTTACAAAACCTTTCTCTAAGTGTTTTTTCTAAGTACTAAATTCTGAATTATCAGGTTTGTTGGCCCAAAGTAACCTTAGTCATATCAGTGTTGCTATTTCATCCGTTTTATTTTCCAGTTTATCATGAAAATTTACAAAATGTTTAATAAGGCAAGACATAAGGCATTCCTTCCAGCTTTGAGGCAAGATACCAGAAATATAATAATAAATGTTCTTCAATCTCTCTTCTCTCACTAACTGAAATTCAAGGACAGATTCTAATTGTAATTCATTGTCTGTTTGATTAATTTATTAATTGTTTATTTGAAGGATTTTGATATTAAGTCAGTCTGTTTTTATTAACTATTTGCAAGTAAATTGTTTGTGTATCTACAGAGGAGATTAGCATCTAATCTGAGTTCATCTCCTCTTGTGAGCCCTGGATCATCACAATCTCAGACTCCTGAGAGGGTGGCCAAAAAGCCCAGGTATGGATTGCAACACTCAAACAAACTGCACCAAAAATGACCACTTAGTAACTGCTTCTTCTGCTGTACAGGTGAATAACTATTATGTGTTGATTTCATAGGGCAGAAGATGCCACTTCACCACATTCTGATTCAGCTATTAACTCTGATAAGACAGCTACTGAAACTGCCCCTGGCTCTGGTAAGGCCATGTACTTTGGCTGTTGAATCAGTAGTATTTTTACCTGTGTGAATGATGCAAATAACAAAATACACGGTGTTCAGTAGCTTTGTGTTGTGCCTGTGTCTATGTAAAGATACATAGCAGGCCTAACCTGTGGCCTGTTTCACGAAGCCGGTTTCGGTGGCTACCCAGGTAAGTTTGCTTTTATTTGAACAAACTATGGTTTTTCAGTCTCAACAAGGTGGATTGGTTTTAAGCTGGTTTCATCACCGTGGTAATTTGTACTGCACGGCTAACCTGCTCTGGAGCAGGTTCAATTCTGGGTAAGAGAACTCAAACTCAAATTGGACCAATCAGCTGTGATTAAAGTGAGATAAATCTGACATGTCAAAGTGAACCCTTTAGTGTTTGTAGCAGTGGCTTCACCATTTGTGGAGAATCCGGTGGAGCACAGAGCACAAATAATAAGAAGGGTACTTTGAAGGGGGACTGACACATCATCTGGCTTTTCCAGATGACCATCTGTATGAAAGATATAGATTTTCAGCAGATAGTATAGTTTATCTATGTCGGCTGCACAATAAACTCTGACATCCTAAAGCGACGCTCTTAATGTACCACAAACTTTTTGTATTGTTTTCTGGTCCTTTGTGAGCGGTAGCCTACAATGCCCTCCACTAATATCGGCACCCTTGGTAAATATTGGCAAAGAAGGCTGAGAAAAATGGTCTTTATTGTTTAATCTCTTGATCTTCTGTTAAAAAAAATTCACAAAAATACTCTGCTCTCATGGATATCTAACAATTGCAAACACAACACGGGTTTATAAAAAAAAAAAAAAAAAAAAAAAACTTTGTTAAATGTATGTGCAACAATTATTGGCACCCCTATGAATTCATATGATAAAAATATTTGAAGTATATTCCCATTGATATTTTACCTTTTAAAAAAAAAAAAAAAAAAAAATTAAGTTCACCTGGGTGACTAGGAACAGGAAATTGTTCAACTATCACTTCCGATATAAATATGAGGTAGCACATAGGCCAAATTCCCTTAGTCATTCATCACAATGGGTCAGACCCATTGACCCAGACCCACAGACCCATCAATGGTAAGAAATATAACTGTGATGTGCAGAAAAAGGTTGTTGAGCTTCACAAAATGGGAAGTGGCTATAAGAATATAGCAAAATCATTAAAAATGCCCATTTCCTCCATCAAGGGAATAATTAAGAAGTTCCAGTCAACTGGAAATGTTATGCATCATCCTGGAAGAGGACGTGTGTCTGTATTGTCTCAGCACACTGTGAAGAGGATGGTTCGAGTGGCCAAAAAATCTCAAAAAGGATCACAGTTGGAGAATTGCAGAAGTTAGTTGCGTCTTGGGGTTTCAGAAAGTCTCCAAAACTACAAGCCAAAGTCACCTACATCACCACAAATTATTTGGAAGGGTTTAAGAAAAAAGCCTCTGCTCTCATCCAAAACAAATTCAAGTGTCTTCAGTTTGCTAGAGGTGGTTTTGGCACACACACAGGTGTAGCCATATGGAAAAGTACCTCATGCCCACAGTTAAATATGGTGGAGGCTCTTTTGATGTTTTGGGGCTGTTTTTCTGCCAGAGGACCTGGACATTTTGTTAGGATACATGGCATCATGGACTCTCAAATATAAACAGATATTAAATGAAAACCTGACTGTCTCTGACAGAAAGCTTAAAATTGGCTATGGTTGGACCTTCCAACAAATCAATGATCCAAAACATACATCAAAATCAACACAAAAATGGTTTACTGACCACAAAATCAAGATCCTGCCAGGGACATCCCAGTCCCCTGACTTGAAACCCATAGAAAACCTGTGGGGTGAACTGAAGAGGAGAGTCCACCAGAGTGGACCTTGAAATTTGAAGGATCTGGATAGATTCTGTGTGGAGGAGTGGTCTCAGATCCCTTGCCATGTATTCTCCAACCTCATCAGGCATTATAGGAGAAGACTTAGAGCTGTTATCTTGGCAAAGGGAGGTAGCACAAAGTATTGATTAAAAGGGTTGCACTCCTATATTAAAATTGTTTTTTATAAACCTTTTTGTTTGCAATTGTTTGATATCCATGAGAGCAGAGTATTTTTGTGATTTTTGTTTAAAAAAAAAAAAAAAAAAGGTTAAACAATAGACTTTTTTTTTTTCTTCAGTCTTCTTTGCTCATACTTACCAAGGATGCCAATATTAGTGGACTGTACATATTTTCATGTGGTGGCATTATTCTTGTCCTGTTTATTTTTATTGTTAACCCATAAAAGTAAATTTACACAATCAGCAATTTCCCCCAGCTTTGGCAGCCGCAACGGTTTTGCATTTTGTGGTTAGTGTAGGTTTAAATTCCTCATATTTCTGTTTAATAATTTCTTTTGCTTCAGCCAGAAGTATGCACACCTGCCTTTTTTTTCCATCTAGAAAGCTATTGGCTGTTTGTAGCAAACATCTGGCTTTTATGCGCACGTGCACGCTGAGTAAACATTGATTCAGGGTTAAAACCTGGGTTGACAGCTAGTTGATAACCAATATCATGAAACCTCTTAACCTTAATTAACCCTGGTTGGATTTGTTTGGTTTTGTCAACTCAAATCTTACTCTGCAACTCGAGTTTGTTTAACTCCCTTTGTGAAACAGGCCTCTGGTATTTTACATGTTGACTGTAGATATGTGCAGGAATATTCAATTATAAACACTAGGATACATTCAACATTCTTAGCAAGTTGGCAGGCTGAATATTGTCATACACAAGGAATGCTGAAACAAGTTCTGTGTCACTTTTTGACTGTTTGAAATTGCTGGAATTTAATAATAATGATAATAATAATTAGATATCTACTATTGTGAACTAACTGCATTGAAAGACTGTACAAAATGTGTTTGGTAGTAGTGCTATGAGACTACCAAACAAAACAATGTAATGTGTTTGTCATCCAGGTAAATATGCCCCTATGCCTGATCCCCCTGTTACATCACGGTCAGACTCTGGAGGAAGCGGTGGCAAACGTAAACGTAAAATCCAGCTGGTGTCCATGTGCAGAGGCGAGCAGATATCTTTGGTGTGTGACGAGAATTCGTTTCTGAAGAACTACTTTTGTTACGATACAGTATCTACTTCAAAACTGACTGTTGCTTGAGGAAAAATACATAAGCACCCCATCATAAATGAGTATGGTATTTCACTGGACCGTATAACTAAGATGGATATTTCCTTCTTTCAGCCCCCACCCCCTGAACTGGGCTATACAATCACTGTGAAGGACCTGGATATGGAGAAAAAAGCTACTCTTAACCAAATCCAGAAAGTCCTTGAGGAGCCTGGTGAGTGCTCTTATGGACTGATTTTACTAGTGCACATGTGATGTTGATTCTACATATGAAAAAAATTGATGAATCACTGCTGTGGTGATAACATCTAGTAAAAGCTCTGAGGGCTCTCTGAGTTTCTATCAGCTACGTAATCACATAATCATAGTGGGACTTGTATAGCAAACTTTACCATCAGTTGCACACGAGGAGACATGTCTTTATTACTTTTAGGTATTTACTGTATACTGAGTGTACAGATGCTCAAAATCTGTACACGCAGCATAAGCAATTTACAGTGATGTTTGAAAGTTCTCATATTTCTGCATAAATATAACAGACCTAAAAATATCAGATTTTCACACAAGTCCTAAAAGTAGATAAAGAGAACCCAATTAAACAAATGAGACAAAAATATTATTTGGTCATTTATTTATTGAGGAAAATGATCCAATATTACATATTTGTGAGTGGCAAAAGTATGTGAACCTTTGCTTCAGTATCTGGTGTGACCCCCTTGTGCAGCAATAACTGCAACTAAAAGTTTCCAGTAACTGTTGATCAGTCCTGCACATCGGCTTGGAGGAATTTTAGCCCATTCCTCAATATAGAACAGCTCAGTACAGACCTCTGGGATGTTGGTGGGTTTCCTCACATGAACTGCTTGCTTCAGGTCCTTCCACAACATTTCTATTGGATTAAGGTCAGGACGTTGACTTAGCCATTCCAAAACATTAACTTTATTCTTCTTTAACCATTCTTTGGTAGAATGACTTGTGCTTAGGGTCGTTGTCTTGCTGCATGACCCACTTTCTCTTGAGATTCAGTTCACGGACAGATGTTCTGACATTTTCCTTTAGAGTTTGCTTGTATAGTTCAGACTTCATTGTTCCATCAGTGATTGCAAGTTATCCAGGCCTAGATGCAGTAAAACAGGCCCAAACCATGATACTAACACAACCACATTTCACAGTTGGGATAAGGTTCTTATTAGGGGTGCTACTAACGATTATTTTCATAATCGATTAGTTGGCCGATTATTATTATTATTATTATTATTATTATTATTATTTTTGATTAATCGGGGGGGCAAACTTCCAGTACCCTTTTTTTTTCATGTATTTAAAATAAAATCCACAAACTGAGTGTTACAAATATAAACTTTACACAACTCTTTGTCCAGTTATATAAGACTGAAAAGAACCCAATACACACAGACACACACCAGAATATATATTGTTCATTTAGGACTGTAGTTTAATTCTGCGCTTCTTTTTGCATCCATTAAAAAGTAATACATAAATACTTATAAGTATTTGTGTTTATGTATTACTTTTTATGGATGCAAAAAGAAGCACGGAATTAAACTACAGTCCTAGTCCTTGATTGGTAGAACCTGTCATTCCCCAGGGATTGGTTCAAATACCAGGTTCAATTACATTTTATTGTTGGTGTGACATTTAATTTGACTCTCTGAATTATCTTTTGTTTATTTTATCCATCAATGCGACACTTGAACGTGTCTACCACTCATAGGTTTTTGCAAATTATCGTTTCATTTGTAAATAAATTTAAAATAAATCGATCAATGAACGATCGTCAGCTCAGCTAATGTGATATTTGTGAATGCATGCGAATAACCAAATTGATTAATTTTAAAACATCTCATTTGAATATATTTTGATACATTTAACAGAAAAATATATAATATTTAAACATTTTAAAAACTTTCCTACCGACCCCCTGCAATTACGCCAACAGACCAACTAATTGATAATGAGATTCGTTGACAATGATTTTCATAATCGATTATTATCGATTTTATTGATTAGTTGTTGCAGCTCTAGTTCTTATGCTGGAATGCAGCGTTTTCCTTTCTCCAAACATAGCGATTCTCATTTAAATCAGAAATTTCTATTTTGGTCCCATTCATCCACAAAATATTTTTCTTATAGCCTTCTGGCTTGTCCACGTGATCTTTAGCAAACTGCAGATGAGCAGCAATGTTTCTTTTGGAAAGCAGTGGCTTTCTACTTGCAACCCTGCCATGCACACCATTGTTGTTCAGTGTTCTCCTGATGGTGGACTCATGAACATTAACATTAACCAATGTGAGAGAGGCCTTTAGTTGTTTAGAAGTTACCCTAGGTTCCTTTGTGACCTCATGGACTATTACATTGGAGTGATCTTTGTTGGTCAAGCACTCAATGGTCTTGAATTTCCTCAATTTGTACACAATCTGTCTGACTGTGGATTGGTGGAGTTCAAATTCTTTAGAGATGGTTTTGTAACCTTTTCCAGCCTGATGAGCATCAACAACTCTCTTTCTGAGGTCCTCAGAAATCTCATTTGTTCGTGCCATGATACAATTCCACAAACATGTGTAGTGAAGACCAGAGTTTGATAGATCTCTGTTCTTGAAATAAAATGGGGCGCTCACTCACACCTGATTGTCATCCCATTGATTGAAAACACCTGACTCTAATTTCACCTTCAAATTAACTGCTAATCCTAGATGTTCACATACTTTTGCCACTCACAGATATGTAATAGATCATTTTCCTCAATAAATAAATGACCAAGTATAATATTTTTGTCTTGTTTATTTAGTTGGGCTCTTTTTATCTATTTTTAGGACTTGTGCAAAAATCTGATGTTTTAGGTCATTTATGCAGATATATAGAAAATTCTAAAGAGTTCACAAAATTTCAAGCACCACTGTAGCTCCCATTCAGTTTCTAGGAGTTGCCACAAGAAGGATATTAATTATTCATACTATTGATTGTTCTGATATTAATTTTCCTATTTTCTGGAATTCATTCCTCTAGAGCCAGAGAAGTCAAGCTGTGCCCCTTGTTCATCTGCTCCTGCTGCCACCTCTGTTGGCATGTTTTCCCAGGTAGTTTCATTTTCCTCAGCTTCAGCTGCCCCTGTAGGGAGTGCTACTTCACTGGCCTCCCTGTCCACCCCAGCTGCTGGTGTTCCACCTGCCTCCACTGCAGTTTCTACCCCAGCTTCAGCACCAACTATTGACCTCACAGTTACTCCATCCAGCACAGTCAGTGCTACGCCAATCCAGACTGTGGTGCTGCCTACACTTGCCACCAGCACCACTTTAGCGGCACCAGTGGCTAATTCACTATTGGAATCTCTTAACAGCATGAAGAGCTCTCTACTCAGTGTTCCCTCTCCTATAGCTGCTAACTCTGCAGGTACACTGTTTAAAATTGGTCCCTTCTTAAAAGAAGCATGCTGATCTAGCTCATTTGATTTGAATTAATCAAAGGGTGAATTGAATTTTACAGTTTGAAGGTTTCTGTGAAAGGTTACCATAAGTTGATGGTTATTTGTATGTTATATATCTTGATGTAGTTTTGGTCAATCTAAAGGTCTAAAATACATAGGCACCTAAAGCATTTGCAGTGTTTCCCCACAGATCTGAAATACTTGGGTGGTGGCTGAAGGACTGAACATTGAAGGGAAAGTGGATGGCAGATAATAGAAATAACAAAGACTAAGAGTGTTTTCACACCTGGCTCATTTGGAGTGTTTGTTTTGGAACCTGGTGCATTTTCTTCCTTGGTTCAGTTCGTTTAGTCATATATAGTTGCAATTAAAATTATTCAACCCCCACTGCAAATCAGGTTTATTGTTAAAATGGACAGACTTTCAGCTGTTTGCAATGAACAAATCAAAACAAAAGCAATTGCAATAGTTCAACACAATGAATGCTTCAAGTGGTTTTCCCAAATTCAGCTGAAAATGCAACTTATGACTTCTCCAGTTTCAAAATTATTCAACCCCGTCATGGCGAGGACTTCCAGCTGAGCGATAGATGGAGTAAGATGCAACTTTCGGGGATCCTGCAACAACCTTTAATATTATTTTATAGGCAGTTTTTTTGTGGAGTGCTTTTGGTGTAAGTCGTGTCCAACACTTTAATCTTCACTTTTTGATGTCCAAAATGCCAGCAAAATCCAAAGGCGGGAGCGTTTCATCTTATCCGCTTCAGCGGCCTGCTCCACACGCTGCATCCTCGTCTCGTAGTGATCCCTCCTCCCCCTGCGAAGGAGTTGTTATGCCCACTGTCCCTCCCGATTTCAAGGAGGAGCTCCTCTCTTCACTCCGATACGAAATGGCGGCTATTTTCAGAACTGAGCTCCAGGCGGCCTTGGGCGAAAACTTGTCCTCTATCAAGGAAGAGCTACAGACCGTAAAGTCGGAATTGACAG
>JANDJT010000060.1:17306901-17323928 GCA_024331685.1 Stegophilus panzeri | reverse complement strand
GGTATTGGATAACTTTTTTGCTTCAATAAATAACATTATCATTTAAAAACTGTGTTTTGTGTTTACTCAGGTTGCCTTTGTTTATCTTAGATCTTGTTTCTAAAACAATTTAGTATGAGACACAAAAACAGAAGAAATCAGGAATACTACTTCAATACTTTTTCACAGCACTGTATCAAGAATGTCAAAGGTTGAAGGCACAAAGCTTTAATCATACAACATTCCCAGCCTTCCCCAACACACAACAATAATGGGAACAATGTTCAACGCAACACCGTATTCGCCTGGCTCGCAAAGACGCGTAGAAATATCAGAGGCAATCACGTTTCATTTAGCCAAGGAGATGTGCCCAATTTGCAAAGTGAGCAACGAGGGGTTTAAAAAAAAAAATTGCGGCGCACTTGACAAAAGATACAAGATACCCTCACGCAACTATTTTTCTAAAATTGCTGGAAATAGAGAAATTTGAGCTGTTGAATATCTTGCTACTACAACCGACTTGTGGTCAAGTAGAACCGTACCTCAGCCGGACTGTTCATTATATTGACAGCGAGTTTTAAATGAAGAGCAAATGTGACTTACTGTATTTCTGTTCTGTTTGTAACATGTTTTATCGATTTGGCTGTTAAAGTACAATAAATATGCTGAGGTTTTTAAAAAAAAAAAAAAAAAAAGTTAACAGAGAATAATAGTTGTAATGGATTTCCTTTAAGCTAGGGCAGGGTGGTAAGATGTTCTTTAACTAGGTTGGAATAAACAAATAAACATGGCGATGTCAGTTTCTTGAGCCAAGGTCCATTTAATGAAAAAAAATATCACTTACAAAGGGGAGCATGTTCCCACCACCCATGCCTTTCTAATTCAACCTATGGGAAAATTATCATCATATGATGTGACAGGTGACTACACACCTACCCCACCATAGTGCACACTGCCCTCTACTGGCTGAACACCAATAATACTATGGCTCCTACAATTTAGGGCTGCAACTAAACCTTATTTTCATAATTGATTAATCAGATGGGGGTTTAAAAAACCAAACTTTCAATACCATTTTTTGTTTATTTAAAATAAAATCCACAAATCGGACAATAACTTTCACTGTTTGTTACTCATGTCTTTTAGCCATATTTAGGGATGCACCGAATGTTCGGCAACTGAAATTATTCGGCCAAAAATAGCAAAAAAAAAACTTTCGGTGTTCAGCCGAATAAGTGAAAAGGCCGAATAAATTTGACCGAACAATAACGTGTTTGATGACGCGACCAAATAGCCTAGCAACCAGAGTGAGACGCTCGAATGTCGCGATCTCGGCGCTCGGAAAGATGAGGGGGTGCGCGCATGCACGAGCTACGTGCACGAGTACTCAGCGAGCGCATGCTCTTCGGATGTTGACAACCGTGACATTGTTTACTGTGGACACGTGCGTTTGTTTTGTCATTGGTTGTAGTTCGGGGGTGTGGCTTTATTGCTTTCAGCTGCCAGCGCTTAGCGCGGATTATATTCGGGATATATACCGCTCGCGTCCCTGTACACCTCGCAGAGTATTCGGTTACGTCACGAGACGTAAAGGAGTAGAGTACGGAAGCAGGTGCAGGTAAAGACGTATTTATTTAAGGGCAGGCAGACAAATACAAATCGTAATCCAAAAAAACGTAGTCAAGACAGGCAAAGGGTCGGGCGATCGGCAAACAGGCATAAACGGGGTAAAGCAGGAATCAAAGTTGTGGGCACAGAACACAGGGTCAAAACACAAAACAAGAAACATGAACTAGTACTATGGACTCGGAGCAGAAAAACCAGCGGGGACTAAATGAACTAATCTATAGTTTAAACTAACTAAATCTATCAAGGAACATACCATTAACAACATATCTAACTATACTTATATCTACTATAATACTCCGCGAGGTGTACAGGGACGTGAGTGGTGTATATATCCTGAATATAACCATGCACTTTTTTGTTGTAGGCTACAGTGTGTTACATTCTTTCAGCACTCAGTTATAGGCCTAACATAGGCTATTCAAGGGGGGCTCAAAGATGACCACATTAAATAAATTAATAAAATAAAAATATTTTTAAGTTATATTGTGCCTTGTTGGTAGCCTATGCCTGCTGGAATGAAAAAAAATGTTCAGTGTTAAATAAATATTTTGAACTTGTAGTTTTTGTAATTGTTTTTTTTTTTCTTTGAAAAGCAAGACAAAATAGTAAAAAAAATAGTAAAATTTTGACACTTTAATTTATGTATTGGTGAAAAAAAATGGCAAAATAAATGGAAAAAACGTGTTCGGTCTTCGGCCAAGTTTTTCATTATATTCGGCTCCGGCCAAGAATTTTCATTTCGGTGCATCCCTAGGCATATTGTTTTACTTATGTTTATTTGATCGTACCATTTTAATTTGACATTAGATCTTACTTGATTTATGGCTGCATTTACAGTGATTTGATGCCCAATTCCGATTTGTTGACTATATCCGATTTATTTTATTTTATTTTATTTTTTATTTATTTATTTATTTATTTGGACTACCCACTTGCATCTTTTAAAAGTGACCCATGTTTGATATTTGCATTTACACTATACACTTCATGAAACACAATATTTAAAGGTGAGCAAAACACCGGCCTCTTAAGGCGGAGAAGAAAAAAAAAAAAAAGAAAAAAGAGAAGAGCACCCTCGTTGAGAGTTGTTTTTCACGGTCTCCACCGTCGCTTTTTCAATGACATATATCTTTCTGCTTACACGGCAGACACAAATGCACGTATCCGATTGATATCACATTTATTTCCACATATGAATGAGGCCTGAAACATATCTGAGAATATCGGAATCCATGTGGGGTCCCCCCCCCTTTTTGATTCCAGTGAAAGGAAACTGTAATGCTACAGCAAACAAAGATATTCTCTACAATTGTGTGCTTCCAACTTTGTTTGGGGGAAAAACCACATATGGGTGTGATGGTCAGGTGTCCACAAACTTTTGGTCATATAGTGTATGTTGGGTCAGTGAACCAACAGCATGTAAAGTTGATTTAGAATGTCAGCAAGGGAATTTAAGGCAGTTACATCAGGTTCAATTCAATAATTCACAGGGTACAATTCAATGAATATGGAAACCTCCCAGAAATTCCAGGTTGTGTAGATAAATGGCATATTCCGATATTATACATATTTCAACACCAGATCTCTGTGTACAAAACATTTTTGCTCAAACTGTATTTACACCCAACATCCCCTGAGCACCAGCAATGCAATCAGACTCATGTGCACTAGTGGTTTAATATACATAGGTGTTACACCATTCTGTAGAATGTGCTGTATCTCCCAGTTTCAAAATCTCCCATAAGTGTTCAATTGGGTTAAGATCTGTCGACTGCAAAGGTCATAATATGTGATGGACATGCTTTTGATACTCATGAAGCCATCAAGTGAGCTCTCATGTCCTGTGGATTGGGGGCACTGGCATGGAAGATACCACACACCCAGAATGGAAATGTTCCATCACAGGACATTGAATAAAGGGACAAGTGGACCCAAACCATGCGATAATGCTTCTAAATGCATGATCTAATATTGTCTGTTAAATGGGCCTCAGCTCATCTACAAGTCCAACAACAGATTTTGAAAAAATCCAGCATCATGTTAAATCAATAATCCAACCAGCTAATTTTGAAAGCCACAGATGAAGAGTGGAACCATGGTAATAGTTGTTTGTAGCATACTGTAAACAAACTGAAATCTGCTATTATCTGAGGCTAGGTTTGTCTAGATGTAGACCTTGATTAGGAGCAGAGGATTGTTGGCTTTTTTTATGTCCCAATGTGTCAAACCATAGAACTTAAATTTTCCATAACTGCATTTTTTAATTTTATTTTTTTCTCCCCTCTCCAGGCACTCCTTCAGCCACTTTTTCAATTGGTGCTGGCTCAAAGCCCAGCAGTTCACGACAAAGACTACAGGCTCGCAGGCAGCACACAAGGAAGAAGTAATGCCAACCTTGAGGACTTTATTTGGACACATGCAACACCCCTTCTGACTATTCTAGCTGCTGCTGCTGCTGCTAACAGGACTTTATCAGGATTCCAATAGGACTTTAACACATCTGATGTTTGGGTTGAAGTATAATTAGGTACCACCATCCCTTTTTTAGGTCAAGAGATCTTGACATACCAACATCTTCCTGTGTGGAGTCAGACTGACTGCAAGTTACGTGGACAGACAGAACTACTTGGCAGATTAAAAGAATGATGAGACAATTTAAAAACCTGAACATGTGAATTTCAGGCTAAAAGAAGCCGAATTTGGGTTTGATTCTTTGCATATCAGGATATTGTTTTGGTTAGGATTATTATTTTTTTTAATAGCTGTCTGTGTGACCTATTTTTATGTCGTCTTTCACATTACATTCATCGTCAGTAATCGATTTTTACTTTTATTCAGATGAATACTTTCAACAAAATATTCTCATGTATCTGCTCCTTGACTGGACTGCTTACTAAGGTTGCCTGAGTCAACTCAGTCTTCAGAAAATGTGTTTTAATTGAAATGTCCCTCATCCAAATGCATTGAGCAGCAAAATAAAGTTGTTTAGTATTTTTCATCGCTTTTATGGCCTATCCCTTTAAAATATTTGCTTGGCTCATGCTTAGTGAGTCATATTTTAGGTGAGATGTTTCAAACTAAAACAGATGATTTAATACAAGCTGTTCTTGGTTTACAACCATCTGTGTGCTATTGGCTATTTGACTACCTCGTCTGTTTACGCCAGTGCATATTACTCAATGTCCTCTCTTTAAATGTCCCATAATCTTAACTATTAGAATTTTTAGTGACCATTATTAAGCAGAATTATTCATATAGTTAAAAACTCTTGACTCTTGTCCCATTAACCCAACTGTTTCTATGTCCTTCCTAGACTGCTTTTCTTGTCCTTGTCGAGCTACTACATCGCTTAAGTCCATCTGTGTCTGTACCATTGTCGGTGGGCTGGGAGTGATCATCTTCCTAAGCTATATGTTTGCTATTTATTCATATTCTAGAGCTTTTTATACATTCAGAAAATCCCTGCCTTGTTCTTTTAACAGGTTTGAATATTAGACATTGCTTCACCTCTGAATTATTTTACAATTATTTGTGCCTTAGTGCATCTGACTGCAGGTTATGTGCTGTGAATGTCACACTTGTGTGAAGGCTGTGAAAGCAATAGAAAGCAACTGATTGGCTTTAATATGTAATGTTTAGGACTTTTGTGAATATACTCAACTAGTTACTGATCTCAGGGTTTTGGGCCGTTTTAAAGTTGGTCTCTGAATTCCTTCAAAGCTCAGTCCTTTTAGAGTGATTGGGAAAACGTATGACTTAAGTGATTATGTGGAAAGCGTTCTAAACGAATGCCATAAATTTGATTTCAGACATGTGTAGGTCCTTTTTATTGCATGCCCCTTGTTCCAGACTTAGCTATGTAAGTATGCTGTAGCTTGTGCATGTTTTGTGAAATATTAGCTTTTTGTTACAAGTGTTAGGGTTGAGTGAGTACTACTGTCATTCCTATAGAATGGTCTGAAGCCAGAACCCTCAACTAAAAGTATTTTACGTCAAATGTAAAATACTTTTATGTTGCAAATTTCAGTTGCTATGAACATAGTCACTAGAGCTAATCATCTGACCAATCAGACTTGTTTAAGGAAATCTCAGGTGTGTATTTTAAGGTATTTAAGTAGGTTGTTATACATTCTGTCTAAGTCATATGTTTTGTTTCTGCCCTGAGCACAGTCGTTTCAGGATACATGTTTGGAAGCACATTCCCCCCCCCATACCCCCCGTTGTTCACACTTGGTAGAAACCCCACAGTAATTTTTTTTTTTTTGCTGTATAAAGCTGCATGGACACATTAGTCTTTAGTATGGTATTCTTTCTGTTGGATTGTGTAAATAATCAAGTGGGAAAATAGCAGGGGACCAGGTTTTACATTGTTAAGGTGCCCTAGCAAACAAACTGAACATGGCACATAAGTAGACTGTTGAGCAAATGAGTATACTGAGAGCTGGATTTCTCACTATGTCTGTCTGATTAGATACTGTATTGTGTGCTTTCCAACTGTAGCGTGTGGGTGTATGTAAAGTTAATGCCTGGAAAAGTGTGTGAGGTGGTGTGAGTGACTTGGAGCAGCATTTTAAAATAAATCTGTCTCTGTTCTGGTGGTATGTGCTGGTTTTCAATAAAAATGTAACAAAGTCTTTGCCTGGATTGCTGTTTAACAGGGATGCAGTGTTGAGCTGGCTTAAATAAATGTGACTCCAGATTTGGAATAAAGTTTAGTTTTATGACCAGGACGTGTATAAAGCCGTCAAATCCAAAGGAAGACGCTCCCATAAAGACTTCTTTTTAATTATTATTAAATCTATGAAAATGTTGTTTGATATAACTAAGACTTACTACAATACTCAATTCAACATCATACATAATATTTTATACTTCTCATAAGTGAACATCTTAGGATTTCTGCTTTTTGGGTTTCCTTCTATTCCTTTTCTTTGCTGCAGGAGGTTGAAGTTGTTCCTCCACAGATACCACCATTTGCTCCTCTTCACCAACAGTAGGTTCACTTTTGGAAGGAGTCCTGTGACAAAGTCATGACTATCAGATAATTTTTATTTTTTAATCATTAAAACACATTAAAATTAATAAATTAGATCAGGAAGTGAAACATCTCAGATTGCCAATTAAAGTTGTTCTTTTAGCCACTGGTTCACAGTTGACTTACTGTTCATCAAGGCTTCCGCTGTTTCGAGTAGTCTGCCTTTCCAGCATAGCTACGAAGAAACCATGAGTGAAGGTTGTTGTAGTGCTGGCTCTGAGACACTGCGTCAGTGGGTCATGACCCCGCTCAGGCCACTCAGGAAGAAGATGGATTAGTCTATAGAAAACACATTAACTCACTTTAACTGTGAATTTTAAACAAATTTATTAAAAAGCCAAAAGGAAAATTTGCAAGTTGTATATTAAAAAAAGTCTGTTTGTTATAGAGGAAGCTGCTTTTTTTCTTTAAGGGACACAAACATTGTATCAAGGCTGGACAAGCTCAAAGCTACACAGTGCTGTTAAAGGGAGAGGTACTGATTTTGCTGCTAGTTTGGAAATAACTGGGGAGGGATTGCTATCAGTGATAAATATGTATCACCAACCATTAGTATGACATTTGTTTGCGAACAATGATGGGAAAATATACAGTACATTTAATTGAATGGCACTTTCAAAAAGCCTGCAAGAATCTTGTAAATCTTTCATAGTATCAGGCAAACAAAGGGGAAGAGATTATAACTGCTGCCACATATTTATTGAGCCAATGTGCCACTGTAGTCTGTGTTGGGAGGGTACGACTTAAGTGACAAATTCTACATTATTACTTCAGTGATTACCTGATGCTGGTTATAATATAGTTATCTTTAATGAAAATAATAAGTAACAACTGGTTAACATGATGTTTCATCACTTTGGTCATTCTTTAAGATTATGACACAGGCCATCATAGTCACTCGCTACTACTAAATCATTCAAAATATCCTGGCTGACTGAAAACAGAAATTTGTATGCCCTGGTTTACCTAAAATCAGGATTTTTCTCAAGACAGACAGACACGACCTCTTCGTTCTCCTGTGTGTGGATGGAGCAGGTGGAGTAGACAAGGTGCTGGAGCTTTGGGAACTTCAGCGCATGGTTCAGGCAGCGCAGCTGAAATGCGGCTAGTGCCTTCAGACGCTCAGGGTCCTGCTCCTGTTCCTCTGAGCCACCACCATGCAAACACACCATTCCTGCAATGACGGGGGGGAAAAAATAATAATAAGTGACTGACAAAGAAACAGCTTTAATAATCCTTTACTGTGCTGCTGAAGAACTGAAAAACCTCGGCATCAAGAATAATTGTTAAACAGTGGATATAAGAAGTCTTCACAAACCTGTTAAAATCGCAGATTTTTGTGATGTAAAAACTTAAATAAATCCATGTCCTTTAAATGTGATAGAGCAACCAACAAAATTCAAGTTTAAATAAATAAATAAAAATTTATTTTAAATTACAAAAAATTCTAAATTACAATAACCTGGCTGCACACGTGTGCACACCCTTTTATAATGGGGCATGTGACTGTTCAGAATGAACCAAACACATTCAAACTCATATTGAAAAGTGATCATCATACACCATCACAACTGAAATAATTTTCATTAACCTCAAATAAAGATCAGCCTATTTCTGTAGGATTTTCTTAATTGTGTTGTTCTTAGTTTCATCTGACTGCTGAAGCCATGGTCTGCAAAGAGCTTACAAAGCATGTACGGGATCTAGTTGTCGAAAGCTAAAAGGACAAGATGACAACTTAACAGGGAGGCTTCCATTAAAAGAAGCTGCAAGAATATCTGGCAAGTACTGGTCTCTCTGTATGTCTCAACAAGCTCTCTTAATCTTCTTGTCTGGGCTATGGGGTAGGGTGGCTACACACAAGCTCTTTCTCAGACAATATCATGGTAGAGGTTTTTTGGGTATAATTCTAAATCAATTCGTTTGGCACAAAAACAAGACAGTTTATCACCCAAAAGAACACCATACTCAAAGTGAAGCATGTTGGTGACAGCATCATGCTAAAGCACTGCTTCTCTTCTGCGGAGACCGAGGCTCTAGTCAAGATAGAAGGAATCACTGACTATGTTTACATGGACAGCAATAATCTAATTATTGACCTTATTCTTAATAAGACAATATTGTGATTAAGGTGTTTACATGAGTTGCTTTTAGAATATTCCTTTCATGTTCTTGTTTTACATGTTATAGAACATAGATCGATTAACGTCACACAACATTACGGCCCCACGCCACGCTGTCCGATGTTCCCTCCAGAATTTCATGTATCGACATACAGTTCATCTTCGTTATGGAACCGTATACAGTTTGGGTGTTTCATTTTTAATTTTACGAACGCTTCAAGTGCAGTTAATTATTTGTCATGTTATACGTGCAAATAGACGACAGGGATGTTGTTGGTTACTTCATCACATTAGAGGTAGAAAAATAACTGACATGATTTGTCTTCACAAAAAAAAAAAAAAAAAAAAAAAGTACAAATTTAACAGGGGTGTGTACACTTTTTATATCCACTGTATCCATGCAATACATAATTCTACAAAGTAATGCTTTGGATTTTTACAAAACAAACATTTTTCAGTGTCTGAATTGTGATCATTTCATTTTGCACTGACGCCGCAAGACTGAGTAATGACACAGTTTGTGAGATCTTTCGTTAAGCATTAGCCTCCACTGCAAAACTGCATAGGATTTACTACACGGGAGGAAGTCAGATAATTTTATTTCCTGCCAAACTATTTCGTCTTCATAGCTGATAAAAAAAATAATAATAATAAAATACACATAAATGCTTTCATCAGTGGTGATGTGTATATTAGAGGGTATCAAGCTTTACCTGAACCACTGCATGATGGATCGAGAAGGATGTGCTTCACATCCTTGTATGCTGGGGAAAGTGGATCCACTTTAAGAAAATCCTCATTAGCCAGCTGATGACATGTGACTCCAGCACGAAGGAGGAGAGTGCTCATGGTGGAGAGTCGCTTTGTATCACGGTCGAAGGCAAACAGCTTACTAATTGTATACAGAAAATGACGAGAACGAATCTCAATATTGTCTCGTATCAGACTACGAACCACATAAATGTAGCATATAAGATCTTTTATGTCCAGAGAACAACTGTAACTAAAAAAAAAAATTTAAAAAAAAGTGGCCATACCCTTTATTTTTCATGATGGCTGCCAGATGGCTGGTTTTATTCCCAGGAGCTGCACAAGCATCAATTACATGGCCTCCAACTGGGGGGTCCAGGAGGTACGCAGGGAGACAGCTGGCCTACAATAAAGCAAAGATTAAGGAAACAACAGTATCATTTTATTCCCATCCTAAGATCAGTAATTTTTCTTTTTTTACAGCTGCTTGTCTTGTAGTTACTGTAAAAGCTGTATATACTCATACTCCAGTTTCTACCTCAACAGGCTTGACCACACAGTTTAAACAAGCCTCAGAGACCAGGAGAGCAAGCAGTGCTTTAAACCATGTTCTAATTAATCAGAAGTTCTAATTAATCAGAAGTTCAAAAAAATTAAAGCTCAGGTTACTGTCTGTGCAGAGTTTCGCATGTTCACCTGGGTTTCCTCCAGGTTCTGTGGTTTTCTCCCACTGTCCAAAAACATGCAGATAGACAGCGCCGCTACACTGCCTCTGTGTTTGAGTGCGTGTGTGCATGGTGCCCTATCCGGGGTGAATACTTTTGCCCAGTGTTGCCAGGATAGGCTCCAGATTCACCGTCACGCTGAACAATAATAAAGAGGTTGAATAAATTAAAATTAAATAAATAAATTAAAATGTGTTAGGTTTTACACTTTGTTACAGGCCTATTTCCTTTTTTGCCCCCTTTTCTTCTCTCCCTGTTCCGTTTGTGACAGTTTTTGGTCAACACTTTTCAGCGGCATCCTTAATAACCATAATTAACTGTTGTTAACGACATGCTTGTCCAATTGGGGAACTTAAAACATTCTCCATTTACCATGACAAAGTGAGGGCACAGCATTAGCATCTTTCGAGTGGGAAAATCGAGACGAGACAAGAGACTACTAATGTTAAACGAGGGGAAGGGGGTCTTCCAGGGTGTTGGTTAACATCAGAGAATTCACATAACTGTTACTAATTTTAAATTCACTGCTTTTTTGTGCGTGTGATGAAAATGTGTACATTGTGCAGACATTCCTGTCCCTTTTATTTATACTGTATGAATCTACACTTATCCTGTATGAATAGTCATATATAAACTTAACAGACATGTGTCCAGAAAGCTTACCCCATCGATATAGTATTTTACATGAACTACCTCTGTAGTGTTATATAATTTAGTGCAATCATATTTAAAACTGTGAAGGTGTAAGCAGGTACAATACATACATTTATTATTATTTGCTATTCTTATAAATTTGTTGTTATTATACTGTGGATTTTTCGACCACTGTTCACCCCAAGTGCCTACTACAATAGGGTGGTATGAAAACATCCCTCACCTTGTCTTGCAAGATAATGTGCCCTGCTTTATACAGGTAGTGATCATGGAAGTCCAATTTCACACTGAAAACCAGAAGATCTCTGAGATGAAGATCACTCATAAAAGTCTTCCCAGAGAGAGAGCATAAATCCTCAAGCCTTAAAAAATGAATAAAAATTAAAAACACACACAACCAAATACTTGTTTTTTTTTTTTAAATCAATTATAACCAGGGGACATTTTCTCTAATTTGTTCATGGAAAAGAAAAAAAAGAAACTTACTGGCTTGCCGTTCCTTGATATGAAAATCCATCTCTCTTCAGGTAGTCAATAACATCCTCCACAGTTGTTTTCAACGTGTTAACACGTACATAACGTGGAATATCTACATCTACGTATTAAACATCAGGGAAAGACATCAAAATAGAGAACTGACTACATTTTATTTATAAACGCCAGGAGTGATCAGCTCTGGTCAGTCATTACTTGAATACAGCATACCGTTGTTATGCTGCACATTGGGAGGAAGCAGGTCCTGATTTCGACTGACTTTCCGCTTGACTTTAATTCGGGCCAAAGCAGCTTGTAGTCTGGAGCGATGTTTCAACATCACTGCCTTCCAGCTTCCACCGCATTTTATGCCCTGGCCAATGAGCAAGTCATAAACCAGAACCTAAGATTTACAAAGAGACGTCAGAGAAATCAGGATGATCAATGGTCAGGGAGTGGAAAAGGCATTATTTCATACTCATGTGTAGTGCATGCATATAGATAGTAGTGCAAGGTTTCTCCTAAAGTGATAATGACCATGTCTCCACCCTTCACTGGGAGAACTCTGTGTAAAGTTATTTGGAATGCATTTGAATTTTATAAAGCCAAAATGTTTTCACACAATTACCTTATGTAATTAATTTATGTAAACAAAAACAAGTATGGGTCGTTCCATTTCAGCTCAACCAAATTCCAAGAAGCTGGTTGCATCGATGTCTTCAAATCGCTTCAAACAAGTACTGCTGAACTGTATATTTATACTTCACAAAATATACCTGGGTTTCAAATTGGAGGGGTGTCATTTCTTGTACAAATTAAGCTTCCATATTGATTATGCCAGCAATACTTGAGGTATATGGATTTACAGAAGTAGAAATATATGAAGACAACCCCATTGGTACATTACATTTGGGACGCTAATAGTACTAGAACTACTGCTTATACATGCAAAAATTCATCTCTCTAGCACCTTGTCAACACTGAATTTGAGACTTTCATATTTTTCCAAATTTCAGCAATATCGACTTGTACTTAGAACAAAATCTAGTGCTAATTTGTGATGATAAAAAAAAACAAAAACTAGTGGTTTTCTCCCCCACACAGCACAATATAAGATACAATGAAGAAAATGTATAGTATATAGTATAGACAATCTTCTATAGTTTTTCAAAATACTAGTAGCGAGTAGTAAAACTGATGATTTTCTTACATTTAAACCTTAGTGTCCTCAAAACCAACTTCTGGAATAAACCAGCAAGTTTCACGTCTCAGTCTGCAATACTGATCTTTCAACGAGCTTCTGGAAATGTTTCAGAATGGCTTTTTTGGTGCAAATCCTGTATTTTTCAGCCATTTTGAAGGACGCATATTTTTTAAAAGAAACAAATCAATCAAATAAGTCATAAAGCCTTGTCATGAACTGGACTACCTGAGCAGTACAATAACTCTGGCCAGAACTATTTACAAAAGCACAACTTTTTTTTTTTATTAAAATTGAAGTGACAAGTGAAGAAAGTTCATTTGTTGGGGATTTTTTTTTTCCTCCAAACATTATTTTCTATGCATAACATTTTTTTAAACCAATGATCAGATCACTACAAATCTTAAATGTTGTCAGTCCTTTGTACCAAAGGTTTTAGCAACAAATTTGAGATCATGATGATAACCTCTGGTTGAGACGATACTGAATGACCTGTGTATATAATCAACACACAGACTACACAACACCACCACCTCCAGTGATATGTAGAGCAAAGTATCTATCAGGTGTTCCCTTCAAAAACAACCATTAATGCACTCAGAGCTCACCCATGCCTTCTCCAAATCAGATCTGGCGACTGAGAGGGTCCTCATTGCAAAACTTTTTGCTCCTTTTTGTTCTACTCTGAATGATCTTGGCTGGTTGTCTTACTGCAGAATTCATTTATCTTCTTAATTTATACACCCAGAAACCAGGTACAACTTTTGCACTCATCTCTAACTGCCAACGGAAATGAGGAGAGTTGAACTTAAGAAAAAAAAAAAAAAAAAAAAAAAGTTATTAAACCGAGGATATGAAATCTGTAGATACTAAAATGGTACCTTTGCTAGGTGCTGTCGGAGGTTTGTTAATTTCAGAAGCCTGGTGGTCTCGATAATCTCCTGGAGCACTGCTGAGTATTTCTGAGTCTCACACACGAGGGCAAAGAGCTGTTTTATATTCTGAAAGAAACCCAAACACGTCAGTTGATGCTGTCACAGTGGCTTTGTTTACATCAATTGCTCTTTAATTCCCTCATATACGATTACCTGGAATTTGCTGTCGTAGACCAGAGTTTTCACAGCTCCCTTCTTTTGCTCCACTTTATCGAGAATCTCTGCTGCTTTCGTATAAAGTGCCATGCTGGAGCCTTAAATCGGTACAATCACCATGAACGTGTAGGCATACCTTTATTACACGTAGTATCGCAGTTGTTGCTTCTCGGGAGAAAAGTCACGCTTCTACGCAAAGCTGCAACCAGGCGACGACTTGCTTTTCGGTAGCCGGAAATTGTCCCGCTTTACGACAATTTGTGCAATTGCTTTGGCAGTCCACAAGGGGGTGAAACACACACACATACACACACGTACGTAAACGAGCGCGTTCTCGCCTCGTTAAATGTAAACCAACAGCCGCGTATAGAAAGAAACGCATGCGTCAAAACACCTCACACGTGGCGTCGTTTAACTTCAGTGGTACCGGATCTCTTTTCACTGATTGACACTGCTGTATTTTTGCAGATCTTCACAAGTCACCTATAGGCTAAGTCTATCATGGATACTTACATTACAATATTTAGCAGACGCCCTTATCCGGTTATAATTATCTAATTCATACAACTGAGCAGTTGAGGGTTAAGGGCCTTGCTCAAGGGCCCAACAGTGGCAGCTTGGCAGTGCTGGGATTTGATCTCACAACCTTCCGATCAGAAGTCCAACAACTTAACCGCGGACTTATGCTGACCGTTTCTGATTTAGGCTTTATCTTTCACACTGAATCTTCCCAACAGGTGACAAGTGAATATTCAGACCTCACCTACTCGAGGGCTATCACATAAGAAACGATTGCAAATGAGATCCACACCCTCAAGTAACATTCATGTCCCTGACCTGAAACACAAACGGATGCCAACTTGGAATAGATGTTTCTGGTTTTTAGGTTTCTGGTTTTTAGGCGTCCCTAAACACCTAAAGGTGTCCCTTGAACTTTTCATTCTTTAAATAAGAATGAACAAAACAAACACGAGTTAAGTCATTTAGTTGTTACAAGACACATTTAAAAGAAATGAATATAAGCATGTGAACAGGGATGCAAGTTTTCTAGCTTTATAATAAGATGACTTCTGACTTTTTCTATAGAAAACATCACATCACAACATGGATGAACATGGGATTCTGATTTGTAGATCAATTGTCCAGGAGAGGTGTGGTTTTTATTTTTATACTAATAATTCAAAAGGAATGCAACCTTTTGCATTTAACGGTATCTCTTGACTGATGCACTAAATTTAATATACTGTAATATAAGTATCTGGGACTGGAGGGGGAAATGGATCGGCTGGTTAGTGGAGCATTTGGTGCTGATGTCTAACTGTAGTTTCTGAATGAATTTAGTGTAGGAACAAGACTAGCTCAGTGTAAATTAGAAAACGAAAGTTTTTTTGGATGGGTTTATTTGAAATTGTCATGGTTATATAATTGCTAGGATCGAGCACCAATTATACAAACACTGTATAGTGTGTCCTGGTGTTGCCTGTGCTACAAATATCAAAACCTTTTTTCTTCTTCTTCCTGAAGCATTATCTGAGAGTCACTGTTCAAGCTTAAGTGTTCACGAAAAGTTAGTGTGAATCAGCTACATTCTCTGACGGGTAGCTGGAGAATGATATTACCTCACTCTACATGAAACAGTTGAACAAGGGCAGAAGGTAACATAAACTGCTGCCATGAATAGGTTATTGTGTTTTAGAGATGACTTTGCAGATTCCACACTGGGGACATTTTGGCTGGATCATGTAACAAGACTTGTAGGGTGATGCTAGCAAACATTCTACATCTTCCCCTGAGGGAAGCACAGACACTCACACCAGGATTTTGCTCACTAGTTCTATAAGGGGTTGACTTCCATGTGACTTCCAAGTTTCCATGTGACATTGCTTGTTTTTTTTTTATTTGTTTTGGGGGGTTTTTTTAACTTCATAAATTGTATGTGTATTCTGAACCTTGGATAAATGAGGGTTGCATGGAAAGTTCTATGTCGGCTAAAGGCTAGCATTCCTTGAACTGGTGTTGCTTCATACTGTTTGGCACAGGAAGTGATGTCACCAGTTGAAGCCCTACCCATCCTTCACCTGAACAGAGGGAAGGGCCAGACAGAAGCTGTCTGAACAGAAAGAGAGAGAGAGAAAAAACAAGGAAGCACTCAGGTGTGTGAGTCGGTTTTAGTCTTTATGTAAAGAAGAAAGAAAAAGGAACATTAACATTTAACAGGTTTTCAAGATGGATGTCCAAGAGAACTCCCCAGGAGTTATGGGGTTGCTGAAAACGTTTGACTCGTCTGAGTTTGGGAGTTGGGAGAAGATAGGCTCCGGTGGATTTGGACAAGTGTACAAAGTGCGGCACATACAGTGGAAAACATGGCTGGCTATTAAGTGTCCTCCCAGTCTTCATGTGGATGAAAAGTGAGTGAAATTCTTTCACATTTTTATTGTTTTATGCTATTTCCTCTGTGTGTCTCCTCTGTGTGTGTGTGTGTGTGTGTGTGTGTGTGTGTGTGTGTGTGTGTGTGTGTATGTTTGTGGGAGAAAGAAATCAAGGTGGCTCAGCATCTGTTTAATAAACCCCACTTTTCTGAAGAGTGAGTTGAGTTTGTTTTTGTGAAATGGAGTCTACCACTAGAGAAGTCAGTCTCCTGGGTCAGATGATTATGGAAGTGGAAGACTGTATCTCACGCACCCATTTTTCTTGATCATAAAATAATTAGTGGTTTGTGATAAAATAATTTGCACACTTGGGAAATTTACACCATTGACCTCTAAATTACACGATGTTCAATGCTCTCTAATTATTTATCATCTGAAATATATATTTGACAGACTTGATGTTATTAACTTCTCATCCTCCTTTTTTGTGTCAGAGATTTAATTACATAGTATATTGCCTGGGGGCATGATTATGCACCCACCTGCCTCCATACACATATGCACTCGAACTACTGTCAGTTAGCACGTATGGTATTTACACCAGGACACTGATGTTTTTTTTTTTTCTTTTTCTTAGTAACCCACCAATGACTATACTCCTATTGTGTGTAATGACATCTATATGAACTGCTACAGTACTTAGTTATGCATGAAGAAGACATTCATATGTGAACAGCTGGTTCTTTTTTGACTATTATCAGGAAGTACCTGTGTTTAATAGTTCCTCAGGATTAGCATATGTTATAACATACAGGAATAGACACCATAGTGGAGTGAAGTACTCTACTTCTACTCTACCCTGAGGTATTAGTGGACTATAGTAGATACATGAGTCAAATGTAATTTGTATTCTTCCTGCCCTACACGCATGAACACACACGCTCACACACACACACACACACATATATATATATATATATATATATATATATATATA
>JANDJT010000060.1:17295003-17306818 GCA_024331685.1 Stegophilus panzeri | reverse complement strand
ATTTGATAACCCAGTGTAAGTGTTGTGAGCACCCTTTAAATTTTACACAGTGATGCATCGACTCATACATGGGTACATACCCATGTATGAGTCGATGCATCACTGTGTGTAAAATTTAAAGATCAGTTGTTGATAGAAGAATGTTAGTCCTGAAAGCATTCAGCACAGGCCAAGCAGACTATCAGTGCATAACATCTGCACTTTACTCCAGTTGTCCCTCTCCCTCGACTAAGCCATAAATGCAAAAGAGAGCTTTGTCCTCCATTAGCTCAGGCTGGCCTGCGTTTATAGTAATAACGTGTGTGGCTGAAAAACCGGTTGCACCGGGCCTTCCTTTAAGAGGAGCTTTTGTCTGATTGTAAGTGATTAAAAGCTACAGATTAGAGAAGCAGAGTACACCTCTCTCTTTTCCTCTCCCTCATATTCACCCTGTCCCCGTTTTCTCTTCACCATCCCCTTTTTGCCACCCACAAAAAGCTTCTTTTTTTTTTTTTTCAGGAACATAATACTGACATGAGATTTGGTTAGGTGCATGAATGTGAAGTGTACTGAGTGATTAAACCCCTGTGCTTACCATTACAGTTAAAAATTTCTTCATTGTTACAGATTTATGTTTAGATCACAACAAAAAGTATTATGCTAATGCAAATTGATCGTAAGACGTTTGATTAAGAAATAGCCCTTAATAATGGTGAGTCATGCTTTCCATCAGGGAGGTGTAATGCTTTAAATTAATGTGTTTTTCTTTGTACATGTCATATATCTATGTCTAGATCAGATACTGTATCAGTATGTGAGCATTTCCTGAAAATGCTACAGTGGAATATAATTACAGTGCACCTCTAAAGGAAACCACCAGATAGGCCTATCCTTTGGATATATTGGAATAAAATTGATGTCACTGCCTGCATTAAACCAGATTCACTCTGAAAGGTCTCTCTTGAGCTCCATATAGGGTATGTGTTAATGTTTGAATGCTCTCATCAGGCTAAACATGATAAGGACTCTTAGCTTGTGCAGTCTGCTTAGGAATATGATGCATGACAAGCAGGCAGTTGTTTGCGCTGTTATCTTATAAATTCATCACACTTACATTGTTTACAGATTTACTCCCTTTAGGCCCAAATCTGCCATTCAGATTAGCTCTTCATTTACATGCACTGACAGCTTTTCAGAGGCTTTACTCAGCTGAGATCACAATAGTCGTGCAATCACACCATGGCAGCAGTGTGCTAAATTATATCATGGTTTAGCACAAGTATAGACTTTCTTTTGAGTCAAGCCTGCTGCTTATCATAGTTATATATCCTTATAGTATTTTTTTACCATGTTCAGTTGACATGTTTCAGTTAAACTAAACTACCAAGAATTTGAGCAATCCACTTTTCTTCTGAAAGTTTGTGGATTTGCTTGATGAATGATTAAACTGCATGATGTTAATTTCCAGTGTACTGTATCTGCTTGTATCTTATCTATGTCCAAAAATATTTATACATGCCTACAAGCTTATATTCAGACTTAGGCTCATAAGACCCCATTGATCATCAAATGATATGATGTCCCCCCCTGTTTAAAGAGAGCGTGCCGAGCTCCTTGAAGAGGCCAATAAAATGGAGGCAGCAAAGTTCCGCTACATCCTGCCTGTATATGGCATCTGCGGTGACCCATTGGGCCTGGTGATGGAGTACATGGAGACAGGCTCTCTGGAGACACTGTTGGCCGCCGAGCCACTGCCATGGGTGCTGCGTTTCCGTATTATCCACGAGACAGCAGTGGGCATGAACTTCCTGCACTGCATGAACCCACCACTGCTCCATCTGGACCTGAAGCCTGCAAACATACTGCTGGATGCCCACCACCATGTCAAAGTAAGTGTAATGTCCCATATGTAGTGTCATATGTAAGTGTTAATAACCTTACAACTAGCTCTAATAACATGAACTGTTCAACTGCTACTCATAGCTGTGAAGCTACAGTACTGTGCAAAAGTCTTTGGCACATGCAAAGAAATGCTGTAGAGTGAAGATGCCTTCAAAACTAATTAAATTAAATGTTTCTACATTAAAAATTTACTTTAAAGAGCAGTAAACAGTAATCAATGAGGTACAATTCAGGTACAGTTTGTGCAGTTTCATAAGGAAATTAGCTGTAAGTTTTATTGTGCATTTTGCAGAACCAGCCACAGGATACTTTGACTGTCGCACTTGCTTTTTATTTTTGCAGCAAAACCCAGCAGCTTTCATTATATTTTTTGTCTGATAAGTGGTCTTTTACATAAAGTGCTGCTTTCTCATAAAAAGTCATAAAATAAAAATCTGATAAAGTTTGTACTAAAAAAGGGTGCCTAAGACTTTTGCACAGTATTGTAAAAAAGTGCTGAAAAAGTGCAACATTTCTACCATATTTTTTTTACAGAATATATAAATATATATTGTTCTATTGGACTATTAAATCTAGCTGTAACATTTCCAAAATTCTGAATATGTACAGTAATTTCTTGGACATTAATAGGAGTTTATTAGGTGCAAACTCAGAATGGACGTGGGAATTGCTGATGTTTTTCTTAATGGCATTAAACCTTCAGTTCCATGTGATTCCCCAAAGGCATAAATGCTTTCCCAGCCATTATCCCATATTTGCCCGTCCTCCTTATGGATGAGTAAGCATGGAGTGGGAGGATGGGTGGGAAATCACTTCCCTGGACTGAATAGGCTGGATGTAAATACATCCATCGGGGGCCAGCCTGAACAAGTCGGCTAAGCGGCCTTAATGCGCAGCAGGCTCACACCTGTACACGTCCATACACACTCAGACAACAGGGCCTTCCCACTTCACAGAGCGAGCCAAGGGTACTGCAACTCACAACCCACCCTCCTAGAAATAGTGACAGTGCCAGAAGCCTACAGTTTTCAAACTTTTTATTCTAAGGTCCTATTTTTGTGTAATGCCAGTACAAATAGCAAGTACAAATAACCTGGTGCTGTTTTGATGACAGTACAGCAAACTCAATAAGTGGTCACAGGATGGCTGTGAATTGTGATTGGTCAGCACATATTTAATTTTAATAATGTTTAGTAACATCTACTATTTTGAAACATGTACCACATTTTTTACTTTTTTGGCAAAGCAGATTTAATAAATTGCCAAAAAAACCCCAACCAAATTACTACTACTTACTACGATTTTTTTGCAGCCCCTATGGGGCCCCCTGCAGTCCCCAGTTTGAGAACCACTGCCTTAAAATGAGTACATAAATTAACACCACAGTGTTTTTGATCATTTCTTACTGTATTAAAGAGGTTTTATTGACAATATAAGCAAAAATTAAGTTGCATTCATTTGCAGTATGTAGCCTGCTATATCCACATTATCTTTTATGTATTTTTACAAATTTGAGAAAACCAGAATGCTACAGTTTTTAGGCTTGAGTATGTGAAATTTCATCAGCAGTTGGTTCCTAGTCAGTTTAAGATGTATGGTGACAGCCTTGATGTCACACACTTCTATAATTTGCTTGTTTTATTTTTAGATCTCAGACTTTGGCCTGGCCAGGTGGAATGGCTTTGCCAGGAACGACGACATCAGTCGTGATGGATTCTGTGGCACTATTGCCTACCTGCCTCCTGAAAGGATCATAGAGAAGGAAAGGGTTTCTGATACCAAGCATGATGTGTACAGGTCAGCTTTTTTGGCTTGGCAATATTTACGAGTGTTCCAGAATCATATGCTAAAAATCAACTTTATAACATTTCTGTACATATGCTGTAAAATATAATACAATATGAGATGGCATCAGTATTAATCCTGTGTTTTTGTAAGGGGGCATTTTAACACTCAACTTCCTCTCTTTATGCAGCTTCTCGATTGTTATCTGGGGAATTCTCACACAGAAAAAGCCATATCAAGGTAAGATGATTTTCAGCGTTTGTCAGTTTGTCAGGCATGGCTCATTTCCTAATTTAATTTTGTCATCCTATTTTAATAGTATTGCAAATATTAAACAGCTGTTATTTTATTGTTTTGTTTCTTGATCCAGAATGAACCTTTGCTTGTTTTTTTTTCTCAGGTCTGTCATATACAATATAGAATTTTGTAAGAATCACATCTTGGAGGCATTGACTGTGGTTTTAGTAACTGTCATTTGGTAATAATGACTGTTGAAATTGCTCGAGTCCAAAATAGCCGTCTGTGTTTCTTCTCTGTCACTGGTTGGCGCAGGAGACTACGTGTGAACAAAAGTCTTCCGGAAAACAAGCAGTACCTTTTTTTCAGTGTTGATACAGCGACTTAGGAACATAATGAACATCTTCAACCCTTCCATAATCTATTTTCATTCTTCTGTGCCTCAATGCAGAACAGTTAATCTTCGACAGTTCATTTTTAGTCACATGTATTCATCCCCCCCGCCCCAGTGTAGGGTAGCGCTGTGCATTTATCACATATCTGTCAGATTGCCCCTATTTTTAAAGCAAAGCTAGTGCTATGTTTCTGAGCAAGCCAGAGCAGTGATCGGAAACCTTGTTTATTTTGCATTGTTCTATAGGGGAGAACAACATTCTGCATATCATGGTGAAAGTGGTGAAAGGGGTTCGTCCAGACCTGAGCTCTGTGCCCCGCAGTCGACCCCAGGCATGCTCGGGCTTTATAGCCCTCATGCAGAAATGCTGGAGTGGATCTCCTGATGCCAGGCCCAGCTTCCAGGGTGAATATCCCACATTGGTCATAAATCATTTTATACTAACTTGCCCACCAGAGATATGTTTACATTGCAGATTAGAAAAAAAATTCTAAAAGGCAGAAGACTTTAGACTACTAAATATAATAAAAAGTAATGTAGTAATTACATGAGGTCTGTACAAGGATAATTTCAGTATCTCAATAATAACATTGAACTGCTTACAGTCTTTCCTATTTGATATTGTTGTCTACAGAGATTACATCTGAGGCAGAGGAACTGTGTTCCAAACCCCATGACGAGTCCAGAGGATCAGTGTCTGAGCCAGACTCCTCACCCTGTCCAGCTCCAATGAGCTCTGAACAGGTAACACCAAATTCACCAAACACCAAAATGTTTTCCTATTTCTGAGCCATCTGCTCTGTTTAATGCATTTTTTTCTCCATCTCACCTTCTTATTCATCCCTTCAATGTTCCTTTCTCACAAAACACCTTAAACGAGGTACTGTGTAAAGATCTGTCACTGTGCAACATGACAACATCAAAACAATCTTCATGAGCATTTAAGGACATCTGACTGTCTCAATCATGGCTCAGCTATTGGGCAACTGTGTGGCATGTGTTGTTGTGTTCTTTAAGCACGTACTACAAATGTTTCATACATCTAGGGGCATTACAGCAGGTAAAGGGAATGCAACTGGGCAGCATTGTTCATGTGCAAAGTCATTTCCTGAATGAGCAGAATTCATAAGTATCTTAGTGTAAATACTTGATTATCTATTTTTTGCTATATACATTACTGAATAAACTATCCTTAGTCACAGGATGATTTATTAATAAACCAAAAAAAAAAAAGTTGTATCTAAAACTGAGTCTAAAACAAGAGTTTGCTGAACCATATGCCAAATCTGCTTTGATTTGTTTCTCTGACTGTAATTTGTAATGTTACATTTCACAATAAACTGTGAAAATCCATATACAAATGCATATACAAATCTAGTCAATTTATCGGAGCAAAATTACTTCAGTTTATGATAGTAAATTTATATCGGTGCATTATATCTATAAGTTTGCTCTTGTCTTCTTATGTCTTCTTAGATTAAGGAGCAAAAGCCAGTGAGGCCAAAGTCAGCCATGTTACCAGAGAAGGACTACAGCCTTTCTGAGCTGCTGAGTCAGATCGATTCTGGGATTTCACGCAGCTTTGACCACGTTAAAGAGGACTGCCTGGAGAGCAAGGACAACACCGGCAAGAGACTGTCGGGAATCTCCTCTGTGGACTCGGCCTTCTCATCCCAAGGCTCCATCACCCTCTCCTTTGAGAGGGAGAATTCAGTCAACGGTACGAGGATTTATTCCACACTGATTTTAAACTGCACTATGACAATATGGTGTGTAGTTGAGCTAAAATGAGTCATTTGACTTACACCATTGGAGATGTTGGTATGCTCTGATACAATACATAAAAAATAATAACTATTTAAGAACTTTAATTAAAAAACAAAAACAAATGTGAAATATTTTATGGCCGGACAAACCATAGGTCTGTTTATTGTTGTTGCTAATTGGCTTTATATGCAGTTTCAAATTCCCTGAAATCTGTGGTTTTTTTTTTTTTTTAATCACTTAGAGTCAAGCGAGCTACAGAAGAAGAAGCTATGTGAAGCCATTCGCACTGAGGACACAGCAAAACTAATGAAGCTCCTGCAGCCACAGGATGTGGAACTCCGCCTAGAAGGTGGCGGTGGCCTACTTCACTATGCTACAACACTGGGCAATGAAGAGGCTGTGAAATTTCTACTTCTCAACAACTTCAGTGCTAACCTGGCTGACTGGCGTGGCGCCACACCTCTGCATGTTGCTGTGGAAAAACATCTCCGAGGTGTCGCTGAGATCTTGCTGAGCCGCAAAGGAACTGATGTGAATGCTAAAGATGAGGACCAATACACAGCCCTGCATTTTGCCGCTCAGAACAGCGATGAGGCTCTGGCACGCCTGCTTCTGGAGCGACGGGCATCAGCCAGTGAGGCAGACGCCCAAGGGCGTACAGCGGCCCATGTGGCGTGTCAACATGGGAGTGAGGGCGTTCTGCGTGTGCTCTTGAGTCGAGGCGCTGTCGACGCCCATGCCGCTGCCAAGGATGGGTGGACACCACTGCATCTGGCAGCCTGGCGCGGCCACTCTACCATCTCCAAGCTGTTGGTTAAGCAGGCAGGTGCTGATGTGGACTCGGCAACCGCCGATGGGCGCACACCACTGCACCTGGCAGCTCAAACAGGCCGATACAGGGTGGCACGTGTGCTAGTGGAGCTAGGTGCCAACGTGCAACAGACCTCCAGCCCAGATCTACGCTCACCGCTGCACGTTGCAGCCGAGACAGGCCACACAAGCACTGCGCGCTTGCTGCTGAAGCATGGTACTGATATCCAAGGACGCACAGCTCAGGGTTGCACTGCCTTGCACCTAGCAGCTCAGCGTGGTCACTTGGCCACAGTAAAAATGCTCCTGGAAGAGGGAGCTGATGTTCGGAGCGTCAACCGTGCCCTGCGCACTGCGTGCCACCTCGCAGCTGAAGGTGGTCATGGCCAGGTGGTCAATGAGCTGCTGGAGAGGTGGCCTGAAGTAGTCACAGTGCAGGATGAGGACGGGTTAGCACCATTGCACCTAGCCTTGCGGAGTGGACACACGGACATCACGCGTCTCCTGCTGAGCCACGGAAGCTCAGAGGCTGATATTTTGCAGCCAGAACCCAAGAATCTGAACACTAAAACAGTTGAGGGGCTCCACAGGAAAGTACTAATCCTGAAACTCACCGAGCCAAAGGGCAACAACTCAACGCAGGACTCTGAGTGTGCAGACACACAGTTGCCCTCTGCACACTAGGAAAAACTAGCACAGAGATCTGATAGATTTCATAGTGTCTCTGGCTGCTACTTTGTTGTTGTTTTTTTAAATCTAAGAATTATGGACTGTTACACCCTTTACGTAAAGAGACATTTAACTATCTATTTCTGGTTTGTGTATATAATGTAATTATTGGGTTGGGGCACTTTGAATACAATTACCTCTTGGATGTTTTTATTTCTATGGATTTTATGGGCTCTTGAAAACTTTTCCAGCTGTAAAAATAAACATGATTAGGAAAAGAATGATGTATATACTAGAACTGTACATAGAAACTGGACTGATTATTGATGTGCCCTTTTCAGCATGAATTTATTGTCCAGTCTTTTTTACATTTATATGTTCGTTATTTGAGTATTGCATTTTACCGTCATGTATTTGTCTTTCATTCCTGTAGCCCCTTATACTTAAACATGAAAAATCTTTTGTACTAAGATGGCAGGCCATTGCTTAATGCTAAGGTCAGATTGTGAGCACCTGTACTCTGTTACCCCAGTGCCTCAAGTGCTGTGCTTCAAGGCCATTTCAAATTCACAAGGCTAATTATACCATTTAAATCCCTCTGGTCGTATGACAGACAGAAGAGTGTTTAGAACCACTTGGCTCCCACCATGGGAACAGGGCCTGAGGGGGCTCACAGGTGATGTGTGGGTGGGGAGTAGAAATGGGGGGTAGTAACTGTACATTGTGAATACCATCATGGCAAGGCTGTTGGCCAATTTCTGAGACCACCTTATCTTTTCATCACTTTGTAAAAGCAGAGCACTGTGTCTTACTGACGCCATGAGGAGCAGAGCATTCACAACCCACAATTTACTGGAGCATGTTACTTTCCTTGGTATTCATATCCTGTTTTTGTGGAGAGCCACTGAATTTACTTACTGGTGAACTCTGTGTGACGAGAGGTTTTGTGTGTGTGTGTGTGTGTGTGTGTGTGTGTGTGTGCGCGCACATATATTTGTGCATATATAATATAATTAGTATGTGTGTATATATGTGTATGTACACACATACACTACATACATACATACATACATACATGCACACATATATGTATATTATACATTATATATGTATGTATATTAGTATTTGTGTAGCACTACCATGAGAATCAGGAGACAGTAGTCTTTTGTTAACCAGCTAGTGCTTTAACATTCATTTGTAATTAAGACACTGTCATTTTTGTATAAAGAATTATTACCTATAGTGTTTAAACAGTTTCATATTTTTGTATTTTGATGGACAAGTAAAGTATATCATGTGTATTAAATGAAAAGGTTGCCTCTGTGTGTTTTCTTTCATACATTTAAACACTTATGTAAAACATTTATGTTCATGCATCCATGCACACCATGTTTTATTTATCCTGCAGTATCTAAAAAGTTAATATTCCAAAATTTATAAAAGTATACAATGAGGAACATTTCAACTAATACAAGGTTGTTAAATAATCATTCTTCTTTACACCAGAACAGGCTGGTTTACATTATGCTTTTACACTAAGTCCAGCCTGGAGATCCAGGTGTTTCCTTATGACTTCCTTCCTGACACACACCCTGCACCTAATGAAGTATGTGTATGAGTACACCTTGTGAGTGACTCAAACACTAAATTACACTGAATTACAAAAACACTAAATTTCCAGACTTGTGACATATTTTCTGAAGTAAAAGTGATTTGGGTTCACTCAATAGCCCACTCTGTGTGTGTGTGTGTGTGTGTGTGTGTGTGTGTGTGTGTGTGAGTGATAATCAACTGTCTTCTGTGAACACTATTTGCATTGTGTCTTTGAGGTATTTACAGTAAATGCACTTATTTGACTTGTTTAATATATATTAAAGAAACTTATTTACAATGACATGAGGTCCAGTATCTAAAAATCATATGTAAGCACATGACTCGATCAGTTTCCTTTTTAACAAAAAAACTAAATAAAACTTTGGCTAATATACATTTCTCATATAGGAAAACACGAAGTAGCATGTGACCTCCTATATTTTTATGTGTCATGGGCATCTGTGTTTCCAAGACAAAGTCAAGGAGAAGATTTTCGAGCCTCTTTGTCTTTTCTTCAAAACTGGCTAAACTCGTTTCACAACCTCAGTGATGGTGCACAGGAACAAGCCAAGACATGTGTATGCACACAAACACATACACACACAATATTTAGCAATGGTTCAGTGGGCATTTAAAGAGTTGACGATGGTCAATCTCAGTGAATTTACAGCTAGTTTTGGAGAGTACATGTAAGCATATACACACACACGCATACAAATATGTGCTAGTGATCTCATTGAAAGTTACTCATTGACAGACTTAACAAACAGTTTAATGTGAACATGTTGCCCTTGATCCTTCCTACTTTATTCATCGCTACCTAGCTCCTCCTTACCTTTTTTTCCTTCATTTTATTTATTTAGACATTCATCATCAGGCTCTATTGCCATAAAAATATTCATCCACCCTAAACATAATCCCAGATGGCAATAAATTCATATTGGCATAAATTAAACCATACTGTTTATGGTGGCTCACTTTTAGTCCAGGGCTAGAATGAGAAATTAGGGTTTAAAGAATGAGTGAGTCATGATTAGGACAATCTATTCTCATAAGTGTTTCTTTCAATTTTAAAACATTTGTATCAAGTGTCTGAATCACCCCCTTTCATTGTGAACAGCTGATTTTACTAACAGGAGAATTACGGGCAGTAAACTCTTGATACAGCCAGCTTTACTCTAAATAAATAGCAACGGTGTGATTAATAGCCTGCTAAGCTCTACAACATGCAGATGTTTTCATGAAGTAAATGTGTCATGTGATGCTACCTGCATGACTGAACTTGAAGTGCATTCCTTCCATCTTAACAAAATAAGTCGGTTAGTGTTCGAACCTTCAATGGCGCCATCCTGTGCATAGTAGCTGCAGAGACATGTTAGGAGAGATCAGAAGTTCTGCATGGACAATACTGTGAAACATCCTGTACTGTCACCTCACAGTTTATCAAACAATTTAAAATGAATTGAACCGTATTATAGAAATAGATAGATGAATGAATGAATGAATGAATGAACCATTGTAATATTAAAACAATTCATGACTCAGTGATTTCCTTCCTGGTTCATGTTCTGCACATTTATTTTGTGTTTTCTCCATTAAATGCACAGAATACAGCTGCCTGATGGGTTCAATCATCTGCATTAGATTAGAGAAAGCACATAAACTTGCAAATAAGGTTACTAGAACCAGACTTGATTATCACGATAACTATTTATCACCTATTTTGTCATGTCAGTTACGTTTTAGAGAGTGTTAATACAATTATGCTTGCTTAGGTATAAAGCACATGATCTCATCTCTGTACACCTTGTATTGTATGTTTGGCATTTTGGTTCAGGTGCCAATTTTATTCTACAGCAATGCAGATCAATTTAAAAAACACTCAATCTGTTGAAAACGCCCACTATATTTTACTTTCGTTACAGATATTAGCAATATTGATATGTATCAAAGCAAACCTCCTTTTCTACTCATTCAAATTTTACTGATGGCAGGTTTGTGCGCATAGTTGGAGACCATGTGACAAAAACTAAAGTCATCGTTAAAGAGGTTGGACATTTTTAACAGGAAGTCTTAATTAAACAGCAACATGTTTGCTGTTGAAAATTCTTTTCAGTATAGTTTCATTTTAAGTGAAACATGGTTTTTACATTTAAACTTCAAACAATGGTATTAGGGTTGTTTGTTATCATCATATGCATATTCAGTCAACCAGGTGGCGGTGCACACCTACTAATAGAGAGAAATTCTTTTTAATTTATTCATCTTCAGTAACTGCTTTATCCTGGTCAGGGTTGCGGTGAAAACATACAAATAATCTAGGTAGTATACTTAAGTTGAATGTAGAAAATGAATGCCTAACAACACCTTTACACTTTCACTTCATTAAAAATGGCAGAATAGACTAATATGCTTGATATGCAATATGGAAACACCCCTCATGTCCCCCTCCATCCCACATTGCTAGCTGGCCAGCAAACAAGCCTTTTACATTGTACAGTTGCAATCAAAATTATTCAACCCCCACTGCAAATTAGGTTTATTGTCAAAATTTAGAGACTTTCAGCTGTTTTCAATGAACAAATCAAACAAAAGCAATTGCAATAGTTCAACACAACGAATGCTTCAAGTGGTTTCCCCAAATTCAACTGAAAATGCAACTTATAATGACTTCTCCAG
>JANDJT010000060.1:17272816-17291738 GCA_024331685.1 Stegophilus panzeri | reverse complement strand
TATATATATCAAGTGGTTTTATTGTCATTTCAACTATATACAGCTGGTACAGTACACAGAGAAACAAACAACGTTCCTCCAGGACCATGGTGCTACATAAAATGACACACTGACCACATGAGATGACACGGAACTAAATAAGACCTACACATTCTACATAAAGTGCACGTACAAATGTGTGCAAACAACACAAGACAGTTCAGTAACTACTAAAACAGGACAATAGGCACAGTAAGTGACAATGTAGTGCAGAACAGTACACAGTTTTAGTGTGGAAGTAACAGGTAGTGATATAACAGGTAGTGCAGAAGATAGGTGCCAAGGAGTAAGAATATAATTAAAAAATGGTATAAATGTAAACATAACATGCTATGACTGAGTATTCAGCAAATTAGCTTATACCAAATATGGATATAGCAGTTATTGTGGTAGCAGCCAGGTAAGGTGCGTGAAAGTGAAAATAAATTAAATACTATATTTTTATAATACAGTAGCAACAGAGTGTATATAGGAATGCACACACACACACACACACACACACACACACACACACACACACATATATATATATATATATATATATAACTTTGTTAATACTACAATATATTTGGCGATGATAGTCCTATTGTATAGAGCTAGGGTATTTGAGGTTTTGGTGTTGCGTTGATGACGCAGATTTGGCAACTCTGCTCCTTCAGCCGCTTCAATAACATCACAGGGGCTCAGGCGAGAACGCGTGGGCTTTGAAGAGAACAACCGTTTACATCTTTTCAGGGTTTTTTTATTTTATTTTATTTTATTATAATTTTTTTATTATTATTTTAAAGTTCGTCTCGAGGACTTTATTGACAACGTCAAATAAGGTAATATTCTTTTTTTTTTGCCTTCCTTGTTCTTGTATTTTTAGAGAATGCTGCTCGGAAATGACTTTTCTTCGACGTTCATTTCAGGTGAACAGCAGCTGAATAACGGTCACGAACAAGTGCTCGGTCCCCGGAGTAGTGAAACGGTGCTAGCGAACAAGCTAACAAGTTAGTTTAGCCCTCTCCATCTCCTGTAGCTAGCTGTCCTCCGTGAACGTGTTTTTATTCAACAGCCGGTTGTTTCTAGCTCGACATGCTCAAACCAGCGGATATTGTGTAGGCTCGCTCCCGTTAGCTCAGCACAATTTACTTTAGCTTAGAGGTAATAAAGTCGTTCTTGAATAATGGCAATACTTTCAACTAAATAAAAAAAATAGAAGAAGAAAACGCATGATATTTTGGCGTTTAGTTAATACTGTCACTCACTGCGTTTAAACTTTCAATAAAGGGCTTCTCCGAGCTAATTGTTTATCGGCGATTCCTGATAAACAGCCGTGCTTCTTTCTATCTATCTATCTATCATTCTATTCTATTCTATTCTATACTATTCTATATACCACCAAGCAGCTAAACATCAGCTGAATAATCTGGTTTATAGAGATAAATACAAGCAAGGTAAACTCTCTTTTTGTTACTGGGGCTATTGCAGTAGTGTCTCCTGCCTAAAATGCTTATTTCAAAAATCATATTTGTGGTTTGTTCTGACATTTATCTCTTTTAAAGACCAGATTTCTTCTATTTTAACAAAAACTGCTATTTTTATTGTTTTGAAAACTTAAGAAAAGGTTATAAAAACAAAATGACAGGCAGTGCAAGCAGATGCCCTGTATCACAAATTCATATTCTGTAGTAATGTTTTGGTTTGAACTTTCCCTTATCGTGAAATGGATATTTTTTTTTAGTCTTTTATCCATAATGCACTGGGATCTGTTATGATCGAGTAGAAAGGACACTACTCGAATAGCATTTTATTTGTTAATTCCATTAAAACAAAGTTTAGTTTTAAATGCATTTGAATATTAATGAGTCTGTAAATTGATCTTGCTGCAGATTATCCACGCCTCGTCTGATGTGTTGTGCAGCGAGTAGCTGGTGCTGTAGTTATCACACCACTGACTACGTTTACATGGACAGCAATAATATAATTATTGACCTTATTCTGAATAAGACAATATTGTGATTAAGGTGTGATTAATATTGTGATTAAAATACATGAGTTATTCCTTTCATGTTCAGGTTTTACATGTTATAGAACATGTAAACGTACTGATTGTGAAGGGCGATATGTTAAAGGGGTCGTCATATGATTTTTAAAACGTCAATTATTTTGTTTATTTGGTGTAATAGAATAGGTTAACACGTGTAAATGCATTATTTGTCACATACTGTACATTGATAATGAGTCTTTATTGATCACGTGTACATATGCACAGTGAAATTCTTTTCTTCACATACTCCATCATGTTAGGAAGTTGGGGTCAGAATGCAGCCATGATACAGCGCCCCTGGGGGCCCATCAGCTTGACAGAGCTGGGGCTTGAACTCCCGACCTTCCAATCAATAACCCGGAGCCATAACCGCCAAGCCACCACTGCCACATTATTGCAGTACCTCTATTCCCAGGCTGCCTGAAATGCTCTGGTTTCTCCAAAGCCCCTCCTTTTGAAAAGTCCAGAGTGCTCTGATTGGCCAGCTGGCCCATCGCATTGCAATGGGCCAAAAATCTCAAGCACGTGTCCGAAATGTAACGCACCTTGGCTTAGCTTCAGCCTCCAAGGCTTTTAAAGCAATTCTAAGCTCCTAAGCAACATGTCGTCAGATTTACCGTATCAGTTCGAACCCAAATTAGATTCAGAAAATGCGGATGATCGAGCAGAACCAACTTTGCAAACGCGACTTGAGCAGAACGTTTCACAGTGGTAAGTTTTAACTTTATAACTCTTACCTTTCAGATACGATGTAAATTCCGACGCCCCACCGGCAGGCCGTCCTGTGATTCAATTGCTATAAACCGTTTCAATATCAATCACAAAAGCAGCTGCAATCAAAGTCACTGTCAGACCACCAACAACAAACAAACACTTACAAAAGTGAGGCAACTTAGCAAACTTGATCTAGCATGTTAGCAGAGGTCTACAACTGAGCCACAACACAAAATTCCGCATTTGAACAGTCAGTAGCAGATACTTCATAAAATAATCAAACGCACTTACAGGTTCTGATTCATAAGCACAAGCTTGTCCGAGCAAAGTGGGAATCGCCTCACGTTTCAGGAGTAGCCTTCGTGTGTAGCCTGCGTTGTACTCTCCCAGGTTCAGGAAGCTGTTTTCCGTAAAATACACTGTGCACAAGCAATCGTTTGAGTTGTACTGCTCAGGAACAGCGTTATAAATAAACAGTAACCACTGATTCATAATTTCGTCCGTTTTCGGAAGGCTAAACAAAGGGTTTTCACACCAAAACGCACAGTGTCTCTGAGAAATGGTGCCTGAATTCACTGAAGCCCCACCTTCTTTCTTCGTGCCTGCCTTTGGGCAGGATTATGCTAATAGTGCACGCTGTGACGGAGACATGTTGTGGAAGTTATACCTGGACTTCGAACGACGCGTTTCAGGCAGTTCTGGAGCAGTGTTCTCTGTTAAATAGAATAAATCCCTTTGGGGGTGACTGTGAGCTTTGTGACTTTGCAGATCTGCTACATGCACAAACAGATAAATTACTCACCCAAACAAAAGGAAAACATTAAAAATCATAATATGACTCCTTTTAAAAAAGTAAAAAATATCCTGCATACCAAATGAAAGCTTGTGTTATGTGAAAATCAGTAAGGAATAGGGTTTTCCCTCTCATTTGTCTGATTGTTGATCTTACTTGTCCAGGCAACTATCAATAAACAAAAACAAACTAATAACCTGATCTGTCCACCTCTGTCAGAATATACGCTCCATTTGTGACTTTGCAAATTTACTCAAGTATGAGTAAAAAGTAACATTACTCCCATATCCGCCATCATCAAAGTATCTTCTGATTAAATACTTTATTCACAAACTTTTTAACTGTCTACTTGTGATCTGATTCATCCAAGACACGCATTAATACCAGGTACAGTCCCCTCTGAAAGTATTGGAATGGCAAGGCCAATTATTTATTTACATTTCCTGATATTTACATCTCAATGTGTTGAAAAGCTTACAACATGGCATCATTTGTTTGAACGCACACATTTTTCAGGTGATCAAAAATATTGGAACATGTGACTGATGGGTCTTGCCCAGGTGTGCCTTGTTAGATTGATTAAGTATTTAATAGTTCTGAATGTCTACTCTTGGTTTGAGCCCTGGATTTCACCTGTGAAGACTGCATTTGTTGTTAAAATGGATAAACCAACATGAAGACTAGAGAACTGTCTATGGGAGAAAAGCAAACCATTTTGAAGCTGAGAAAAGAGGGGAAATCAATCAGAGCTATTGCACAAGCATTAGGCATAGCCAGTACAGCAATTTGCATTGTCTTGAAAAAGAAAGAGACCGCTGGTGTACATACAACCAGACATAGAACAGGTCAGCCAAAGAAAACCACAGCAGTTGATGACAGAAACATTGTGAGAGCTGTGAAGAAAAACCCAAGAACAACAGTCTGTGACATCACCAACAACCTCCACAGGGCAGAGGTGAAGGTATCACAATCCACCATTTGAAGACTATTTCGAGAGCAGAAATATAGAGGCCATTCCACAAGATGCAAACTACTTATCAACAGTTAGAATCAGAAAGCCAGATTGGAATTCGCAAAGAAATACAGAGATAAGCCAGAAAAGTTCTGAAACCAAGATTAACCTCTATCAAAGTGATGAACAGGCCAGAGTATGAAGAAAGAAAGGATCTGCTCATGATCCAAAACATACAAGCTCATCTGTGAAACATGGTGGAGGTAGTGTCATGGCTTGGGCTTGCATTGCTGCTTGTGGAACAGTCTCACTAATTTTTATCGATGATGTAACTCATGATGGTAGCAGCAGAATGAATTCAGAAGTTTACATGAACATTTTGTCTGCCAATTTACAGAGAAATGCATCAATTCTAATGAGGAGGAACTTCATCATGCAGCAAGACAATGACCCATAACACACTGCCAGCACAACAAAGGACTTTATCAGGGGGAACAAGTGGAAGGTTTTAGACTGGCCAAGTCAATCACCAGACTTTAACCCAGTTGAGCAACATTTCACCTCCTGCAAAGGAGACTGAAGGGAGAAATCCTCTGAAACAAACAGCAACTGAAAGAAGCTGCAGTAACAACCTGGAAAACAAATCACAAATGAAGAAAGCAACAGTTTGGTGACGTCAGTGGATCAATGACTTGATGCACTTATTTTAAGCAAGGGATTTGCAACCAAATATTAAGTGTTATTTACTTTAAGACTATCAGTTCCAATACTTTTGCTCCTCAAAAAATTGCATGGTCTGCCACAAAAGGTTGTTGCCAAGTTTTTTAACACAGAACTATGAACTGTTTAAACAATCAATCTTACAGGGAACACCTGGGCAACAAGAAACACCTGTCAATCACATGTTCCAGTATTTTTGATCACCTGAAAAATGTGTAGGTGCAAACGAACACATCTAGATGTAAATATCAGGAAATGAAAGTTGAAACTCTGATCTGTCGTCTCATGTTCTTTTGGTCAGAAACCCAAATGTCTTCAGTGTACAACATAAAACAACACAATTTGCCTTGCTGTTCCAATACTTTTGGAGGGAACTGTATAAGTTTGTTCTGACATGCAAAGTGTACGTGTAAGACAGAATTGGACCTGGAGGTGTTTTTATTTATATGTTTACCTTACTTCTGTACAGGTGCAATGGTTGAAGAGGAACAATTTGTGAATATAGACTTAAATGATGACAACATCTGCACCATCTGTAAGCTGGACACAGACACTGGAACTCTGTCCTTTTGTCACGTCTGCTTTGAGCTGAGCATAGAGGGTAAGTGTTCGTGCTGGGGAACTTTGGTATAGAAATAAAATAAAAGAATGTCAACTGGACCTGTTTTGTCTGTTTAGGTTATACAGTGAATGCTCCACATACTTCATTGATCAGTACCTGAGTCTGCTGTTTCCATGCTTGATCTAAAAAAGGACAGTGCCATTGTTTGGCCACATTGATTTCTAAAAGAAACTGTTTTATTTTTATGTCCTATGCAGGTTCAGTAGGTTTTTAAAGTTGTCCTGCAGTGAATTCTGACTGCTGCAGGCGTGAGCTTTAAACATCCCTGCTGTTGTAGAATTGATACAGTTTTGCCGTCTTATGAAAATGAACACAAAACTATGCTGAAACATTTATTTGCTATAGATTTACAAGTGTGAAGGTAAATAATGAGGAGAAACCAGAGTGCCTCGTGTGTGGCAGAGTTTTTGTACGCTGCGAAAACAGAGGACAGATATTTCTTTGCATATGCACTGAAAATGTTCCCTTCGCAAGCTTGGAGCAGCACACTTCAGGCCATGTGATTATAGGAAAATAGTACACTTTGGGGTGATAACAGTAACGCCTTTTTGTGTCGGGCCACATCACACCGGCCCGCCGTGTTTCCTTATGCATTGTTCAAAACTGGATGTTATGTGAAATTAAATTAAATGTGTCCATTCAAGCACACCTCCTGATGGTTTGAAAAGTTGTCAAGAAATTGTAACACGCACGTCCCACTAGACTGGCAAGTCAGCTCAAGAAATATTCCTTTGTTTTTAAATGTTACTGACATATCCAAAAATGTTCAAATGGTACAATAGTACTAAATTTTAAATCTTGAATACAAACTGTTCAGGGTGGTGAGGGCTTGGAGTCTAAAAAGTTTGGGAACCCCCAAGTTAGATATTTTTAACATAATATAAACTGTCCCTCCAGGATTGAGTGATTTTAGTGATTGCAGCAATTAATGAAAAGTCAAGGAAACTCCACAATATTCGCAGGAGCTTGCAATTTTTTTTAAATTACCGCAGATTTTAAATTACCCACACGTTTGGGCCAAGACGCGTCATGTGACGTCATCACAAAGCACATTCAGCTGAAGTCCTCTTCGATTCACATGCATCGAACATGAGTACAGTTAAAAGGTCTCATTTACCAACAAGCATCACCTCAAACGACCGTGCAAAACAATATCGTGCAAAAGTAGTTCCGCAAAACTGTTGCATCACAGATTTTTGAAAGAAGCCGCAGGAAAATCGAGCATTTTTGGCTGCAATGATCACAAGAAAACTCCACGAAATCCTGTATAAAGGGCTTTATCATGTCATTTCATTCTGTCCGTGTCCATATGATAGAGGACTTGACTTCCAAGAATAAACTGGCAGCTCAACATGCACAGTTCATCCTGTAGCACATTCCCATTTTCATCATAGTTACAAAACCTTTACATCGCGTACTGTGTTACTGTTGCTGGGTGACGAGAGAAGCTCAGTTCCTACTACCTTGAAATTTTGTATTAAAGTGATTTGAGCACAAATATTTTCAATACATCCAATGTCTTATTGTTGAAATTGAGGATGTACTTCAGCAGTACGTAACGTAGACTGGTTTTGCTTCTTGCACAACCGTTAACAATACAGTCTGACATTAGTTCGTTTTATTTCATTTTGCAGAAACTCATCAAAGTAACAACACTAAACTTGTAATGTATGTCGTTGTACCTAAAGTGGGTCGTGAGCATGTATCAGGGTTCGTACAAGGTGAATGAAGTGCTTGAATTTGGCTTTTTGGAATTTAAGTACTGGAAAACCTTCATTTTTATATCTAGTGGTGATTTTAAAAAGTGCTTGAATTATAAAATGTCAATGAATACGAAATCTCTAAATAACTTTAGTGTTTATTTTCGACAGAACACAAATACAATCTTGCAATCACTTAAAATGTGACTCCCCGCTGCAGTCCCCATCCCCCCCTGTCCTCCCGCTGTTCACTCACTCATTTTGACAAACAGTTCTGGTCCACTTTTCAGACCCCTTTAGTGACTTTTTATTTAATTTTTTTCCTGCTCAATGAGCACCTAGCGACTTATCTAGCGACTTTTTGGGCAAGCCTTAGCTACTTTCCATAGAAGAGAGTCGCTAGTACTGCCCAGTGAGTGCGAAGTCCTGCTTTCCCACCGTAGACACACCGCTCTCTCAGTGCAGACACGCCTCTCTCTCTCTCAGTGAAGGGCAGCACATTCTGTGTGAGAAAAAAAATACGAGAGGCATTCTGTCGCTTCTTTCTCTCGGAGTGATCATTTTACATATAAATATAGCCAAAATCACAGCACAGCTGTTGTATTTAATTTATGTGTATGATGATTTTGTCAGTCGACGTTGCGGTTATAAATCTGGATATTAGCAGTGCTGAGCAGCAGCTTAGAAATGGCTTGGAAGTGACTGCTGGTTAACATGTAGTCTTAATGGGCCGCGTTACAGTCACTATTTCATACTCGTTCCGTTGTCTGACAACAGAAACAGAAAAATATGTAAATAAGAACAGCTTTATTGGGAATTCGGCTGTATTAAAATACAGTATGTGAGCACAGAGGAGGAACGAAGCAAACGTATGTAAAGAGCTGACACTAGGCAGAACGCAAATACAACAAAGTGACGTAATTGATGTTAATTAGTGCATGACACCATTTACATTTATTCATTTAGCAGATGCTTTTATCCAAAGTGACTTATATATATTAGGGCTTCAACTAACAATTATTTTCATAATCGATTAGTTGGCTGATTATTTTTCGGATGGGGTGGGGCAAACTTTCACAAACTGAGTGTTACACAAACTGAATGTTACAAATATAAACTTAAGACTAAAACTTTACACAACTGTTTGTCTAATTATATAAGTCTGAAAAGAACCCAATACACACAGACACACACCAGGATATATATTATTCATTTAGGACTGTAGTTTAATTCAGTGCCATAAAAAATGCATAAATACTTTTTTATATATATATATATATATAATTATAATATATTATATAATATAATAGTATATATGCATTACTTTTTATGTATGCACAAAAAGCACTGAATTGAACTGCAGTCCTAAATTAATAATAAAACTCACTTTCACTGCACCTTGTGGTTTCTGTTACTTACTGTCTTTAGGAATATTATTTTACTTGTGTTTACTTTTGATCATAATGTTTTAAATAGACATTACAGATCTTACTCATGCTCCCACTCTGTATCACCGCGTCTACACTGCGCGTGATCAGCAACGCGGCCTCGTTACTAATAGATCACTTCCGTTATAATAAAGAACATATAAGTTACACTGATGCAGCATATAATGAAAATAAACTTAAATTAAACTAAACCTTTTAAGCAACTTGCGACCGCATCACTGTCGTGCTTGTGCTACACAAACTCCACTTTATAAAGTTTATAAATCTTCTCCGCAGTGTTTAATATAAAATGCCCCACTGCCTTAGAGTACTTGGAGGTCGCACATTTTCCTCCTCAGTCACTTGACGATTTCCCCTCCGTCTGATGGTCATTGAGAGAAAAGAAAGTCATGTACAGTGACTCTAGGTATTAGGCTAAAGCTAGCGCCGTCGCATTACGTGCTATGACGTCATGTAGGAAGTGGCTTATACTTCCGGTTAGTAAAAATCCGCTAGCGTTCCATTAGAGATGATATTACTTTTCTAAAATCCACACACTAGATGGTAGAGTACACAGTGCATAGTGTAATTGTACTTAATTTGGGACACAACTTTACTCTCCGAAGCATGTTTTCTGAACAGAAGTAATGTAATGAGTAAATCTCCCCCGTGCCGCATGCAGACCAACTAATCGATAATGAGATTCGTTGACAACGATTTTCATAATTGATTATCAATTTTATCGATTAGTTGTTGCAGCTCATATATATATATATATATGTGGGGGTTGGCATGTTAGGGCTTAGTTAAATGTTCACAGAAGAGGTGGGTCTTTATCTGCTTTTTGATAATAGTGACAGATTCAGTGGTCCGGATCGAGTTTGAAAGTTCATTCCACCTCTGAGGGACCGTTAGTTTGAAGGTTCTGGAAAGGGACCTTGAGCTACGCTGAGTAGGCACTACTAAGTATCGGTCGTTAACCGATCGCAGATTGTGTGAGAGAACATAAACCTCAAGGAGAGTCCTGAGGTAGGGGGGTGCTGTTCCAGACAAGGTCTTGTATGTGAGCATCAAGGCCTTGAATTTGATGTGGGTGGCTACAGGAAGCCAGTGGAGGGAGATGAAGAGGGTTGTGACATGGGTCCTTTTGGGCTGGTTGAAAACAAGGCATGCTGCTGCATTCTGAATCATCTGAAATGTTCTCTAGTGACATTTAGCAACTTTCCATCGAAAGCTGTTGGCAACAGTGCTCCTGTCACGCACCTGGAGTCCATGGTGTCACAGAAGTCTTCATACATACAGGAAATGAACACTTTTTTTGTTTGTTTGTTTGTTTTTTTTCTTTCTTTTTTTTGCAAAATGTAACTTTATTTACAAAACATCCTCTACCTGATTGCCATTTCTTTGTAAACACACATGGAGTTGTCTCTCCCAACTTTGGCTCCCAGTTTGGCACCACTGTCGTGTGTGATGTGCTTGCCATGTTTCCTGTTAAAGTCCATCGCAACCTTGCACAATGGACAGCTTCCTGATCCAGCCATGAGAATGATTTCAATACATTCTTCTTTTGTCAAAGGTATTCTTAAAGGCTATCTGGGGATGAAACATTTTGGAAGACATTTTGCTACAAAAGTGTTAATTGCCCCTATATATGGAGACTTTTGGGACACCTTGTATATTGACGTTATGGTGAGGATGATGCAATGGCCATAAATGTAAATTTATTCCAGCATGGCTGCAAAAACGCCAAATAAAATTTGATTGTGTTTTTATTATTATTATTATTATTATTTTATTTGTATTTTTTTGGAATATAAAAAGAAGAAATAAAGAATATGTTTGACATCTCTTGTATAGTCCTTGAAAACAAAAACCAAATAGTGCCTGAAAAGTCCTTGGAAAGTCCTGAAGCATGTGTATGAACCCTGAAGTATGTACATGATGGACAAAGCCATATGCCCAAAACAGCACAAAAGGAAGTCTGGGAGATGCAGTTTTTTGTTTTATCCAAGAATATTCAACTGACCTCCCTTAAATACATGCCAAAAAAAATGTCTAAATCACAACGAGAATCTCTTAAAATGAATCCTGACTGGACTGTGTACTCCTTCATCATTCATCACTTTGATGTCTGTGTGCTGACCCTGATCAAAAACTGTGAATGTCACGTGATCCGCACCAGGTAGTACACACAACTGACCAATTGAATGCAGAAAATGGTTGTGCTGACTACATGCTTCACCCACTGTATTTCCAACAAATCATTGAGAAGGAAATAATGGGGAGAAATGAGTGAGTAGGCTGAGAGAGAGGGTGAGAGGGACAAAATGAATGCGTGGAGAGAGGCTGTGGTTTGACGTGGACATGCACAGTAACAAGCAAACACAAGCAGTCCGACCACAAATGTTGTGCTACAAATGAAAGCAGACAGTAAAGTAATCTCGTGCAGCAGTGACTCACTTCAGGGGAAGACGGCCCACATCACTGCTTGTGTCCAGCATGACATCACACAGTGCCATTCACATGGTCCAGGCAGAGCTGCAGAGCATTCTCACCCCCCTGCCTCCTACACTACCTGTTCCCTCCCAGATTTCTTTAACATGGCAGTGACAGCACAGGCCCCATTTACACCTGCCCACCTACTCAGGTGTCTTGAATTTGAATCGCGTTTCGATAAGATTTTAACAGACATTTACACTTTTACTGGTCGGACTGCATGAAGTCTGTTAGCTGTATTGCTGTTATTATGCTCCTTACATTTGAACACAATCTTCTATTGTTTTTCTTTATTTTTATTTGTTTTATTAATAAGATTTGCCAAATCAAAAATAGCTGTATTTTTCTTCGTGCTGTTTGTAAAACCACCACCATCAGCATCAACTGTTGGGAAGGGTTTTGATGTGTGTTAGAAATACAGATGCAGTTACGCTTGTATAACTTGTGGCTAACATGCACCTCCGGAAGTACTTTGAGCAATTGTAAATCTGTTTTGATTGTATTTATGCACTAGATAATCCCTATCTGGATATAAACCTGATACACATGAAATGGCCACGTGTAAATGCACTCTCAGATCCCTTTATTCACACACTTGTACACTAATGCTGCCATACATAATGCTTATAGGTAGGCTGAATCATATAAAAGAAGGGCTGTTGATGAAATTATCATTATTATTTTTTTTTTTTTTTCTGTCCACATACAGTTTTATTTCTTTGCATTTAGCTATGCTCCTGTAATTAATCTTGCCGGTGAGCTTTGTATTCTTATACATGATTGCATGGTCCCTGATTTCCAGGTTGGAGTTATGTATTCATTGTGTCTTGAATTTCTGCTAGGAAATGTATGTACATTTGTCCCTGGTTGTCAGTGGTTAAAATAACAGTGGCTATTTTTAATCATTTTCTGCTGTGCTTTGTTGTCCTGCACTTCAGCTGTTTCCTCTTGCAGCTGTGATGTCTATGGTAACCGAGCAAAGTGTGGTCTGACTGCACAGCCTGACCAAGACAAGCATTGGGAGCAGTTTGGCTCAGATTCCTTCTTTGTAATATTTGTGTCTCAAATGTTTCAACATTTCGCACACAGTGGCTGATTGATTAGTAATGAAAATGACTGATTTTTGCATTGTAGCTGATGAGAATAAAATTCTTTCGCATGTGCTGTTGAAGGAAAATAATAAATGTTGGGGTTATGTGATGCAGTCAGATGCAAAGCTGATTATTTTCCAATAACTACACATCCTGAGGTGTTTAATTCTTATACCACAGCAATTTGCCAATGATTTAGTAAAAAGTGTTAAAGAATGATGCAACATGCTTCTCATTCCGTACAGGATTTCGCAGGTTTTTTTGTGATAGTTCAGGCCAAAAATGCTTGATTTTGCTGCGGCTTTTATAAAATTGCAATTGCACAGAATTGTTTTTGCATGGTCCTTTACAGTGATGTTTGTTAGTAGATGAGACTTTTTACCTGTACTCATGTTCAATGCATGTGAATTGATGAGGGCTTTGGCTGAATGCGCGTTGTGTTGACGTCACGTCACGTGATGCGTCTTGGCCAAAAATCTGCGGTAATTTTGGAAAATTGCAACCTCCTGCGAATATTGTGGCATTTCCTTGATTTTGCTTTCGTTTCTGCTGCTTTTTATCCGTTTCGAGTTGGAATGTCCACAAAGCAAGATAAGCTATTAATAGTCATTTCCTCACCAGACACCCCCCCCCCCCCCAAAGTTAATAGGATTGCAGCCTCTGTCTCAAAGACTTTCATAAATGTTAAATAAACAAACACCATTTTACAGAAGGCTTCCCCAGAACAATATAAACACTGTTAAATAACAATACAGTTCAACATTACTTCAGAAATGATAATGTATTCGAAGGAGCAGATTAGTATGTACCCGTCATTTGCCTTGCAGCCAACACGGTCATAGCTCAAGGGTTCCTTAACTAGGGGTCAGGGCATCGGGTCACCTGATTTACAAATGGGGTTGCAAGAGAAATTCTCAACCTTCTCTTTTGTTTCAACCATTCATATATTAAATTCATATATTTATTCAGCCACATTTAAATGAACAGTGTACATGTTATTTTAGTCTTTTTCACTATCCTGACCTGCTGCAGTAGCGTAGTTCAGAAATAAAAATGGACAATGTACCCCCACGAACAAACTAGTATAGTGTCCCAAATCGCGTGCTCGTGTACCATTCTGGGTGGTTTCTTATTACATTTAGTGTTTGAATTTAAAAACAACTTTTCCAGAATTTTAAATCTTTCCAGATGTACATAAGATGTTCAGTGAGTGTGTGAAAAATGCTACTTGTGTTGCCGCTGCTCCTGCGTGCTCACGGAAAGTCAGGAGGCAAATATAAACCAGGCTACTTTGCATGGGGCGGTTTCACACCAACCTTGCCATGGATTAATTTCCTATAACAACACAATAATTCCCACTAGACTGCTACACCATTGCAAGAAATATTCCTTTTGGTTTTTAGTAATTTATATTACACGTTTGTTACTAGCATAGTAAAATGTTTAAATGTCACAGTAGTCCTATATGATAAATGCATAATGTCTGTCTGGGGTTGTTTGGGAACCCCTGTCATAACTGGTTATAGAAAATTAATCAACACCTTCGGACAAGTTCGATTGGGTTATATGACTACTACCAGCAATGTTGTCATCTCGGTGCTTACTGTTAAAACTGGAAAAGTGTAATGAATCCAATGGATACATCAGCCACACTTGCTCTTGCCATCTCATTTCATTTCATTTCGTTGTAGCCTGTGTTTAGTACTTGTAACATGTATTTTTTTTTTTTTTTTTTTAATCGAATTTGTCTTTGTACATGTAAAATGGATAGTGTTTTTGTGTGTTTTTATGCTTATGGTAATGTGCTTTTATTTTTGTTGCAATTAAGAGCTGTGTTTGAGGCACATTCTGTTAAATCGTAACAAAGAGCAATTCATGTTGAACTGGTGTGCTTTTGTTTTTGTTTTTTTCCCCCATTTTGCATTGACTTGATTTGATTGATCGGTCGTGCCTAATTCACCATGGCTTGGCTCACTGTAAATGTATACTGTGAAGTTTTTACTTAAGGAAGTACTTAAAAGCTTACAAAAAGCTTAATGTTGAAGACGAGGTCATCGTTGCTGAAAATATTCAGGGAACAAATCCTCGGGAAGGAATTTGCACTCCAGATTTTGTGCTTATTATATCCAAAATGCAGTGAGAAAAAAAAAATCTTTGGCTGTTGCCTAATCCTTCTTGTTATTTCATGCCCATCTGCTGTGATTGGTCCATAATCACATGGGATTTTGGGTGAGTAATCACTGATGAGTCTGCTTATGTTTTGGGCTTCACCAAAGGGAGGATGAGTGCACAGAGGGCACTTATGAGTGCTGTTTCAAAGCCTAGACTGAGTAATGGAGCAGCCTACAGCCTTGCTGACCTGGCCGATTGCACATACATGCTTATTTAAAAACTTGTATATAAACATGCCATTTGTACAGGAATTTGTATTTGTAGATGGTAACTGTACTAAAAAGCTATCATATGAGACGGCTCTATGGGACAGCCTTTACTTTGTGTTCAAATGTGACTGTATATCATGCATATGATTATCACAGTGTCACTGTGTTGCAAATGATATGTACATCTTTAACTTGAATGGATCATATTATATACAAAAGCTTAAACCATAGTATGCATTTTCAGGACTTCATTGTAGTGTTTCCAATACTGATTATAGATGAAAATTTTAGGATACTCTAGACTTTAACACTCTAGCACTGTTGCATGTGATGGATCACATGAGCATGTGTGTTTGTCTGCATGCTCCTTGTTTGTTTATGCAGCTGTTGACTGCACTTTATACTGTATTTAGCAATGAGTTGCTGTTTTCGACCATGACTGTTGACCTGTTTTACACGCGCACATACACACACACACGTGCGCACACGATATCTTAACGGTTCAACAAAATGGGTCAAGGATCCAGTGTCCTATTTTGTCTGTTAAGCAGAACTGAAAAACACAGGTTGATCCACCAGCTGTAAAAAGTGCACATTTAAGGTCCTTAGTGAGCAATATGATGAACATTACCGTAACATGAATATGATTTCCCCTTTTCTAGATATAGACTCCTCCATTTATGACTGTTGCATCAAGTCAAAAGAAACATTTTGTGCAACTGAAGTTTAGAAGCCTTTTCTGTAGTACTTTCTCAGTACAAGACCAGATCAGTGGTATCCGTAATCACTGAAGCTACTGACACTAGTTTTAGTTTAACTGCAAAGATAAGTAATTTAATAAAGAAATAGGTGAGTGAGAGATTCATATACTTCGACAGTCATGTGAAAAAATAAGTACGCCCCATGGAAATCGTTGGCTTTCTTGACACATTTGGACAAGCAAACATTTGATCATCTTTTGAAACAGTGCCTATTAATGAAGTTGTTATACTTGAACAAAACCATGAGGAACATGAACTTTTTCAATCATTTATTCAACAGAAATATCACCAGATGTGATATTCTTCTGTGGAAAAAGTAAGTACAGCTTCCTTGGCGTCAGAAGCTAGTATTGCCCCCTTTAGCAGAAATGCAGAAATTCGGCTTGCTGCAATTATTGACCACTCTTCTGTGCAATAGTCTTTCAGCTGCAAGTTGTTTGAGGGTTTTCTTGCATGCGATGTCCGTTTCAAAACCCTCCATGACATTTAAATGGGATTCAAATCCAGGCTTTAACTATGCCATTCCATAACCCTCCATTTTTTTTCTTTTTGAGCCATTCCTTGGTGGATTTGCTAGTGTACTTAGGATAAACCCCAAACCATAACATTTCCACCACCGTAATTCACAGTTAGTATTAGTTAATATAAAAGCTGTCTTTAGTCTGTGCCAAACATGTCTACTGTTACTGTGGCCAAACAGCTCTATCTTTGATTCAACTGTTCTGAACACATTATTTCAAAAGGCCTGGTCTTTGCCTATATGCTCATTGGCAAAGTGTAGTCTTGCAAAGGCTTTTTCCTGGCACGCCTCCCATGCAGGTCAAATTTCTTTCTGATTGTAGAAGCATGCACTTTGACACCAACAGTTGCAAGACTTACTAGCAGATCCTGTGATGAAATTTTGGGGTTCTTGGAGACACTTTTTTGCACAAGATGGTCTGCTCTTGTGTTGAATTTACTGGGATGGCCAGTCCTGGACAAACTGGCAGTCGTTTGAAATCTGCACCATTTGTAGATTATTTTCCTTACAGTGGAATTATGTGTTTCAAATAATTTTGAGATCTTTTTAAATCCCTTGCCGGACTCATAGGCATCCACAACCTTTTTTCTGAAAGCCTTACAGAACCCTTTAGATCTTAGAGGTGTATAAATAAGACAGGTTCCACCTGCACTACCTAAACAGGTTCTAATCACTGGCACCCAATCTTGAACACTGGATTCTAGTTTTATGGATTTGAAGGTGTGATAAATGTAGGGGTGTTCTTACTTTTTCCATGTGACTGAACTGTTTTTTGTTCATTTAAATTGTGAAAATCACTACAAAATGTCATTTTTATATCAACTTTATTAATAAGCACTGTTTCAAACAGGATCAAATGTTTGCTTGTCCAAATATGTCCAAAAAAAAAAAAGTTTCCAAACGTTTCCTTATTTTTTCACATGACTGTATACTTGTGTATATAAGCCTGTCATGATAACTACTTTTGTTGGACAATATACTTTATCAGAAATAATTGCAATAAACAATATTATTGTCATTTTAGGACCATTTTATGCCACTGATGTAACAATAATATAATTTGATAATAATGCAAGTACACCCTACCCTACACCCTAATATCCTAAATAAATGAAACATAAACACAACCAAAACAATAAATAAAATGTAATACCATATTGTGAATTCTTTATGCTTTAGTTATTCATTGTCTGTGTTTTAGTGTTTCATGTAATTGTTGTGACAGGCCTACTCATATACTGCCTCTTGATTGAAGTTGGTTGTAAATAAATAAATAAACGGAAGCCATTAAAATGTTCTCTAGTGTAATGTAGTGTAATAATGTAGTAATGTAATAATCTGTAGATTTCTAGATCTGTAGATGTGTATAATAATACTGTGTGATGCTTTTCTATTTAAATAACAGGATTAAAGCTGCTTGTTCATGAGTTCTTCTTTTAAAAGCATTTACTACACATTCTACACGTCCTTTTAACCTCTATCCGAACATCATTCCACCCACTCAATAGATTTTCATTTGTAGCATACAAATTTCATTTACAAGCATCCATTCTTGTTGATGGAGCAGTAATGCGTTAGGTGTATTATGTCCTTTGTGCTTTGTCAGAACCATCCAAACATAAACAATATAGCTTAATTCTTGAAGTTTGCATTGGCCTAATCTCAGAAAAGGCTTTAATATTTAATATAATCTTTATAGTGGTCAGTAGAAGTAACATCAGTCTGTTCCTAAGTTACGGTGTTATGTCTTCTTAGGCCTTCCTTTCTTCTGCTTTGCGCAGTGATGTGTGTGAACTTTCCAGTCGGAGGACCATCTCTGTGATATTGAGGTTTGGTTGTATTCTGCAGATGGTTGTTGGTAGCAATTGACTTTTATTGCAGATGGTCTAGTTTTTCTTATCCATTTACTCAGAGTGTTATGGTGTGAAATTTGGCATGAAAATTAAAGGAAGAAAATTCATTATGAACTATTTGCATGTCCTTGTATACATAACAAAAAGATAAACCCCCCAATTGTTGTTCTTTCTCTTAAAGATATTTTTCAGAATTACCTATCCATTAGAGATGCACCGATGTATCGGCTGATAAAGGCTATTTTTCCCACTATCGTTTAAAAACATCATATGATCAGGGCCGGTTATATCCTGTCAATCAAAAGAGGGCGGGAAAACACATCGAATTCATGCTGTGTGTAAAGATGATGTCTCTTGTGCGGAATGACATCAAAACTGCAGTTTGTAAGCTCTGTAAGCTCTGCACTGGAAGTGAGCAGCAGCGAAACGGGAGTTTCGGTGTCAAGTCAAATTTTTTCCTCCCGCGCTGCTCCCGCTGAATTAAAGGGCCAGTACACTGTTGAATGATTTAAATGAAGATGAGTTGACAAAAAAAAAGGTATATGTTGCACAGAAAAATATTTGTAGAGTAGTATATTTCATATGCAGTTAATGTTAATGAGTTAATATCATCAAAAAAATATATATATTAGGCTGATTATATTACCAGTTTGATGTCCGTGATGGAGTAGAAATGCTTTTATTTGTGGTGAGTGAATGTGAAGCCTAACAGGAGGGTTTTTTTTTATATATATAGAATTCAGACACTTAATTCTGTTAATATGAATTAATAACATTCAATAAGTTAAGAAATCTTACTTTAATCTTCAGAATTTAGTTCA
>JANDJT010000060.1:17243063-17259300 GCA_024331685.1 Stegophilus panzeri | reverse complement strand
AAATCTCTCTTTGACCTAACTGAACATTTCAAATCTCTCTTTGACCTAACTGAACATTTCAAATCTCTCTTTGACCTAACTGAACATTTCAAATCTCTCTTTGACCTGACTGAAAAATTCAAATCTCTCTTTGACCTGACTGAAAATTTCAAATCACTGATGAAAGATGTTACCTCAAGCTTTTTGAGGGCATCACTGATGGGCTCAGGCTCTACGTATAGGACCTCACAGAGTTCCTATGCAGTTGACTGAGCATGTCCAAATCCATACTGTCTGTATTTCCAGAGAGAATGTTTTGCGCTTTCAATGAGTCGAACAGCAATATCCAGTTGCACTGAACTAGACTGAAGCATCTTGTTCACTTGGTTAATATTTGTTAAGATGTCAAACCATACAACAGTGCATATCAAAAACCTAAATTAAGCCACTTCTTCTGCCAGTGCCTGAGCCTCTACTTTGGTCGACTGGATCATTCACAGTTTTCTTCGCCTCACTGAGAGTATTTATAATCTCCTTCACTTGGTGTCTGACAGCTGTAATGCTTTGCTGTCTGCTTTCCCATCTTACATCACTCCAAGACTTCAATGTGAGATGGATATGCTTTAACAAGATGTTCCATCGCTGTGTAGCTCCTGAAAAGAATGTGAAGAGTTTCTTCACATAACCAAAGTAGCCAACAGCATCCTTAGATTAATTGAATGTGTACCACAAGGTACAAGCAAAGCTCTTGGGTTTTGCTTTAGCAGTCTCAATAATAATTGGATATCAAATAAAGTATCAAAAGCAAGTAATTTTATGGTTTTATTGAACAACACTGTTAAAATACATTATGTAATATACATAATATAAAACAATCTTATGTTCATTATGTATTGTATCAAATGCCTGCAGAGGGCGACAACGGCCTGGTGATTGTTTTTGTTACACTTTACAACTCAAATCCTTGTTTAATATTGACCAAACATTTCATTCAGTGTCCACTTAATCTTTAATATTTGGCCAGATCTTTGCGATAGAAATACTACAGTCACTGTAATTTCTTGAACAAAACATGTGGACATCAAAACATGCAAACACAGAGCGAGTAATCAGTAAAGTCCACCAAGATGCCTTGGTGGTGGTCAAATTATTAACGTTGTTAATAATAATAATTAATTACATTTACATATGTTTTTTTCCTAGAAACTCAAACTCAAAGCGCTTTACATAGTATGGGGGAGGGAATCTCATCAACCACCACTAGAGACGGCAGCCATAGTGCGCAAGAAGGCCCACACCCCAGTTATTAGTGTAGAGGAGAGATTGATGATTATTGGAGATTGTTAGGGGGCCATGATAGATGAGAAAAAAAAAGCCAACAATTTCCATGCGGTGTACTTATTTATTTATTTATTTATTTATTTTCCACATGATTAGATTAATCTCTAAATTATATAATTTTGGTTTCCATACACTACACAAAACAAAAATAATATAAATATTCCGTCTCTTGTTTATGTCACACAAGAAACCATGATCATTCTTTCTCACCTTTTACATTTTTTTTTTTGACAACCATCAACGTGTTGCCAAAATGCACCAGAGCCCTGTTGATATCTACCCGAACATAATTTACAGTTAATTTGGGGATGCTGTCAGATGGAAAGCTTTGACTAAGACAGTGGTTCTGAAGCTAGACAGGAAAAACCTCCAGGGTTTGTAGCCTTGTTCATCTACTAAGTGACTCAGAAATATCCTTTTCAGCTCCACAGTGTTGCATTCTGATCTTTCCACATGAGGATAACTTTCACATCCAGGGAGCACAGTGACAGAGCAGGTAGTGTACACTTCAGCTTTTGTATTAAAAAAAACATAAAAATAATCAAAAAGTTTCTTTTTGAAGGTTAGGGTTAGCCTTAGCTGTAAACATAGGATTAATGAGCTGCATAAATAATAATGACGTCAATAGAAGATCTTCACAAAGATACTAAGTCAAGCGTGTGTTATCGACTAGATTTGAAATAAACCTTTGGAAAGGTGCCCTAAAAATAAAACGTACAACTATTAGCACTAATTATCCCCAAATCTTTTGCTAAACAAGTTTAATTTCTGATCTTTCTTTGGCTCTAAACAGCCCTACTTCATCACAGACCCTGAACCTGGGACAAAAGCTTCCGTATTCTCAGGTCCGTATTAAATAAACCCGTGATATAAATTGGGAATTTTAGACTGTTATAGGGAGGAACTCAGAAAACAGGGAAGTGTATGGGGGATTCTGAAGGACGGAAATCCGAACATGAGGAATTTTGTAGGGAAGAATGAGAAAACTCGGGACTAAACTCACACTTGCTTCTCTCAGCAGGTTAATCACGATTGAATCCCAAATACTACTGGACTTATAGTGAACTATAGAATGGCTTCTACAGTATAGTATAAGCTGCTATGTCACACCCTATGTAGTGCACTTAATGTATTATACATTCGCGATTCCTCCTGCCCTCAGATGGGGCCTTGGCTCCGCCCACTCCACTCACCGGAAGTTTGGATTTTGTTGTTACACTGGAAGAAAATGGCTGCTATGAGTTTTTTACATTGAAGGCACTGGAAGAATCTTGTTGCTCGTTGCTTTGCCTTTCCGCGCTGTGAACATGCGCATTGTTTGGCAAGTCCGTTTTCTTCTTTGTCCTAATGTATATACTTTGTGCAGCGCTCTCCTCGCTTGCGGTGCTCCGTTTAACTTTTGCAGCTTTCTTGAAGCCAGGCTAACGGAGTAGCTAGCAAAGGAGGCGCTAACCCTGGTCCTTTAGCGAGTTAGCACTGTTAGCTAACCTCAGGGCGAGCAGAGGAGTTCGTTTATGGCCACATGATCTCCTAATTATCCCACTGGAAATGTGTGTGTACAGAATTGACTCTCAACATGCGGGTGTGTTGTTGTTATTGTTGTTTTTGTTTTTTTTGCGCGTGCTGTAGCAAACGGTTCATTCCCTCAATCTGTAAGTTCATCTGCCCACAAGACTGTTAGTTCTGTGCTTGGGTAAGAGGTTTAGCTGTGCAACTAATGTAATGAGCGATTTTCTTTCTCTGCATGTTACTCGTGTTGCAGTGGATGGTTCGAGAAAACACTGATTTAAACAGCAAGTCCATCTGGCGAGCACGTTAATCAAGCTGAAAATGCCTTTCTGTGCCCAGGGTTTGAATGGACTGTCAATGGACGTGCCAGTTTTGGGGTAAGGACAGCATCGCCTCCTGTCACACACAAACTGGTGGTGGACCACAATGGTAAGCAGTGTTTTCTCTCTTCCAAGAGCCTTCACCTCTTTCTCACTTGACTAGAGCAGGAATGACTATGCAGCTGAAAGTTTGATCTCTTTTGCAGCAACAAGACCTAGAATATGCATTGGACCGGGCTGAGGTATATGAATACCTGTGTCGTGATTTTGTTTGTTTGTTTACTCAAGTGGGTGGAGAGAAGGTGTTTCTGTCTGAGTCGCATGTCATGAGTGTTTTCTTTTTTTTTTGTGCAGTACATTGTTGAAAGTGCTCGTCAGCGACCAGCTAGAAGGAGAGTGTCTTCCAGCGGGAGGAAATCCTTGTACCAAAAACTTTACGAATTGTACATGGAGGAGTGTGAAAAAGAGCCAGAGTTAAAGGTAATACTCGCACGCCCAGTTTATTGACATACTTTGTTTACATAGCACTTAACACGTAACGATAAACCGGTGTAAAGTTTAGGAATGGATTTTTGGTTTGTGGACGCTTGACCGTTACACCCATATGTGCTTTTTGAGTGTCCGCTTTTGCTGTTATAATGTTAAGGCTTTCCACCAGGTTTTGGAGCGTGGTTGTGGGGATTTGTGGGGTTCAGTCACAAGAGCTTTAGTGAGTTCAGGCAGTGATGTTGGGTGAGGAGGCCCAGGGTGTGTTCAGTGTTTCAGTTCATCCTTAAGGCGTAAGGTTGAGGTCAGGGCTCTCTGTGCAGGGCACTCGAGTTCTTCCACACTAATCTTGGCAAACCTTGTAAATGGTCTGCACTTATATAGTGCTTTTATAAGCTTAGCGGTGCTACAAAGTGCTTTACACAGTGTCTCATTCACCCATTCTCTCTCTCACACACACACACACATACTTGCACACCAATGGTAGCAGAGCTGCCATGTAAGGTGCTAGCTTGCCATCCGGAGCAACTTGGGGTTCAGTGTCTAGCCCAAGGACACGTCGGCATGTGGAGACATGTGGGCTGGGAATCGAAACGCCAACCCTACAATTAGTGGACAACCATTGTCTTTATGGAGGTCGGTTTCATCCCTAGTACCAGCTGTGCCACAACAATATTAATGCTGATTCGTGTTATCTCCACAGAACCTTAGACGAAATGTGAATCTACTAGAGAAGTTGGTCTCACAGGAGTCACTGTCATGCCTGGTGGTCAATCTGTACCCTGGAAATGAAGGATACTCCCTCATGCTCCGAGGCAAAAATGGATCTGGTGGGCATTTTCATTTGTTTCATATTTGCTCATCATTGTGATGTAATGTGTATGGCAGATTTTTTTTTATTATATATCTACTGTAGACACAAGCAGCATTTTTATTTTATATAATAACTATTTTTGTAATCAGATTTGTAATTTTTTTTTTTTGTAATCAGATTCAGAGACCATTCGGCTTCCGTACGAAGAAGCAGAGTTACTGGACTACTTGGATGCTGAGGAGCTGCCACCTATTCTTGTGGACCTTTTAGAAAAATCGCAAGTAAGATACAGCAATACTGCTTTAATATATATATATATATATATATATATAATATATATATTCACACACTGTCTTCTTTTTGACATGTTTCAGATTTGTTTCCCCAATCAGGAAGTCATATACAGTGGTGCTTGAAAGTTTGTGAAAACTTTAGAATTGTCTATATTTCTGTATAAATGTGACCGAAAACATCATCAGATTTCTGAATAGCCCTTAAAGTAGATAAAGAGACCCCAATTATACAAATGAGACAAAATCTTATATTTGGTAAGTTATTTATTGAGGAACATGATCCAAATTTACATATCTGTGAGTGGCAAAAGTATGTGAACCTTTGCTTTTAGTATCCGGTATGACCCCCTTGTGCAGCAATAACTGCAACTAAACGTTTCTGGTAACTGTTGATCAGTCCTGCGTAGGCTTGCTGCAATAGCTGGTGTTACACGCTGTTTGGGCCGCACACTGAATACATCACTTGCCCACCGCGGCATCGCCCCCAACTGTCGTTTTGCCTTTTTATAGTAATAAAAATCATTTAGTTCATTAGGCATGAGCCTAATGAGTCAGAGTTGCAGCACAGATCATTAGGAGTCAGATTTATCACAAGTGAGAGTGAGGTGAGCTGACTGACAACACGATGGCAGACAATCTGGTTTCAAAAGTTCTATGTTTAGTATAAGCGACTTTGTCAGTGTACTGTTTTATGTTTTTCATTAAGAATAATAACGAACCCATTATTCAAGCAACTACCGACCACGAATTGCTACTAATTCGAAAGTGAAAGTGAAATCGGCATTCATTAGCGAGGGGGAAAAATAGGGCGGTCACTCTCACCTGATTGTCATCCCATTGATTGAAAAAACCTGACTCTAATTTCACCTTCAGATTAAACTGCTAATGCTAGACGTTCACATAGTTTTGCCACTCACAGAGATGTAATATTGGATCATTTTCCTCAATAAATAAATGATCAAGTGTAATATTTTTGTCTTACTTTGTCTAAATTGTTTCTTTTTGTCTACTTTTAGGACTTGTGTGAAAATCTGATGATGTTTTAGGTCATATTTATTCATATATAAATTCTAAAGGATTCACAAACTTTCAAGCACCGCTGCAGTCTTCACAGTTTCTGATATTACTGCATTTTTAGCAAGTTTCAGCAACTAAAATAGCACCAGTAGTGGTGGACAAATTGGTAGCATATTGTGTACAAATAGCTTGGGTATCAGTTTTTCACTCATTTGTACAAGCAGGTACAGTAGGCTTTTTATATAATGGACACTAACATATTTTATTTAATTTGTCTGACAGCTAAACAAAAGAAAAAACGCAGCTCCTTATTGACTTTTTTGCAAAGAAAAAAATTGTAATTGATTGGTTTGTTTAAACGAAACACACTCATTCATATTTGTTCGTATATTTATTTGTGGCACAAATCACCTTGATGCTTTGGCACAAGCTTGCCATTTTGAAATTCCACCACCTGCGGTACTGCCTATTCTAATAAACATTCTGTCATTCAGTGCTGTGATTATTCACTATTGCGTCTGATTTCAGTGAACGTTAATGAGTATTATACCTGAACACTTTTTTTTTTAGGTCAACATATTTCACTGTGGCTGTGTCATCACAGAGGTTCGAGATTACAGACAGTCAGGGAACACCAAGATGCCGTCTTATCAGAGCCGCCACGTACTGCTGAGACCCACTATGCAGGTGAGCATTACGAGCAATTCTGAAAATATCCTCAGTGTAACATTGTGCACGAGATAAATCGGCACTGATTTCAAACCCAGGACCTTTTCATTTATTCTTGTATTTTATTGCTGAACTACAAAAGTCCTTGTTAGAAATGTATAAGAGTGTAAGAGTTGTAAATGTGCAAATATAAATGTTTTTGGACCTCTCCTCTTTATTTTTTATACCAGACCCTGATCTGTGATGTCCATGCCATGACCAGCGATCACCACAAGTGGACGCAGGTAAAAAATCAGATGAAATGACCGGTGGGTCTCTGTGCTCTTATTAGAACAAGAGGATTGAATAATATATTGACGTATATAACTTCTTGATATGTCCATAAGCCATTTTCATGGATTTTTGGGATATCACGTTTATTAAGGACAGTGATCAGCTCTTTTGAAAACGCTTTAAAACATTTAGCCACAGTGATGTAGTAATAGTGTCCCTGTCCAAATGAAGTCACAATTTTATCTAGATGTCCTCCTGTCTCCTGGGATTGATTTGAATATACAGATTGAATGACATGACTGGTCTTGAGGAACTGTGGCTTGAGCACAACACTGTGTAACAGTTGTAGGAATCTTTGAATGATCCAAAAATAAAATGGCTTTTGTAGTTTTATTTGATGAACAGGCCCAGCAAAAAACAAACAAACAAAAAAAAACAACAGGTCTTAAACAGATTTAACATTTGCCATGAGACTTTCTCTCAGTTTTAAACGCTGTTCTCATTTACTTTTTACTTCAGTTACTTTTTACTCTGTCTGTTTTGCGCTTATGTCTCATCCATTAGGCGACATTGAAGATGGCCTTGGTCATAATGGACTGATAAATGTTATCTCATTGACTACACTGCCTATGACTGATACTCCTAGGTATCAGATGCTCTTATTATAGGCATATATAGAAAAGGCACATATAGCCAGAGTATATCTGAATATCCGGAACAGCGAATTTCTAAATCTTGTATCTTATTCTGTAAATATGCTCTACTTGGAAATAATGTTGTGGTGACCACATGTATAGCAGTAAAGCGTAACATTAACAGTTCAACGAGTTCAGAGTGCCTTATTACGGTGCGCTGTCATACACTCTAGCTGGTGTTCTGTGATCTGGTTGAAGGCTGTCGTGCAATTCTAGATTTACGGGGAAATTAAACATTGATCTCTGAGGGCTCCGATGTGTGTGTTTTCAGGATGATAAACTGCAGCTGGAGAGCCAGTTGATCCTGGCCACAGCGGAGCCTCTGTGCCTGGACCCTTCAATCACTGTCACATGCACTGCCAACCGGCTGCTATACAACAAGCAGAAGATGAACACGCGCTCCATGAAACGGTGACTTGTGTGCTTATTCTGAACGTATTAACTATGTGTGCTTCTTTGAGCACAGGTTTATGTGTGTTAGAATGGTGGGTGATTGATCACATCCTTTATACATTACGAAGATTTAAATTAGATGCGTTTACATCATTAGTGCCACTGTGGATGTGCTCGCTGTGGATATTTGACTGTGCATCTTCGCCTGTGTATATGTAGAAGCACATGTTTAATTATGGTTGTTGTTGTTTTGTGAGGCATTGGTGGAACACTTTACATAGCTGTCTGAGAGTGTTGTTTGTGTCAGTGGGAGGAGTGTAAGGGATAAGAGCTCAAGATGTTTGGAATGTGTGTGTGTGTGTGCGGTTTTGCCGTGTTTGCTGCATGTCTGCTGATGTTTATAAAAGATGTACAATAGTCCAGTTTTGTGCAACATTAAGAGATACTTGGTTTTTTTTGTTTTGTTTTGTTTTTTGTTAAGACCAGAAATATTTTCCTGAAATCTGTTTTCTTGACTGTGGTTAAGTTATACACCTGATTTGGGCTTCTGAGAGCCATCCAGAATGAACTTGAGAAAGCTCTGAAAACAGACTTTAGTGCTAGGAACATAATACAGTCGGCAGTTTTACACACAGAGATGTAAATGCACCCAAGATGTATTTAAATTACACAGATGAGAGTGTTATACAGTACTCAAGCTACTTTAGGAGACACATGTTAGCCTTGTTATGCAGTGTGCCTCTCCAAACCACATTTGTCAGTACGTTATGCTAATACGTTTGTGCAAAATAGTGATTTCTGATGCAGCAACCATCGTTTCTATAAAACTGAGATACATGTGACTACAAGAGTGAATGTGTGTTGTTAAAGGCTTACCGGAATCCAGTCTAGATTACAATATGCATAAAACAAGATGTAAACAGCGTTTTATACATTTAAGAGGTAGTAACAATGTTTCTCCTTTTAAAGACATCGTAGGTGTTCATGGGATACATTTACATGCTGGGATACATTTATGTTTACATTTAATCGAATGGCTGTCTTCTACGCAGTACGGTTGTGACAGGATGCAGATGAGGGTTAAGGGTCGTACTTGAACACCCAGTAGTTAGGGATTTGAACTCGCAACCTTTTGATCGAGAGCCCCTGCACCGCCCCTGTCTGCGAAGTGTCAATGAAGGGTTACATATTGTAAAGCTCTGCATTTAACAGCTCCGCTTATTAGGCTCTAGTTGCTAGTGTTGCTTTTGTTTTGTGCTGCAGGTATTTTAAGAGGTACTCGCGAGCAGCGCTGAACCGGCAGCAGGAGCTGGCCAACCTTCCCACGCCTCCTCAGCTTCGCCTGCTGGACTACCTGCACAAGAGGAAAGAGAGGAAACCTCTGCCGGTTGTGGACCTTAAGATCTCTAAGGCTGGGAATGTAAGAGTTGGCTTACCCCTATTAATGTCGAAATGTGTTTGAGAAACTCTATTATTAAGCTCTTTGTGTAATCTGGCACATAAGAGTGAGATATTAAAAAAGCTTTTGTGCTCCTCCTACAGAGTGTCGACATGTGGAAACAAAATAGCTGCCAGCTAACTACTCCAGCAGAGATTGATGTGAGTTCTTACACACACACACACCCCCCTACTTGTTTGAGCCGGTTCACTTCTTCCTCGTGTGAGATTAGTTGGCATATAAGAATAATAAAAAAAATGTGTCTTCTATGAGTGTTTTGTCTCTTTTTACAATAACACTGAGCTAGTATTTGAACAGAGTAAATGAGTAAAGTTTTGGCTTCTCCTTGTGTTGTAGGTGGAGAAGTATGCTGTAGTGGAGAAGTCAATCAAACTAGAGGATTCTCAGCCGCCGCAGGTTTGGCCTGCACAGGTAATGTCTTACTCTTAACTTTATTTTAGAAATCTGTTTGGAGGTTTGGTTTATTCTCGCACTATACGTAAGTTCAACGTAAAGGTTGTTGAATGTAGCATTTTGGCTTTTTTCTTTATGCAGGACATAAAAGATGACTATGTGTTTGAGTGTGAAGTGGGTGGCCAGCCTCAGAGGACAAAGGTCACTATCTTTCAGTCTATGGGTGACCCGCTGGTATACGGAAAAATCTATAGCAGCAGTGACCCAAAAGTAGACGAGGATGTGTCTGACCTGCACCTCATTCACCCACCGTAGGGAACATTTTCGAGTTTTGAAATGAACAATAGTCGTACAATATATTATCTGCTACTGTTTCGGCTGATGTACTGGGTGGTTTGTTGCTCTGCTCATGTTTTACTTCCTTTCCTTCATCCTTAACAGATTCCTCCTAGGTTCGAAGGTAGACGCTGATCGGTGAGTACAGCAGCTGTATTTGTTTTTTATTGTCGAGATCATGTTATTCTTTTATATTGTATTGTGATGCTTGATGCCTTGTTGAATTGTTCTTTTATTGGATATCCATGGTAAATGAACAGCTGGTACATATATTCACCTGCTTCTATGTCATATACATTGTTATCATCTATATGAACTTCCTGTTGGTGTATTTGGTAGTTGAGTGCTGTGCTTAAACTGTGCTTCTCTGTTCGTCAGGTTTTTGTGTCAGTACAAGGATGTTTACGAGACCGATCTAAAGTGTGAGGTGAAGATATTGCACAGCTCCGGCAACATGGGAGCCCAAAGCCAGCTCTCTCCGACAAGGGAGACAGAGGTGAGACACGGAGACAACAGTTCTTGTACTATTTAGTATGGTTGTCATGATTACTCAATTTATATATATATATATATATATAAATATAATATTCTCAGTGAAAATTTCACATAATCAAATATTCAGCAAAAGATGTTCCAGAAAGTGGTGAAAATGTGCAGAAACATTGGCTTGACTACAACCCGTGAGGAAGACCATTCAGCTTCATGATGGAAGGCAATGTGCTTGAAATCCATGCATTATAACAAAAACTTTATATGTATGGTAAAAAATAGATCCTCCATAGATCGGACTTGTTATACCAGCACATGATTTGTCAGCCAAGTCAACACTCAACTTTGGTCATTTTCCTCAAAACATTCCTGGACAATTTTTGCAGTGGGGCACATTATCCTGCTGAAAGAGGCCACTGTCATTAGGGAATACCGTTGCCATGAAGGGGTGTACTTGGTCTGCAACAATGTTTAGGTAGGTGGTACTTGTCAAATTAACATCCACATGAATGCCAGGACTCAAGGTTTCACACCGTCTCCGCCGGCTTGCCGTCTTCCCGTCTCTTCCCTCACTTGCCCGTTGTAGGCGTGTTTGGTGGTGGACAGGGGTCAGCACGGGCACTCTGACCGGTCTGTGGCTACACAGCCCCATACACAGCAAGCTTCAATTCACTGTGTTCTGACACCTTTCTATCATAGCCAGCATAAATGTTTTCAGCAATTTGTGCTACAGTAGCTCCTCTGTGGGATCAGACCAGACAGGCTAGCCTTCGTTCTCCATATGAATCAGTGAGCCTTTGGTGCCCATGACTATGTCACCAGTTCACCAGTTGTCCTTCCTTGGACCACTTTTGGTAGGTACTAACCACTGCATAATGGGAACACCCCAACAAGACCTGCCGTTTTGACCCAGTAATCTAGTCATCACAGTTCGGCCCTTTGTCAGAGTCGCTCAGATCCTTATGCTTGCCCCGTTTTCCTGCTTCCAACACATCAACCTTGAGAACTGACTGTTCACTTGCTGCCTAATATATCCCACCCCTTGGCAGGTGCCATTGTAATGTGATAATCTGTGTTATTCACTTCACCTGTCAGTGATGTTAAAGGGTCATGAAACCTCCCTCTTTCAGCTCAAGTCTACCTCTCAATGTTTTTGAAAAATGCAGCTTAAATGGGTGTGGATGGCTGTGCGAAGAAGGGAGGGGGCTTGGCAGGGAAAGGCAGGGGAGGAAGGGGGGTGAGCTTCCAGAACACTCACAATAAAGATGGATAGTGACAAAAAGTTTGCAGATGAGGCAGAGGACTTCTCTCCTCTTGAATTCCGATGGCTAAATGGAGACACAACAGATAGCAGTGCAGGTCCTCTGCCCTGTATATTTGAACCATTAGCCCCTGGCATAACTATGGAGCAAAACATAAAACAAAACCGGAGGCTGCGTGGATGGGAGAAGTGTCGGAATGGTAGCTAGCTAATAGGCTCGAGCATTTCACGTATAAAAGGGGGAATACTCTTCCCTTCAACGCGGACTCTCTTTGCATAGTTTTGCACGCCACGGCCCCGGTGAAGCTTTAAGCGGTTTAATTAGCTCAAACGGCAAGAAAAACTGTTATGGTTAAAAATTACACATACCTCATTTGAAGGGATGGAAAAGTCCTCGGGACTGAGTACCGATTCATTGTGTGGATGCAAACTGCTTTCATGAGCAAGTCCGAAATCCACCTTTCTCCAATTCTCATAGCTCTCCCGAGAAAACACACTCTTATACCACTGAAACAAACACTTGCGACCCATTTGAAAGCCTCTCTCATCTACTACATCTGTAGAAAAACACCACGTGCTATCATGAATAATTCAGAGACAGTATCTTCTCATAGGATAAGAACACGCAGGCTCATGAATAATTATGAGATCCCGACGCATCATTGATTAACTATAGTACATTGCCACGTCACCGCTTGTGACATGTGACAGGATGAGATTTTAAACCCGGAAGACGAATATAACAGAAAGAAGCTCTAAAATAATCAGTTTTCTCCTACAATTAAAATGAACGGATGCTAAGATTGTCTTTTATGATGTGCTCTGATAAAATCTCAGAAAATGTAGTTTAGTGTTTCATAACGCTTTAATGTTATGGCTGATCAATGTATATGTAGCATTTATCTAGGGACAAAACAAATGTTAACAATTGTCTGTACAAGTCGGTTTTTAAGACAGTATATGATATCAACTACTCGATTGTTAATCGAAAGAAAACTGTCAACTAATGTACTGTCAAAATAATCAGTAGTGACAGCCTTCATATTTTAGCTGTTTAGAAAGCATGTGTATATAAGGCCCTCAGTATGCTAAACATTTATATAGTTATATGAAGTGTTAACGATGTCCAGTAGGTGAGCGCTTACCTCTGGTAAAGTTCAATGCAAGTATTGCATCAGCCATAGCATATGTTGCATCGGAATCAAAATGGCAGAACCTCATGTTAAAGGGGTCATACAATGCTATATTAAAAGTTCATTATTTTGTTTATTGGGTGTAGTAGAATAAGGTAACATGCTTTAATGTTCAAAAAACACATTGTTTTTTACATATGTACATTATTGCAGTAATTCTACTCCCAGTCTGTCTGAAACGCTTTGATTGAGTTCCAATTTCTCCAAAGCCCCTCCTTCTGAAAAGCCCAGAGTGCTCTGATTGGCCAGCTGACCCACTGCGTTGTGATTGGCCAAAAACCTCAAGCGTGTGTCGGAAATGTAACGCCCCTTACCATAATTGCGAGCTTCAGCTTCCAAGGCTTCTAAAGCAATTATAAGCTTCTAAGGAACACAGTTAGTAATGACTTGGGTTTTACCGTATCAGTTCGAGCCCGAGTCAGATTCAGGAAATGCGGATGATCGAGCAGATCAGTCAGAACCAACTATGCAAGCACGACTTGAGCAGAAAGTTTCACACTGGTAAATTTTTATTTTGTAACACTTTTACCCTTCAGATATGATGTTATAACAGTTTAATTTGTCTTCTTCACTGTAACAACTTTGAACTTTATGCACTTGTGAAGATCATAATAACGCCAAACAAAGAGGATTTGCTTTCGCATCGAAACACAGCGTGTTTATGACATGGCACAAACACAATTCAGTGAAGCCTCGCCTTGCTTTCTTTGGCGGAATTATGCTAATATTTCAAATAGTGATGTAGACCTTTGCAGAAGTAATATCTGGACTTTGATTGAGGCGTTTTAGGCCGGTCTGGAGCAGTGTTGTCTGTCAGATAGATTAAATCCCTTTGTGGGAGATTGAGCTTTGTAACTTTGCAGATCTTCTACATGCACAAACCGATACATTACACACTAAAGGAAAAGGAAAACATTAAAAAGCATCATATGACCCCTTTAAGAATGTACTGTTTTTCCTTGGTTCCTGAATTTCTAATCCTTTTTGGTGATTCCTCAGTGGTTTCTACGAGTGTGCTTGTGTGCACTATTCATCATCACAAATGTAAACTTGAAACTGTCAGTAGTACCTGTTTTGATAATTTAAGCAGGGTCAGGTTCATTCGCATGCTAAGTTGTTATTGGCTACTGTTTAAATACATCATTTGTACAATATTTCTTTCGTTCTAAATAAATATTTATGCTGCAATTGTGATCATGTAAGTATTACAATTGATACCTTTACTTGGAGAATTGATGTAATGTTCTACAATGAATAAATGATCCCAATTATCTAGCCTTCTGTATTGTTGCCCTATGTAGTGATGAGTACCACATTACAGTTTAGTAATTATTCCTTTATTGTATTTCTTATTTAGAACCACACACCCAAGTTAAACTACACATTACTCAGATACTCCCACCTAGTTTCTGCTGGAACCCCTATCTGTAAAGATCTGTATGCCATACTGTGCTGAGTGCCATTGCCATTAAGCTGAAGTAAATAGTTTTCAACTTGATACTATCTTCCTGAGTCTTCATTGACATCCTTTAGTGAATACAATAAACTGCAACCAGACAATGTTATCAATACTATCTCTTCCTAATAGCATGTTATGACTGTTGGAGAAGTTGTGAATCATAATAATTTACACTTAATATATTTTGTTCTGAAATAAAGGAAATATTATGATTGGGTGCGAAAGTACATACGGCTTTCTTGTAATGTGTTTTGTGGTGGGTTTGGTTGTGTTCTTTAAGGTGGATGGTTTCTCAGCATTGGTCCAGTCCTCAGTGTTGGGAAAGGGAGTTAAGCACAAACCTCCCCCGATCAAACTGCCCTCTGGTTCCTCCACCAGCTCCTCAGGTAAGCAGCTGTTTCTGGAGGACATGCAGTTTTATGTAGATCTTACTCCATTTCTGTTTGAAGATAATCGTGTTATCTAATTGTGTTAAAAGGTATCCAAGGGCCCAATGTGTTCTTTTATTGAGTAGGCTATTAATATATTGAGAATCAGATTTATCAGAAACTCAACCTGAATTTTGTGTTATTTTTAAGAAAACGACATGCATGATGTTACTGAAGTCTTTAATTACAAATCTTGGATATTTCAATATATTGTTTCTGAATTCACCAATTTGAAATTCCAACCTTAAAATTCAGTTTCAGAAAATTCATTACCTTTATCTTCAAGTGGTCACCAAAACATTTCAGTTGTAAAAAAAAAAAAAAAAATTACGCTGTGGAAATCCTGAAAAAGGCTGACGTGAGTAGATCCAGACCTAACACATCTCTGAGGTTTAAACATTCCTGTCTAGGGCTGCAACTAATCGATAATAATGGATAATTAAAATAATCGACAACGAATTTCATTATGGATTAGTCAGGTCTGTGATGTCACTGTGGATAACCCCGTCAGTGATGTCACTTCACAGTGGTTAAAAACTCATTTCTACGAATAAAACACATCTGAGAAACAGCGGAGGTCACAGAGTGAGCTGCTGCAGGAAAAGTGTACGATCCAGGTCATCCAAAACATGAGAGTGTTTGTTTTATATTCAGCGCTTCAAACAAACTCGTAAGTGTATTAACGTGGCTTGTCGTGTCAGATGCTGCGACAGATGCGTGTGATGTTTAATGTGTTCCAAACATGTATTTTTCAGCACAGAAATGACATTTTTACATTTATATCCTTATCTGTAAATGTTTGAAATTCACACCATTATTTCCATTTTACATAAAGGCTCGTCCTGACAGCGAGTGCGTCTCCGTTAAACTTCACTGAATGAGCGCAAGTCCACGCATGCGAATCAATCAAACAGCGCGCAATAGAAAGGAAGCGCAATAACTGACTAAAATATTCATTTTGATCAAATATGTTGTTTGATGTTCTATTTATATTTAGAAACAAAAGTAATTGTGGTTTTTTTAAAAAAATTTTATTAGAGCAGTAACTGTTATGGGATTATAACATGTAATTGTATATAAATGTAAGAAGAGTCATACATTTACAGAAAAAAGTAACGTTACTGTGTTCAAATGAGTGAATGTGTGTGTTACTGCAGAACATTCAACCTGTTACCAGTTAACACTTAGTTTGTGCTTTTGTTTTTCTTTTTTAGCATTTTTAATATAGTGATTTAACTTCTGCTTTAAAGCTTGTGGACAATCAGTTGGTTTTTTTTTTGTTTGTTTTCAAAGTATAATGTTTTAAAAAAAATTTTTTTTAATCCTTTGCACAATGTATAGCATTGCCCATATAGATACATTTAATACCTTTTTCATAGCCTTCAATTTGCACAATGTTTGAAGGACAACATCGGGCAGAATGTGAAATA
>JANDJT010000060.1:17224941-17242438 GCA_024331685.1 Stegophilus panzeri | reverse complement strand
AAAAAAGAAGATAATGTTTAATGGAGATACAAGTTTTCGTATTGTGTGTGTTAAAGCGATAGTTCACCAAAAACCAAAAATTCTGTCATCAATTACTCTCACTCTTTCCAAACCCATGTCTTTCCAAACCCATAAGTTCATCTTTGGTCCGGATTTATCGCAAGAACATCCGTGCTCGCGTTCTCATGATACAACGGGACCTGGAAGCTCTGCACTGTTACAGCAGAGGAAGAGGGACGCAGTACACAAACTGAGTCACACACAGCAATCTTTGTAGCAAAGATGTCTACAGATTTCGACATAGAGGAGGACTTGCATTTTTTTAGTCTGCTCTCGACAAAAAAAAAAACTGTCTGCTTTCACGTCAACACAACACACATTCGTCATGATTCTCTCATGAACGTGTGTCTGAGATCTATGCGGAAATGAGGATATTTTGTTAAAAATACAAAAAGCATTTCATAATACTGAGATTAAACCACTGGAGTCACATGGATTACTTTTATGATGCCTTTATAAACTTTTTCGAGATTGAAAGTTTTGGTTACTGGACTGTAAATGGAGGGACAGAAATCTCCCATGTCTTCATTTGTGTTCCAATGATGATCGAAAGTCTTACGGGTTTGGAACAAGATGAGGGTGAGTGAGTGATGACCGACTTAAAATTTTTGCATGAACTATCCCTTTAAGATAGTTTATTATATGACAAGTGCATTTCTTTGTTTTATTAACCACGAAAGAGAGAGGGGGGAAAGGCTGGTAAGGGGGTGCTCTGTTTGTCAGACTCTCTGCCTATGAGGAAAACATGAAATTGCCATGTTAGCGTCATTAATTCAGGTTCAGGTTTTGATGAATGTGATTTCACTCCATAGTTGCGATGTTTCCCTGTCACCACATTTTCTTTAGGTAATCCTTACAGTACACAAGCACCCAGTGGCCATCTGAAGTGTCCAACCCCTCCCCCAAACAAGAGTCAATCTCTGTCGCGGAAGCATTCCATCGAGCTGGGCCAGGTGGGCCTGCTGTCTCCCGCTGCTCTCTCTCCCATGCAAAGTGAGTCTACATTCCATATACTCTGCTGTCTCTCCTACAACAGCTTACACCTGCCTGAAAAACTAAAGGCCTTAGAGTATAGCAACTACATAACGTGTAGTCTACTTAACTAGTAGTAACTGCACACAAAAATGATTTTCATGCTGTAACTTCAGCTGATGTTAATTTCCTGAGTCAGTCCACAACGTAAATCACTTGGCTTAATGCATGACAATAAAACTAAATCCTACTTAGGAAGGCTTAGTAATGACATACTAAAAGTGTCAAGTTGGTTATAGCCTTACCTCAGATTTGTGCTCATCTTTTTCCACCTTTTTGTTTTTCTTTTTATGTTTCTCTGTACCAGAAGGTTAATGTTTAAAAGATGGACAATGCAGAAATACATGATCGGTGAAACATGCATCTAGTCCACGCAATTCAGGAGAAAGATTTTTTTTTTTTTAATAGTGTGGTTCATTCTCTATATGGTCTAATTTATGGAGTGGCCCTGACCACAGATCAGTTTACTGTGTTCATGTCATTCTCAGAATGTATGAGCTTGGATCCATCCCGTATGAACTGCGTCACTGTAACCTCTGACACACTTTCATGCTTGCTAGGTGTTTATACTTTACTAGTGTTCCTGGTTTTTGTACTGTGTAAACATCATTTGATTAAGAGTGTCTTCACATTATTACTCCAGAGTTCAGATCAGAGCAAAATCTAAGTTTTTGCATGTTTGCTATTTGGTTTCACACTGCACATAGTTAAACGAACCAAAAAGCAAGCAAGCAAGCAAATAAATAAATAAATAAATAAATAAATAGGCCATGGGCGTATAGGTGGGGAAAACATGTATGGTTTTGTCACACACTTTTTCTATTGGATATGAGAGTTCATGTAATATCTTTGAATAAAGATGTGCCGTCTGTGGGTTTATTTATCGGACCAACGTTATGCTCTCAAGAAATCAGGAAATTCATGCGTGTTAACTCTGTTAAATTACTGAATGAAATGTGACTGGCATGTATTTAACACATTTAACAGATGAAGACTTTAGTGCTTGATACATGGTTCCAATATGTGCACAGGCTCAGCTTCATATCTAAAAGAATACACACACAGTCCCGTCTGAAAGTACTGGATCAGCAAGACCAGTCCTTTTGTTTTTGCTATATATTGAAGACATCCGTGTTTGAGGTCAAACGCTGAATGAGACGATAGATCAGAATTTCAGCTTTCATTTGCTGATATTTTCATCGGGATGTGTTAAACAACTTAGAACATGACATGTTTTGTTTGAATTCACTCATTTTGAAGTGATTAAAAATATTGTAACATGTGAATGACAGGTGTTTCTTGTTGCCCAGCTGTGAGCAAAAGAATAGACCTTACTGTTCCAATACTATTGGAGGGGAGTGTGTGTGTATGTGTGTGTGTGTGTGTGTGCGTGCATATGCTATAATTTGATTTCTCCTTCTCCGTCCTCAGGATCTGGAACACCCAAGCCATCTACACCCACGCCAACCAACACCCCATGCTCAACACCTCACCCAGTGGACATTCAGTGTGCCACACCCTCAGTGACACCCACACCCCAGGACCCAGCTATGCCCCAGCCGCAGACACTACTTGCCCCCTTCTCCCAACAACAAATGGCGCTGCCTGTCATGACTATCCCTCTACCCACCTCTATCAGCACGGGCACCACTTCCTCACAGGTCATGACCAACCCTGCTGGCCTCAACTTCATCAACGTGGTTGGCTCTGTCTGGTATGACCTTCTGCCCTCTGACTTTGAGTCACACTCTCAATCTCCCTACCTGTTTTTTTTTTTCCTGCACTTTCTTGTTAAAAGTGGGAACAGAATGATGTTCTTTTCTCATATTCCCCTCACCTAGTCATTTCATTTTTTCATTCACTTGATTTATTTACAGCAAACACTACATTGAGGGCAACACCTCATTTATTGTGGTGCAGCATTTGTGCCATATTTACATGTAATAAACGATTCATTGTGTTAGCATTGTATTACCTTAAAATATACGTTATATCTTAGCATGGTTTTTTAATTTGTTTGTGTCTGTGTGTGTCACAGCAGTCCTCAGACTCTCATGGCTGGCTCTAATCCCATGCTGGGTTGTAGTCCTGGAATAAACCTGAGTGGAATTTTGCCTTCAGGAGGCCTGATGCCCAGTGCACTTCCTGCCATGCAGTCTGCAGCTTCTGCAGGTATCCACTTCCCCTCTCACACATTTATGCTAGAATATCTGCTTAATTTGTGGTTTGCTTAGTGTACAATCTCTGTGCACCCAGTTTTTTTTTTTTCTTTCTTTCCCTATTAATTTGTTTTCTGTGCTCTTGTCCTACAGGTGCACCTTTTGGTCTGAACAACACCCAAAGCTTGAGGCCACTGAATCTTCTTCAGGTGAGGCTGCTGGGCTCAGAACATGCCTTAAAAGAAATGTGCTTTTATTTTTGTTTAAGTTCCATTCATTCCACTCTTGGGAAACAAGATGAAGGTAACTATCACAGTTATACAACAATTGAAGCATGAAAAAATGTCTGTGGGTTCATCTTATATTCTTCCTCTATCTCCTCTCTTTGACTCAGATCCCTGCTACACCATTGATCTTTAACCCTTTACAGCAACAGCAGATCTCTCAGTTCTCTCCCCAACAGCAGAGCAGTCAGTCTGCTACTTCCAGTCCCCAGCAGCAGAACGATTCGGTGAGTTGGACACGAGTCTAACCTAACACACACACACACATACGCACACGAGCCATAAGTTATTAGCAAAAGCATAGACGTTTAATGAACTACATGTCAGTTTTTATAAATACCATAACAGTTTTTCAAATAAAGTAATGTAATCCTCTTGCATCGCTAATTTGTATTGCCATAAACCATTTTCCCCCTCTATGTGCTCAGTAGCTATTTCCTGCTGATATAGGTGATGCAGCTCAATGATGTAATTATATTTTCAACCCACTTTGGTCCAAAATTGTGTTCATCTAAACCAAAGTTTTAATAATCCTGTTACACGTCTTACAGCCTGGTTTGTGTGTGTGCTTTAATCAACCCAATTCAACCAAATACGACTGATTGACTAAATTTATCCATAGCAAATTAGCACAGCTCAATTGTGGCTACTAATTGTAATGCAAGCAGTTGACACATTTTAGACATGGAACTGAATCAACAGATTTGTCCAACAAAACTCAGTAAATACCAGACTTCTTGTTCCTAATTCATTGTTACACTATATGGCCAAAATTATGTGGCCACCTGACCATTACACATGCATGTGGGTCTTCCCCAAACTGTCGCCACAGTTGGAAATGCACAGTTTTCTAGAATGGGTTTGTATGCTGTAGAATCCCGATTTTCCCTTCACTGGAATTAAAGGGTTCGAGCCCAAACTTGTCCCAGCATGACAATGTCCCTGAAGACAAGGTTTGTTGGAGTTGAAGAATTTGAGTGTCCTGCACAGAGCCCTGACCTCAATCCCGCCTTTGGGATGAATTGGAATGCTGACTGCGCCCCACTGTCTCCTTCCCCGACATCAGTGCATGACCTCACTAATGCTCATGTGGCTGAATGGACACACACCCACACAACCACACTCCAAAATCAAGTGGAAAGCCTTTTCTGAAGTGAGGAGGTTATTATAACAGCATTTTGGGGGTCGGACACTTAATCTGGATTGGGATGTTCAAAAAGCACATATAGGTGTGATGGTCAGGTGTCCACAAACTGTTGGCCATAGTGTACAGTCCCCTTCAAAAGTATTTGAACAGCAAGGCCAATTCTTTGGTTTTTGCTATAAGCTGAAGACCTTTGAGACGATATAGACAGTGAGAGAACAGAGACAATAGATTAGAATTTCAGCTTAAAAAATTTCCACCTGTGCAGATGGCTACAAAAATATAGAAATATTTGTGCCACATCACAAAAATAGGGCCTTTAATAAACAAGTGCATAAAAGAACGTATGTACTGTAAAATCTTCTTTAAACAGACTGAACAGGGACTGACTGCTGAGCAGGGCCTTGCAGCACAACAGACCGCTGTCATCAACCTCACTGGGGTGGGGGGATTCATGCCTTCGCAGACAGGTGTGTATACACACAAAAATCGCATCAATCTACACCCAGATCTAGTTTTTCATTTCTCTGTAACTGACATATTTACATTGAAAGATCTTTCTAACAGGCACTAACACAAACAGTAGGTGAACTAATAGTTTGCTGATAATTTGTATCATATTCCACTGATCCATCAGGAACGAACGAATGCAGTTATTTCTTAGCTTGATTTTTTTTTTTGGTCCAATGATTAATTTACATGAGGAGGATGCCAGTTCCCCCTTTTTCCTCTGCTACATTCTACCTTTTGTTTTCTATTGTTTCCTTCCTTCTCTGTCCTTCATTCCTCCCTCTTTATCTCCACTTTTTCCTCTACCTTTTTCCTGTCCTCCTCCTCCTCTTCCTGGCATGGTAGTTCTGTCCCAGCTGGGTTGTGGTCTGGAGGGCTCTGGGTCCAGCCTGCCGTCCCCGAGGCTCCAGCAGCAGCACCAGCCACAGATCCAAGTAATGCAGCAACTTTGACATTATCCATCCATAGACATCTTAATATCAGACTGTCCACTTTAAGACTGTCAAGCCTGGCTCTACACTGGTGCTTATTTGACATTTTATTGGAAGATACAAATAATAAACGAGTAACAATAGTTAACTTACAGGTTTGTTTGACAGAACCAAAACCGATCCAAATTTCTCCCCCTCTGTTGATAGGCCCTGTATAATTAATTTTTTTGGTCATCAACAACAATCTGCAGTTTTACCTAAGAAAGGGTGTGAGTCTTGTATGTAAGATGTCTATGTATTCACTGTTTAGAATGCCTTACGCTAGACAGCTTGCAGCATCTGCTACTGTGATTTCACAAAGACGCCTCTAACATCTCCATAGTTACCCCCTTGGTTTTCTGTTTTAATAGATACACTGTGCCATGGGATTTTCTTACTAAAGCACTGTTCGGACGTGACTAGTTTTCTAATCGTAGTTTGAGTTACAGTTCTTTTCACCCAACGTCTGCGATTCCGTGTACCGATTCGGACGGGACCAACATCTCCGTGTTTATTGCAGAAGTGGGAGTGTGTGTGTTGTACATCTGGGTGTCACAGAAGAATGCTTGCTCTGGATGCGTGCATTGCGTACATATAAGTACGTTTAAATAAAAAAAAAAAAGTCAAATTTCTTCACTAATTGATTAAAATGACTTATTTAAAAAGCTTACTAAAATAAACTTCAGTACATCATTTTGTAGAACTGGCTGCTTAGAACAAACCCACTGAAATAAAGGCGTGATTACTTTATATAATTAAAACATTATATAAATTGAGTGCAGAAATGAAGGTGAGTAATCACCTGGCACTGATATTACAGTCTTAACAATTTATGTGATTTGGCTCTTCTTGTTTGATTTTATTTTTTATTTCTTCGCTGGGTAGCATAAATATCCATACTGAATTGCACGCAGCAAGCAGAAAACATGTGCATAAGAGCTCCTACGGTAGGTCACGTTGGCCAAAACACACAAGGAAAAGTGTTGCAAGGAAAAGTGTTGCAAGAAAAAAATATATTCTCTGCAATCACAGACATTCGCATTCAGACTGGATTAGATTTCTCAGAGGATCACAGAGTTAGCCAGAAAGGTCATTCGCTCCAGAATGTTTCACAGAGGTTGTGTGAGGGAAAACGCAGACTTGGCAGATTCGGAAGGTATTAAAATCGCGAAGTACGTCTGTGAAATATGAATTTCTCAAACATCTCCCTGGAAAAAGAGTCCTGTCTGAATAGTGCTAACGTTTGATTTTTGTTTTAACTCTTGACCATGCACGTTTTTAATTCATTCACGTACAACTTCTTTCTAATACTGATACATTCAAGTGACAATCAGTGAAGACATTTTTTAAATTAAAGCTTTTCATTGATTACTATTTGAATGTATCAGTATTAGAAAGCAGTTGTTGGTTGAGACTGCTCATTATTGAGCTAGCTTAAAGCCATGTGCTAAAAGCCAAAAAGAGAGCAATTAAAGTTGCGGACTTCCTGATGCATATTGCAAGTAAGATTGCATTAGACCATTTATAGCGTTGTAAATGTTAAGGCAGTTTGTGTTTTAAGTGTGATCTTACACACAGATGCCTGAATGAAGTTTTGTGCTGCAGACCTGCCAACATTTACGCATTATGCGTAGGAGCTTCACATTTTGACACCGGAGTACACTGGTATGAGCTATCGTTCAAAAATACGCCCAAAGAGCAGGCTTCTTTTTTTTCTCTCTAATAAAGTGGCAGACAAGCCAATCAAGACCTGAATCTGAAATGATTGACAGTTGCGTAGTAGTTTTTGATGTCTCCAGTGTGATGTCTCACTGTGTGCCCCTCCCCCTTTGCGTCCTGGTAGTGAACTATGGCAACTCAAAAGCTGGTCCAGTCTGAGCTACACAGAAGAAATCTGCTCGAATCACTGAATAGCGCAGCATAGAACAATTGACGTGATTCACTGGACAGCACTGAGCGCTAATTTTAACTGTGCTGTCTGGACCTCCCAGCACGAGCCATACGACCTGCGCCCCAGTGAGCTGCGCACCGCAATTTCATTTGAATTCTACCCATAATTCTACTCTAAACTACTTAGGCTACTGCTTTCATCTGTTCCTATAATAGATGGCAAACAGGGCTAGGAGAATAGTTGAAAGTATTTTAAATCGTCCTGAAATTCTTAACAGAATTGATGATGCCCTTGAAAGAAACGATAATAGACACACAGCAGAAAACACAGAAGAAAGCTCAGTGTGTTCATGTTTAGACCGTTTATCTTCAAAGAGCAGGAACATGTAACTGTAGGCCTATGTGCATGGGTGTAAGTAATCAAATGATTATCTGTTTAGTCTCTCGCAGTTTAAACTGAGAGCTGCGCTGCTCAGTGGGTTGTGCAGCTCTCGTGGCTCACAAGGTCAAACTGGTCCACATAGCACTGTTAAAACTCGCCTGCGCCATGCTACCCAGGGGGTCGCACATGTCGGTTGGTCTGCACCGCACTACCTAATGGATCGTGCAGATATTTGATCAGCGCTGAGCAGTTTTTCTGTGAGCTTAGTTTGGACCACCTTTTGAGTTGGTTGGCTTCCCTCCAGTTTCACGCTTGTATCCGCACTGGCCAGCTTCACTTTTCTCTCAAGGTAAATGGACACACGTGTTAAGTTCGTTTACCTTGAAATAAAATCTCAGTGTATCTTTTGATTTAGCTAACAACAGACAAGTGTATATAATTAACACTGCTTTACTAAATTGATTCTTGTCTTAACGTTAGCGTGGCTGAGTAAGTGCATTATTTTCGTATAACCACATGGTCTTTTTGTTTTGTTCCTTTTTCCACAGCGATTTGCAACGATTACAATGTTTCAATTTATTAATGAATGACACCTTTCACTGGTTTATAGTTAGAGTTAATGTTGTGATACATCCTAGAGGGTTAGTTCCTGTTATCACTTATGTCACAGACCCGCTATTCACCCCCTCCCCCTCCACGAGTGACTGAAATACGGAAAGTGTGTTATTATAGAATCATAATTGTAATATGTTGTGATTGTCTGTTAAGTAAGAAGTATAACTAGTTTTAAAAAAAAATGAAACAAACAAACAAAAAGTTATTAATTAATCAATAAAAAATTTACTTTTTTTTTTGGAATGCAACATTATCCAAAATTGAGTACTGTGTTGTGACTTGGTATTATCTAACCAAATCACTAACTATCGATTTAAACTAGAGACACACCGATACTAATTTCTCAGCCGATACTGATAGTTCTGCCTTTTATACCTTCTTATAAATTAATAATAATTAATTCCACAATTCTGAAAGAAATGCAAATAAAAACTTTATTCTCTCCATTTCAACAAGTTGTTTCACAGTAACTGGTCTCATCAACACAAAACATATTACTCAAATTAACATTAACACACGAACTAAATTCTGAAGATTAAAGTAAGATTTTTTTAACTTATTGAATGTTATTAATTCATATTAACAGAATTAATTGACTGAGTTCTAAAAAAAAACTATCGTTTCACTGCTGTTCACTTCCGGTGTAAAATTGTAGCAGTGCAGGGATTACAAACTGCACTTTTGTCATCATTCCACACAAGAGACATCATCTTTAAACACAGCATGAAATCAATGTTTTTTCCTGCAGTCTTTTGATTGACAGGATGTAATCGGCCCTGATCATCTGATGTTTTTAAACTATCGGCCGATGGGGTGAAAAATTACCTTTATCGGCTGATACATCGGTGCATCTCTAATACTTGCCTGTACTTTATGAATAACATCGCTAATGTAGATGGATACCAAAGTTAAACACTGCCTAACAACTGCTGCCCCACCCCCAAGTAAACAAACAAACAAACAAAAACAAAACTATTTATTTTTTTCCATTCAGGGTTGGCAGGTCTGGTGCTGTTTTCTACGTTTTAGCAGTTGATATATACTGGTGCTGCTAAACTGTTCCTCCTCATCTTCTGTTCCCTGTATCTGCCTGCATCCACACTCGTCAAGCTTTCATCCTCTGCTCCCTGCTCTTCCTCTGCTTCATCCAGCTTTTGCTAATTCGGTCATTTCGGTTGTGTGTTTCTGTAAATGCAGCAATGTTAACTGAGGTCTCCTCTCACAGTAGCCGTGTACAGACTGCTCGGCTTTTTGATCATTCAGCTGGCATAGATGTGAACGTTCAGTGTTGGTAAACATCAAGGTTTACAGTTATAATGAATATTGAAAAAAAACTACAGATGATTTCCTAGGCACGTGAGCCTTTTTGCATGTTCTGCATCCATCCAACTGTGATGTGAATCCTAGCCTTTCTGAAAGTTTGTTTATTAGCGATGACGGTCTGTGAGGGGAGACTGTAACGTCATAAACACAAACTCAATGTTTTCTTTTTCTTTATGTGCAGTTGCAATTCTTGCAACACCAAATGCAGCAGCAAATGGCTATGGCAGCGGGGGCGGGGCCTCAGGCAGCGCTGCCACGGCAACATTCCGCCAACCAACCAAGAAGTAAGAGGAAGCGCAGCATGCCCCAGCCCCTCCCCAAATCATGACCACTGACCTCGCCCACACATATCACGAGGAACACACTGTGCTTGGTCAGCCTGTTTTTTCTCTTCCTTGCCCTGACTGTGACAACCAATATAAATTTTTTTTTTTTTTTTTTTTTTTTTTTTTTTTTTTTTTAAAAACCCTTACATCCCCTATGGACGTAAACACATCCACTTATCCAACCCAATTTTGAACAAGGATTTTTTAGAGCTTGGGACATTTATTGAAGGTCATTTTTAAAAGAAATCTATGAAATGCGAATTCTTCATGGCATGCTCCAATTTCTCTCCTTGTTATCATCCTTTTCTATGGGAGCCTTTCGGCCCGTTGTGAAGAGAATCATGGAGATGTGCCTCAAAAACTCCTGCTGGTCAATTAGTTTTGCAAAAGAAACTTTTCTGCAGCTGGACATGGAGCTGGGCCACATGAGTGATTGGCCTTGTTCTCCCAACATGCAATTATGTGTTCAGTCTTTCTACAGCACATTTTAAAATGGCATTTTGTTGTACTGACGCTGCGGTTTATGTATATTCTTATGGGTGGAAATTCAGGATCAGGGGTGTGAAAGACATTTCTGAACACTGAGGCAGAAGTTTTGTAAATGGTCTTTGTCAGCAGTTTTATTGTTATTAAAAAAAAAAGAAAATATATATTGACAGTGGAAAAAAATACAACTTTTAAATAAGAAACTTGGCTCCTTGCAATTATTTTGACGACTTTATGCTCTCAGTGACTTTGTCTATGAGTTTGTTGATCTCTCGATTTCGGGTCACAGCTCGACTTATGCAGCCCTGCAGCTTCTCTGCTGATAAGGAACTGCCTCCTGAAAGAAAAGAAAAATCATGAGAAACAGACTATCTAAACTTAAAGGTGTACTATATTTCCAATTCTATTTAAAAATTGGTGAAGAAATTGTTTACTATAGCATAATACTGCAGAAAATGAACCTGGTTTATGGAAAGCACAGAGCTGATTGTTCTCATCTGTGACTGCAGTTATTAATGCTGTAGCCAGACTTTCCTCTTCTGTTGTTGGGTCCACTATAATCACTTCACTGCATGGAGAATACAGAACAGTTCTGCAGTTTCTTTTATGACTAGGGGACGTAAACATTGTCCCTCTTACAGGCAGGTCCATAAGTATTTGGACAGTGACAATTTTTGTACTTTTGCCACTGTACACCACCACAATGGATTTGAAATGACGCAATCGAGGTGTGATTGAAGTGTAGGCTATCAGCTTTTATTCAAGGGATTTTACAAAAATATTGCATTAACCGTTTAGGAATTACAGCCATTTTTTTTCAGAGTCCCTCCATTATCACAGGCTCAAAAGAATTTGGACAATTGACTGATAAGCAGTTTACTCATTGATTCGAAGTGTTGAATTTGCATTTGGTAGCTGTTCATGGGAATTCTCAATATGAGGTCCAAAAAGGTGTCAGAGTGAAGGAGGCCATTAGGATGAAAAACAAAACAGACCTATCAGAGAGATGGCAGAAACTTTAGGAGTGGCCAAATCAACAATTTAGTACATTCTTAAAATGAAGGAATGCACTGGTGTGCTCAGCAACAACTAAAGTGGATGGAAGATTGCAGAATTCTTTCCTTGTTGAAAATAAACCCCTTCACAATATCTAGCCAATTCAAGAACACACTGGAGGAGGTAGGCGTATCATTGTCAAAGTCTACAATCAAAAGACGCTTTCATGAATGTAAATACAGACTGTTTACCTCAAGACGCAAACCAATGGTAACACTCAACAACGTCAAGGCCAGATTAGACAACAGATTAGACTTTGCTAAAAAAAAAAAAAAAAAAAAAAAAAAAAATCAAAAAAAGCCAGCCCAGTTCTGAAACCAAGATTAACCAAAATGATGGGAAGAGAAGAATATGTAAAAGGAAAGGATGGGCTCATGATCCAAAGCATTCCACATCATCTGTCAAACATGGTGGAGGCAGTGTTATAGCATGGGCATGTATAGCTGCCAATGGAACTGCTGATGAAAGTAGCGGGGTGAATTCTGAAGTGTATACGGCTATACTTTCTGCTCAGATTCAGTCAAATGCTGCAAACCTGATAGGACCATGCATCACAGTACAGCTGAATAATGACCCAAAACATAATACAAAAGCAACCCGAGAGATTATTGAGGCAAAGTAATGAAATGGTTTTAAATGGCAGTCAGACAGCTGACCTCAACCCAATTGAGCATGCGTTTCACTTACTGAAGACAAAACTGAAGGCAGAAAGACCTACAAACTAAAGGCCTGGCAAAGCATCTCATGGGAGGAAACTCAGCACTCAGGTGATGTCCATTGGTTCTAAACTTCAGGCAGTCATTAACTGCAGAGGATTTGCATCCAAGTATTAAAAATTATCCTTATATTTATAATTGTTAGTTTGTCCAATTACTCTGGACTCCTGAACAGTTAATGCAATATTTGTTAAACCCCTTGAGTTAAACCTGAAAGTCTCCTCACATCTCCATTGCTTCATTTGGTGTACAGAAGCAAAATTATGCAAATTGTGTCACTGTCCAAATATTAATGGACCTGACGTCCTTAAAATCAGTTGCTGTGTGTATAGTATAAGTTGCACAGACTAGTTGACTAATACTAACACTAGTTGCCGCTGTGAGCCGGGGAGGTGTAGAGATCAGTAATGATAAATAAAGCAGACTAAATACCAATTCTACAATTAACTGCATATTGTGAAAGAGAACACTGGGAAGCGCTTATTATTATTTTTTTTAAGCTTTAAATGTACATTATCACTTTCAGATCACTTGTATGACATGTAAAGGGTTTGGGTCTTTAATCCCACTCCTGCCTGTTCCAGAAGGAATTCTGAAACTAGTGGTATGTGATATACAAATTTATTGTTTTGCACATTTATTCTAAGGATTTATTTATTTTCATTCTTAACAGTATAGCCTAAAGAAGCATTGAAACTGGAATTGTACTATATAGCTTATGGCCTACAGTCTTTATAGGCTGTTAATTGAAGAGTGATTGTTTTTGCTGTTGTTTATCAGCAGGCAATTCACCAATATAATAACCTAAATGTAGTGATGCCCTGAAACACTTTTGCTCTAATTATGGAAAAGTCAACTACTTCAGAATTACAGATCATCTAGTAAAAAATGTATAGTTGTGCAAACCCTGGTATACAGTACTAAATTTTACAGGGTCTTTATGTCTAAATGATAACGTTAAGTGGTAGAAGGAAAATACATTTCCAGAGTATAAGAAATAAACTACAGAAACAGTAAAAAAAACAAAAAAAAAAAACACCCAACATAGTCCCCTCCAAAAGTATTGGAACTGCAAGGCCAATTCTTTTGTTTTTGCTATACATTAAAGACTGCATGGTAGACTTACTCATCAAATACTGCGAACGATGAGGCAACTGGGTGCTTGTTAATCTGCAGATGTCTCTTGTGCTGCACATCAACCTCAGGTAAATCTGTCTCTTTGTTAATTGTGACTTTAGGAAGTTGTGCTGGAAACCAAATTAAAAAAACAAAACAAAACAACAACAACAAAAAAAAAAACACCACCAACAGACAATTATACACTGTCCTTATAGTTTAATATACAGAGGTATAATGTTTTAACCACTGCTTACCATTCTTTAATGCTGCCAGTAAAGTTATGATGCAGGCATCGAGTAAATTTCCATCATAGTCTAAACACATGATATCACAGTACAGGACCCAGCACAACTGAAATGTAAAGGCATGTTTCATTCAGTTTTTGAAGGTTAAGTCCAAGTTTGTTTGTTTTTTTTTTTGCAAAGGAAGTACATTTTAGTGTATGATTTTTTTCCCCCTACCTTTGACTTCTTGATGCACAAATCTTCTTTCTTTATAATGTTAGAGCTGCAATTAGCAAACATTCAATTAGATCATTTAACTTTGAAAACTGGGCCATGCCAAATACAAAACTGCAAACAGTCAGGTCCATATGTATTTGGGCAGTGACAATTTTCATAAGTTTGCCTCTGTACACCACCAAACTGCATTTGAAATGAAGCAATCGAGGTGTGATTGAAGTGTAGACTTTCAGCTTTAATTCAAGGGGTTTAACAAAAATATTGCATTAACCGTTTAGGAATTACAGCTTTTTTTTTTTTTAAAAACCCAAAAAAAAAAAACAGTCCCTCCATTATCACAGGCTCAAAAGAAATTGGATAACTGTTTGATAAGCCTTTTCATGGACAGGTGTGGCCTGTTTCCTCGTTATTTCATGATAAATTAAAGAAAATTAAGGAAATAAAATTTGCATTTGCTAGCTATCGATTGTGATTCTCAATATGAGGGCCAAAGAGGTGTTGATGCAAGTGAAGGAGGCCATCATTAGGCTGAAAAAACAAAACAGACCTGAGAGAGCAGAAACCTTAGGAGCAGCCAAATCAACCATTTAGTACATTCTTAAAACGAAGGAATGCAGTGACGAGCTACACAACATCAAAAGGCCTGGAAGACCATGGAAAACAACTAAAGTGGATGGATTATTGCAGAATTCTTTCCTTGTTGAAGAAAAACCCCTTCACAACATCTTGTCAAGTCAAGAACACTGTGGAGGAGGTAGGTGTATCGGCTGCCAATGGAACTGGGTCACTGGTGTTTATTGATGGATGTGAATGCTAATAGAAGTGCAGGATGAATTCTGGGGTGTATAGAGTTTGCTCAGATTCAGTCAAAACTGTGCTTCGCAGTACAGATGGATAATGACCCAAAATATACAGTGAAAGCAACCTAAAAGCTTCTTGAGGCAAAGTAATGAAATGTTCTTAAATGGACGAGTCAGACACCTGACCTCAACCCAGTTGAGCATGCGTTTCACTTACTGAAAACAAAACTGAAGGCAGAAAGACCTACAGACAAGCAGCACTGAAGGCAACTTCACTAAAGGACTGGCAAAGCATCTCGTGGGAGGAAAATCAGCACTCACGTGATATCCACTGGTTCCAAATTTCAGGCAGTCGTTGACTGCAAAGGCTTTGCATCCACTTATTAAAAATAATCCTTATATTTATAATTGTTAGTTTGTCCAATTACTTTTGAGCCTGTGAAAATGTTGGGAACAGTTCATGCAATATTTTTGTTAAATCCCTCCAATAAAAGCTTAAAGTCTACACTTCACTCACATTCTGTTTTCTTCATTTCAAATCCAGTGTGGTGATGTACAGAAGCAAATGTACAAAAATCGTCACTGTTCAATACTTCTGGACCCGACTGTAAATAGTCCAAACAATTGTTGTGCTAACAGTTTTGGGGCTTGTATGTAAGTATTTACAAGGGGATAATGCCACATTTAACTCAACATGCAAAAGAATGTTTATAAAACATCTGTACGATCGGATTTGATCTTAAATGAATATTATAGGCAGGAAAAATGACCTGTGGCCAAATCACAGCCGTGCTGATATTCAGTACAACAGCACTCTGACTTGTGTGAGATTGCTTAATTACTAATAGAAACAATAATACTGACCTGTTAGCCTGAACAAGCTAGAACTCAGTGGTAGTGTTGTTACGATTACAGTGTGTGTGTGTGTCATGAGAGCTGGGTTTTTTTTCCCTATTAATTCCACCCAGTGTTCAATTACATCCCACCCTCCCAGCTACTCATATGCTTGTGTTCTGCCATGTGACTGTGCCTCTAGGACCTACAGTCTAGTTGAAGCACTTGTTACATACATACAGATTTGTCATGAATAAACAGGCCACAGGCAGGAAGGATTTAAAAAATAAAATTTCCCTGTGCATGTAGGTTTTGTAAATCTTTCTTCAGAACTTCTAATAAACAAATTTATGTTTACATGTATCTCTTATAAATGACGCCCCAGGGTACCGAGACAAAAGCCAAGACTGACACACACCTTCTCACTATGAATACACTCCCCCAACCAAACCCATTCCCCCGCCAGCCAAATGCTAAGTTTTAGCTCATTTTAGCTACCACTAAGTTACACTCAGCTTTTTTTATGCAAAACCTAAAAATGCTCTACTAATGCAAGCGAGTTCTGCTCACTCGTCGATGATGTCTGCAATGAACTGGCTGGCCACCTGAGCCTGTTCTCCAGGGGGACCGGGACGAAATCTGGATGAGCACAAAGGAGGCAGATCCACATTCGGAACTGTAGCACAAAAAAAGCCAATAAAGTTTAAATTAAAATCAGCAAGACAAAATCCAAAAAGGTGTCTGTAATAATGATGCACACATTGTTACCAATATATCCTTTATCAGGGGCATCAGCTGTGGGCGTGGCCAGTTCCTGTGTGGAAAAACATGTGGAGTCAGTAACAGGTTTCGACTATTACGATGATGTCTCTGAACTACAGAACGCTGCTTACTGCTTTTATGCCACAGATGACGGTGGTGTTTCCGATCTTCACCAACGCTGAGCCATCTGCAGTGCTTATTGAACCTGAGAGACAAGAGACACTGCTTACAAATTTGTGAAACAGTCAGTGGTAAAAATCACATGCCAAAATTTGTAAAAAAAAAAAAAATCTAAAAATATATAAAGTTTTTATATTTATTATTGAATATAATGTACAGGTAATGTATGCCTATGTGATTGGTTTATATTAAAGTGGTAACTGACTGCAAAAAATGTTTTTGTGAACCCCTTAATCTGTCTGGATACACTATAATGCGATCTTATACCAGACAACAATGCTGCCATTTCAAACTTAAAGTGAAAAGCAGTAATGGACAGATACATTTCTGTTTTTAATTAACTAAAACTGAACTATTTTCTATTGAACAGCGGACACCAACAGAAATGCACCTTTAATGCACAGCAGTTTTTAATTGATTCATCTTCATTTTCTATTTTAGCTCATATTCTGTGTGTGTTCTGTTTCATAAATACCAGTTTATTATGTAAGCAATAATTGACTCCAGTCCGTTGAATTATAAGGGAAGGGAGAGAGAAAAACAAACAAACAAACAAACAAAAAAAACACTTCGCTTTGCACTGTGGCCCCCACCTCGGGTGTGCATTCTTTCCCCTAATAATTCAATGGACTGGAGTCAATTATTCCGCTTATACCACAGCTAAAACACCTCAAGACATTGTTCAGATGTTTTATTTCAAGACATTTGTCAGGTTTTTGTCCTTAAAATGCTCGTGTGTGTAAAACTAATTTCTTGCTCATCCCATCTCAAGCCTTTGTCGCTAATTCCAAAATGTCATTTTAGAGCTAGTAATAGAGGCTTGAGCCACTGATATGCAGATATTAGAGAGAGAGAGAGAGAGAGAGAGAGAGAGAGAGAGAGAGAGAG
>JANDJT010000060.1:17200348-17213719 GCA_024331685.1 Stegophilus panzeri | reverse complement strand
AGGTTACAAAACCATCTCTAAAGAGTTTGGACTCCACCAATCCACAGTCAGACAGGTTGTGTACAAATGGAGGAAATTCAAGACCATTGTTACCCTCCTCTGGAGTGCTCGACCAACTAAGATCACTGCAAGAGCAAGACGTCTAATAGTCCACGAGATCACAAAGGAACCCAGGGTAACTTCTAAACAAATAAAGGCCTCTCTCACATTGGTATTTTCCTGAATAAATAAATGTCCACGTATAATATTTTTCTCATTTGGGTTCACTTTATCTACTTTTAGGACTTGTATGAAAATCTGATGATGTTTTAGGTCATATTTATGCAGAAAATCTAGAACATTCGAAAGGGTTCACAAACTTTCAAGCACCACTGTATACTGTGTTGCTCTCCTCAGGGCATTCTGCGCACTCGTGGACGTCTCATCCTGATGGCTGATGCAGATGGAGCCACAAAGTTTGCTGACATTGAGAAGGTGGAGGCTGGACTACAGGATCTCAGTCCAAAGCCGGTGAGCATCACTTCTTATGATAGGTGGTGATGCAGTACATCTCTCAGAAGTAGCCAGAATTTCAGTCTGCATAGTGATTTGTTGTTTAATGTGATCAAGTGACAGTGTAGAAATACCAAATGTTGAATGCTTGCTTATCCTTCTTACTCATCATGTGTCTCAGGAGAACATGGCTATCTCTTGCGGGTCCAGGGCTCATCTGGAAAAAGAATCCGTGGCTCAGGTATTTAAAACTGCGGGAGTGGAATTCACTCTGCATCTTTCCAAGCACTTTTGCTTGCTGTGTAAACAAATTTAAAAGTGTTCCCTAATGTTATCACATAGTTGTTGGGTTTTTTTTTTTTTTTTTTTTAACCCTCCTATTATGTTATGGGTCAATTTGACCCATTTCCACATTTGAGATGTCTGAAATACTGGTTAATCTCTCTCTTTCTCTTTGAATTTTTTAAAAACTTTTCATCATTTAGGGTCATGAAGTAAATATTTCTTGTTATGGCTTGTCTCAGACAAGCCATAATAAAGGTTTACTGTTTTAAGCTGGTTTTTGTGTGTATTTATTAGGGCTGGGTATTGCAACCAATTTTGGCATTTAGATTAGATTCTTATTTATATGGATTTGATTCAATATTGATTAGTTATGAACGTTTCATTTAAAATGTTAGTTTTGCAGACATTGAATCCATATTTTAATATAAATGCTGATACTGAAACCCTCCTTAGCTATATTACTGAAATAAACATTTACATTTAAAGTGCACCCATTATGGTTTTTCAAATATTACCTTTCATGTAGTGTGTAATAGAGCTGTTTGTGATTGTAAAAAGTCTGCAAAGTTTCAAAAATCGATTCTGAACAGCTGAAACGAGTCGTTAGTAATTCCAGACTTCCTGTACAAACCTATGTAGGTTTGTAACAAAAAGCCCCGCCCCTGGTCTTCATCGGCTGCTCCTGAACAGACAGAGCTGAAACTCATTATGGCAGTGGGTGTTTCCTTTTCTAAACACGCTGACAGCGGTAGACCAATCACAACAGACTGGGACATCTGACCAATCAGAGCAGAGTATGCTCTCTGAAAGGAGGAATTTAGAATGAATCCTTTAGAACGGATCATTTAACATTTAACGTTTTTTTTTTACCTTGGATGCATGTAATTTATTGTGTGAGACCTTTTAAAAACAATTAGGCACGTTTCAAAACCATAATAGGTGCTCTTAAACAATAGGGACCACACAATTATGTTTAATTACTTTTTACTTTAACTTTGAGTAACATTGTAACAAGAAATCATAAATGTGTGCACACAAGGTAAGCACAAACTCCACACTGCACATTACTGTAAAATAAATAAAATATTGTAAATGTGCAGAAGTGAAATTCATTAACACCTTGAAATATTTTTAAGAAATAAACCGTTTTCAAAATTCAAAACATGAAAGAAGGCGACATGTTCAGGATGAGAGGCGAACTACAGATAATATCCACATCCTCTCAATAAACCATTGAGAATTGATTCTGGGATTTCCCAAATCAATATTGTTTCGTCATGTTGAAGATGGAGATCTGAGAATCTCTATTTTTTTTTTTTACACAACCCTACTATTTAAACGGTGGAAGTCATTTTGACGCATAACATAATGGATATAACACTTTTTCCCAACATAAAAGGAGGGTTAATGGACAATGATGATTGTGTAAAATGAATCTCATTATGTTGAAATCTTATTGCGTTCTGTTCTTGTGTCAGCGCTCTGTGTTCCGGACTTTCCTGATGTACGGCTTCCACTTATTGGTGTGGTTCTTCTGCGTCAAAGGGGTCAAGGACACGCAGTGCGGCTTTAAGCTCTTCACTCGTGAAGCAGCGCTGAGGACATTCAGCAGTCTGCATGTGGAACGCTGGTAAAAACAATCTGCACTGAGACACTATTCTGTGAGACGTGTTTCATACAATCAGGCGTGTGTTAAAGTGTTATGAGCGCACAATATAAAAATGTTCTGTGGCACATGTTTAAAACGTTTTTAATTGTATAAAAAGAATTTGAAACCCCAGTCTGTACACACGATGTGCTTTCATTTGAAAACATTGCTCTCAAGCAGTTTCTGTTCTATGCTGTTACACAAGTCATCCTTTCCAACTAAAACCTTTTCAGTTTCATATTCAGTATTGTCGTTTTTATACCTGCGTTTAAAACGTTGCCCCTCGTTTGTAATTCTTTCGTGATGTGTTTTTGGGTGGAACCTCAAGCCAGACAAGTACAAGTTCTGGGACTGATTTTTAAATGCCAAGCACTTTAAAAAAAATCAATATATAAAGCCTTTGATTGCTACGTTTATACATTATAAATAACATAAACAATCCGAACTGAAATCATAAAGACTGTCCTGCGCTAATTGCAGGATTCACAATATGCCCATACTAAACATGCTTTCAGAATACTCATAACTGTTTGACTTTATTTTATTATACTTGTGCACTACATTGGTTTATAATCTCAACACAGGGTGTCCTCCAGAAGACTGTGGGTTCTGTATTAAGTCTGTCTCTACTCAGTGTTTTCCCCTTTTCATCTCAAGGAGTTCTGCCACTGTTGCCTCTGACTTGCTTATTAAAGATCTAGATCTGTGTCCAGATTTCTATAAAGCTGTTTAGCGAAGCTGTTTAGTTATGTTAAAAGTGCTGCACTAGTAAAATTGATGTGAATAGATTTTATCTTCAATGATGGTTATGTATTCGTACAAGGTAAACAAAACCTGTGTACTTTTCTTTTACATACAGACATATAAATTTACATAAATGTGTATATACACACACATCACTAAACATGATATTTCTTGGTGTCTTTGGCCGAAGTCTTGTTGTCCTACTTATTCCGGTCTTTCATTACTACAGGGCATTTGATGTGGAGCTTCTGTACATAGCCCAGTGCTTTAAGATTCCTATAGCTGAAGTGGCAGTCAACTGGACGGAGATAGAAGGTTAGATGTGGAACAGCTGCGTCCAATCGAGACACATTACCTATTATTTATATTAATTTGCTGTAGTCTATATTTAGTGTAAAATTATAATGTTATGTTTACCTTTTTTCATGTACTGATGGCACATGTTGGGTTTTTTTTTAAAAAATTTTTTTATTGAAATCGATACATTTGGGTTTGACCTTTTAAAATGCTTTTTGTCCATTGTGCCTTTCCAGGGTCAAAGCTAGTGCCGTTCTGGAGCTGGTTACAGATGGGAAAAGATCTCATCTTCATCAGACTACGTTATATCACCGGTGCCTGGAAATTGGAGTATCCACGGAAATCCCAGTAGGCCTTGCTGCTGTTGGTGTGTGGATTTATGTGCGCATGCTCCAGTGTGTGCCACGTAACACCCACAACCAATTGCTACAAATGATCGTGACATACTGTACTGTTGCAGTTTGCAGTCAGTCAATGAGATTACTGCAAACTGTGTAGTAGTGGCAATCCCTTTTTATTATGTCATGGGGTTGCTCAGGTGAACTGTTCATATTAATGTTGGTTTCTGTATAATGTGGTGATTTTCATTTGTAAAGAACGTGACATGCTCAGCCAAATAAAAGAACAACACATATAATTCATACAATACATACAAGGTATTCTTACAAGCTTTGCAGCATGAAAAATGACCTTCATGGTTTCAACAACCTGGAAATATTTCATTAATCCTTTCATGAGCTGCTTATGGAACAACTTTTAAGCTGTGTGTTTTGAAATCTCAAGTCACTTATACTTGCATAAGGAGGAAAAAAAACACCTTTTCCAAGATGTATCACACTGACATTGCAGTTATGACAAATCAACCAAGTATATTCTTCAGAAAAAGGATTCCTCAAAGGTTGTTTGGTGGGTTCTTTACTAGTTCTACATGGAACCTTTTCTGAAAAGCAGATTTTCTATTGTAGGGTTCTACAGGGTGTCCGAAAAGTCAGGAAGCAATGGGAGTAGACCTACACAGACTTGTATTTATTATTTCCAACATACTTTATATGACCTACTTGTCCTGTCGTATGCTCTAAGCATTTTCTCAACTGCTGTATCATGTTTTTTGCGGACTTTGCTCAGCATATCGGGATTGACATATTTGCTCAATATATTCCCATTGGTTCTTTTTCGGACCCCCTGTATATAGAACCTTTCAGCGTTTTCTTAGGGGGGCCAAACTATAGAAACCTTTAGATATGTATGCACATCAAAAGGCTTTTTAAACCTTATGTGCGGTTTGCCATGTGCTGCTTAGAGTTTACAGCTATTTTAGAGTTTGACCAAGGCTACAAGTTCATGATGTTGAATGCACTCAGCATTCTACTAAACCGCATCATCATTTTTGTCTTTTTTTCTCCCCCTCACGCGCCTTTCAATCAGGCGGTTTTACTTCCCCCATATTCTCCTCATCTATCTCCGAGAAACGAGGACCCTTAAATGCATTAATAATAATAATTTAAAAAAAAAACAAAAAAAAAAAACGAAGTTCAAAACACCCAAATGTCAACTGTCAGCTTTTCTATCAGCCGCCTTTAAGCTTTTGCTTTCCAGAGCGCTCGTGCGCGTGTGAGACTGAGCGTCCGGTATCACCTTTCACCGTCTCCCTCCTGTGTGTGCAGTGGAAAGTAGCGCGGCTGCGCGCGCAGTGGGCTGAGTATGGGCGCTGTCATTATTGGGAGTATTGTTTCGTTCCCCTGCAGTTGCTGTAAACTGTGAAAATGTCAAACTTGTAGACTCTCTGTCGCCGTCCAGGCTTGCGTCATTAACTAGAGCAGACCGCGCGCGCACGCCAAATCGAAACGTATCCATCCGCAGCAGAAATAGAGCCATCAATAAAACTTTTTGGCATGCAGCCAAAACCTGAGCCGTGTAGAGTATGACAACGAAGGAAGTCAGTACAAAACCTGCCCAAGAGCTTTGCATTCCTTTACCTGAGAAAACAAACAAACAAACAAAAAAACCAACCTGAAATAAAAACATGATGCTAATAGATAAAAGCGAGTTGATTGTAACGGTGTGGCTCTGCGCTGCAGTCAGGCTCCGCGCGCTGTAATATGAGATGACTGACAAGTGCAGAGCCTATACAGAGCTGTCATGTCCGACCTCAGTGCTTTTCACTCACACACATGCAGTTATAGTCTACAGGACGCACGATTTACACCGTCATGCCACGCCTCGTTTGTTCCTTATAATGCACACAATAACTACAGGTTAATGCACTTTTGCTTTACTAAGTTTGGTTAGTTCAATCCGGTGTGGTCTGTGTTGAGCGCGCGCTGGGAAAAGTTCCGGCGGCGCGGATGAATTCGGCACACAGGCACTGCGGCTCCAGTCTGGCTGACGCCGGGATGTGCAGCCGGAGCCGCGGCTCCATGCAGACACACGCGCTACACCTCCAGTCTTTTACACACACACACACACACACACAGAGAGAGACAGACAGACAGACAGACAGACAGACTGGCTGAGGCGGGAATAGGCTGCAAGTTCTGCAACGAGCTGAAGCAGGTAAGAAATTACCCAGGTGTAGACTGTGCTTTTATTATTATTGTGAATTTCGTTGAATAATGAGTCTATTGAGGAAAAGGAGCAAATAAAAACGATGTTAGTTTAGTTCAATAGGGATGACAAGTGCGTCCGTGTGCTATATAGCTACATTGCCTGTATATACAGTACACAGTCTGTACAGTACAGTGTTTATATTTCGCTATAAGTCGCTTCACACAGCGCTTTAACCCTGTAGGTAGTGCTGCGTCCAGAGACACACTAGTGCCAGGTAACTTTAATTATTAGGCTATAACTAGTTTTTTAAATTAGAGTAAAAATGCACACGTGTGTGTGTGTGTGTGTGTGTGTGTGTGTGTGTGTGGAATGTGCAGTTCAGCGGCAGAGTGATGAGAGGAAAAGCCTGTGAGGTGATTAAGCGTATCTGAGCTCTCAGACTGGCAGACGCCGCTTTCACAAGCAGACACTGGCTCACAGAGAGCAGAGCCACCAGTGCACTCACTACATTTTATTAGTTGTTTACTCTTTTCACAGCTTCGCTTTACCATTTTACATTCTTTTTCTCCGTATTTCCTACCTTCTTTACGTTTATTTAGTGAAGCATGGTTAGTTGCTGTAAGGATATCATTCATCACATCACATCAGGGAGATAACTTCAGGAGCAGCAGGAGTTTTTGTTTTTAATCTTCAAATAATAAATAACCATTTGTTTTGTATTTGTTGTGGTACATATCTGAGGGTCAGATCAGATGTTGGTATATGATAGAAGATTGAAGAATGTCACCTGTTGACAGCAGGAGTAACAGCTGAGCAATGCTGCTGAGATCCCAGTGTTGTTCCAGAGTCAGCGACTGGCAGGGAGTATATTTTTCCAGAGAGATATTCCTGCACTCTTGTGCAATTCTCTGAACAATTATTCTCTGGACAAACAGTGCCTAAAGCATTTCTATTCTTGACAAGTGCTTGCAGTTTTAACTAAACCTCTTACATGAATATTTTTCTTCTTCTTCCAGTTCCAGTACAAGGACAAACCCAGACCTTTTGGCTTCTCCGAGAAAACATCATCACAGGGATTCCCCTACAACGTCCACTGGCTTTTGAATGAGAGACAACAAAATTTGAATCCCTGAACTTTTCCTTCATTAGCAGCACTAATTACACCCCATCCTTCCCTAATTAACTCAAAAGCTTTGCTGCACTTTGTGGCAATGCACGCCACTACATCCATCACATCACTGTTTTCCTTTACAAGTCCAGCTGTGAAACGACTGCTGGGCTGGAAACAAGGTGATGAGGAGGAGAAATGGGCAGAGAAGGCTGTGGACTCGCTGGTGAAGAAGCTGAAGAAAAAGAAAGGGGCAATGGAGGAGCTGGAGAAGGCACTGAGCTGTCCAGGTCAGCCGAGCAAGTGTGTGACCATCCCGCGCTCCCTGGATGGACGGCTGCAGGTGTCGCATCGGAAAGGCCTCCCACATGTCATCTACTGCCGTGTGTGGCGCTGGCCTGACCTACAGTCGCACCATGAGCTGAAGGCGCTGGACTGCTGTGAGTTTCCATTCGGCTCCAAGCAGAAAGACATCTGTGTCAACCCCTACCACTACCGCCGTGTGGAGACACCAGGTAACATGTTCTTGTAGCATATCTATGCTCTCTGTTCATAAAGGATATAATCTAAAGAGGCTTTTAAATGATTTTGTTTATTTAAATCTAGCCAAGCACATTGGGGGCAGGTCTTCAACTCTACTGAATTGCAAGAAATATAAATAAATAAATAACACGATGCAAAATCATCAACACTTAAATAACAACATTGGGTTATAATCAAATATTGAAGTATTCAGTTTCAGAATCCTCTGAAGTTTATTCCAAAGTGTCTGGAGCTTTGGAGCTACATGGCAAAAAAAAAAAATCATACTGCAATACTTGATATTTTCATGAAACGTGATACATACAGTCATGTGAAAAAAATAAGTACACCCCATGGAAATTTAGGCTTTTTTTGACATATTTGGACAATCAAACATTTGATCATCTAATGAAGTTGATATACTTGTCGCAAATCTTTGTAAAATGGAGAAAGTATTGAGACAGTTAAATGAAATTGAGCAGCTTGCTTTCATTTTAATTTCACAAATAATTGCAGTTATAGGAAATATCAGAGAACGAGGTCAGAATGGAGCAGCTGCTCATCTGATAGAGCTCAAAGTACGCTGAAGCCCATGGGCATAGCCAGAGTGGCTCATCAGGAGAATCTGGAGAATTCCCAGTGGGCTGCTCATAAAATATGCGTGTTACATCATCGCATGACTGATAACTAATGTAACGAATTACACTACATTTGTATTTAAAGCAGCGCATCAGTTACTTATGCGCTCTCTCTCTCTATCTCTCTCTCACATGTACACACACACACACACACATACACACACACAAGTGCAAGTACTCAGCTCACTACCATGGAGATATAAACAAACCGTCGTTACATGCCGTGGTGCGAGCTGCCAAAAAAAGTGTATTTCGTACTGAAATACTTCATATTTGTTTAAATGCAAACAAACATTTGTTTTTTCATAATGTTACAGTTGGACTTTTTGTAGCAGAAAACAATACTCATTATGTCATTTGTTATTTATCTTTATGTTCTTGTTGAAACATGTCAGTAATAAATATAACGAGATAGTAAGAACTGAACTGTTGCTTCATTTATCCAAGTTCTTACACCACAAAAAAAAAAGGGCTGGTCTTGGGCATTAAACTCCCGAGCTGAAAATGGGTCCCACTCTGGCCCTGCCCATGGTGGAGGTAGTGTTGGAGACATGGACAGACGTTTTACTAACCCTGAAAGTCCAGCATGATAATGTGCACAAAGTGAGGTCCATGAAGACATGGTTGGAGTGGCCTGCAATGAGCCCTGACCTCAACCCCGTTGAACACACATGGGTGGAACTGGAACACTGACTATTGGGCATGCCTCCTCACCTGACATCAGTCCCAGAATTCTCTAATGCACTAATTGAATGGACACAAACATTCCCAAATCTAGTGGAAAGCCTTTCCAGAAGATTGGAGAATGTTATAACAGCAAATACATATATTACCCATACCCATAGTTTTGACATGGGATGTTCAAAAAGCATGTATAGATGTGATGGTCAGGTGTTCACATACTTTTGGCCATGTAGTGAACATATTTATGTATGTATACAGACATAAAATAAGCAAGGAATTGAACATGACAGAGTGTGCTGTTGTATGAAAATCAAAGAGGGGACATATGCTCAGGTTATCACTCCAAAGTTCATTCTTTTTCAGTAGCAGCCTGTCCCCAAGTGTTTATTCCTCATATACCACAGCCAGCAATGACTTTTTAAAGTAAAGAATGACACGTCATGCTTTATTTGTTTACATTGACATTTTTGGAACAGCACAAAAGAAGTTATATAAACCATCATATCCTCAAAATTCTCTCTTTTTCTTGAGTTGATAAGACAAAAATTAAGCTTTTCATGTCACTGAGGAACAGTAACTTTCTGCCTCATATCCTGTCTCAGAAATCTTAAAGTTACAACTTTACCTCTGTTACAAAGCGCCGACACTGGAGACTTCTTTCAGAAATGATAAATAAATTTCCCCCTCGCAGAAAACTTTACCATATCAATGATTACATTTTATTTTTAATCTATTTGTGTCTCCCCTACAAGTACCTGTGTAAGTTGTTACTATGGAAAATATATAACAAATTAGAAGAAGTGCATTAATATAAAGCTTACCTTGCAGCCAAACTGTGTGAACCAACCTGGTATAGAAAATTATACAACACCTTCTAACTAATAAGAATCGAGCTATGTTATGGTAAAATAATGTAACAATATGCTTTTTTGTAAAGTCTTCATGTAAAATCATGACTCTTTGGGACAAAAGATCTTCATATAAATAATAGGATAGTGTGATGAAGAGGTTTTTTTCTTCATTCATTTATCTCTCTCTCTCTCTCTCTCGCTCTCTCTCTGTCTCTCCAGTGTTGCCTCCTGTCCTGGTACCTCGCCACAGCGAGTTCAACCCTCAGCACAGTCTGCTGGCCAAATTCCGCCATGCCTCCCTCCAAAATGAGCCGCTCATGCCCCAGAACGCCACTTTCCCAGACTCATTTCCTCCACTGCCTTGCAGCTCATTCTCCTCCTCTCCATCCAGCTCTCTCCAGTCTCCAAGTGCACACAGCCACCCAAACTCCCCAAGTAGTACATCTGAACCGGCAAGTCCCTACCACATCACAGGTCTGGTTATTACTCAAAATATATTAATAACTATCAAATATTGGGACATAAGCTATGTGTGTCCGTTATGCAATTTTTTAAAATGTGGAAAATGTCAATTTGATACACACACATTCTTTGAGTAAGAATCTGTTCATTTTTTGCCATGTTTTAAAAATGAATTATTATACATTGATTTCATTGTTTGTCTTCCTGTACAAAAATGCAAAACAACAAAAATAAAGAAAACTTATCACTTCTACCCATTAAATAGCAGAGACCCCACCACCACCCTACAGCATGATGGAAACGAGCCCTCCACAGGACGTGAAGCCAGGAGAGTCGTCCAACACGATTAAACTCACTCTGTCTGCTCCACACAGAGGTGCAAGACCCATACAGTGTCAATTTTAATGATCACACCAATAACACTTAACATATATCTAATGCCGTAGAATATATAATGTTGCTGTTAGATAGTAAACTGTGTTTTGTGTGTGTGTGTGTGTGTGTCTGTGTGTGTGTGTGTGTAGACTTGAGGCCAGTGTGTTATGAGGAGCCGGAGCACTGGTGTTCTGTGGCTTACTATGAACTGAACAACCGAGTTGGAGAGACCTTCCACGCCTCATCACGGAGCATTCTGGTGGATGGTTTCACGGATCCATCTAACAACAAGACCCGGTTCTGCTTAGGGCTGCTGTCCAATGTTAACCGCAACTCTACCATCGAACACACCCGCCGGCACATAGGCAAAGGTGATTTTATCCTCCATCTAACCATCTTTTTTTTATTGTGGCAATTGTTTTTTTTGTTTTTTTTATGCCTTAATGAAATTATTAACCCAGTGCCGGGTCAGGGTCAGGGTCGTGCTTAAGGGACCAGTAAGTGCAGTGTAACAGTTGCAGTTTCACAGAAATGTATTATCACTAGCACAGAACCTGGGCAGTCACTGAGCTTCTCCTCTGCCAATAATTATGGTTTTAATAATTGTAATTTCTGCTCCTTTCAGATTGGAAAGTTTTGAACACACGTGAATGTGACAGTTTTGAGAAGGCTTATGATAATGATGTTCTGTAATATTACCTCAGTCCAAATAACATGCCTTCAGTGTTCACGTGACACATCACCACTGTGAAAGGGAAAGTCCCAAATTTTGGTGTTTCTCATTCTGTCTGATCATGCTAGTTTGGTAAGTCCCAAAACAGAGAAAACGTAAATCTAGCTGTTTATGCCACATTAGCACATGCGTACACACACACACACACACACACAAAAACTAGCTGGATACCTGCCAGTTGTGTGTCCTATCTGCAGCTACATTGTGGAGAGAGACATAAACCAGAGCAAGATGGAGGAAAATGGAGGGTAATAAGGTTTCTGCTTGGCATGTGATGAAACAAACTTTATACACAAATTGAGAGAGTACAGGAATCCCACAGCTTTACAGTCTCATTTCAGCAACTTTTACATTTCTTTAAAAGTCTTGCTGTTAATAATTTTTTCTCTTTAAACTTTGTGGCTGAATCCCACAGTGTTCCAATTTGAGGTGAATCAGAATAAATCAGATGAACCCTGCCTGTCTCAGTTTAAATCTAGCTAGAAATATATCTTATTACAGAGATACGTCAGATGATTCTGGCTACTGGATGACAGATTAGTTTAATAATGAATAAGTAATTCTTTTATATTCAAACTGAACCTTGTATAATGTTTGCAGGTGTGCACCTGTATTATGTAGGAGGTGAGGTGTACGCTGAGTGCCTGAGTGACAGCAGCATTTTCGTACAAAGTCGCAACTGCAACTACCAGCATGGCTTCCATGCCACCACTGTGTGCAAAATCCCCAGCGGCTGCAGCCTTAAGATCTTCAACAACCAGTTGTTCGCCCAGTTGCTGTCTCAGTCAGTCAACCACGGCTTTGAGGTGGTGTACGAGCTCACTAAGATGTGCACCATCAGAATGAGCTTTGTCAAGGTAATGGGATATAGTTTTCATACATACACAGACTTGGGGTTGCATAGACTAATGGACCAATAGATTCACTAGTCAGGACTGTGGGGAAAAAAACAGCAAGGCAGATGGTAATGAAAGCAGACTAAATATACTTTATTATTCTAAAAATATTTCAGACTAGATGAAGCCTAGCTGAGCCATGTCCACAGCTCATTTAAGTGCATTTTAAGAACGTGTCTGTCCCTAAATAATGTAATGTGATACACAGATTTTTTATATTGCACATTTAGTACACTGATTTATTTATTTTTCATCTTTAACAAAGTAGCTTGAAACGCATTCAGACTGGAAATGTAATTTTTAGCTTGTGCATGGCTGCTGAATTGAAGAGAAGTTGGGTGTCTTTGCTGTTGGACATGTCCTGAAGTAGTGTACGTTTTATGTAACTACTTTCTTAAATTATATTAAAAATGAATAGATACCTTCTGGCTAAATTAGTATTTGCTGTACATGTGTGTAACACATTTGGAGGAAAGCATGTGTGAGCTTACAGGCACTCATGATTGGCTAGTGTCTTTGTGATTGATTGGGAGAGGGAGAGCGTGAGAGAGAGAGAATATGAAAATGCCACCCCTCTCACCCAGATAGCATAGCCAGTTTTGCTCTTGTGATCATCTCCAGGATGATCACTTCTCTGGGGAGCCAAATATATATATATATATATATATATATATATATATTTCTTAAATTATAAAAATCCCATGCCTGTCCACTACTTGCCCAGTGTATAGAGTTTATAACTTCTTAACTTTGCTGTTGCATTTTGAACTGAATAACACACACCCAATACTATATTTACATTGGCACTTATGATCAGATTACTGTGTTTATTTAGCAGATTATTGTGATTGACCTCAAACCAAGCAAGTCAAGTGACATCGGTACAAAGGTTCCCTAACCCTAACCCACTTTTCACTTAAGATTATTATGATAAAAAAAAAACGAATAAAAAAAAATGTGTGTGTATATATATATATATATATATACACCCACACACATTTTATATATGTATATATATGTGTGTGTGTGTGTGTGTGTGTGTGTGTATATATACACACACACACATAAAGTCTGTTTGCTGAACTAGTC
>JANDJT010000060.1:17159351-17170753 GCA_024331685.1 Stegophilus panzeri | reverse complement strand
TCAATATGACATGTTTCACTTGTTTGCGACTCAATATGATCTTGTTCACGTGTACTCGGAACTACAGTTCCCAGCAGCCATGGCACCATAGTCACATGACCACCTGCACCTGACTCACGTTTCTGTTAACGAGCACTCTTGTATATAGCCACAGTTTGCACTGTACTTTGTCTCACGTTTGTCTTACCTTACCTTACCTTTGTCCATATTACCGTGTTTTGTTTCTATAGTTTATGTTTAGTCTTTGCCAGTGTTTTGCCTTAGTCATAGTGTCTTTTGTCGGTTTATTTATTAAAACGTTTAAAATTCCTCACCTGCATCCGTCTCAACTTCATATTGACAATATTTATATTGTATATATACTCTTAAAACTATATATATATATATAATTCTTTTCTTTTTTTTTCTTTTTTTTTTTTTTACATTGCCAATGGCAAAATTAAAAAAAAAAAAAAAAAAAATAACGCACTCCTTAGTGTCTGCAGTGGTGTAGTCTCTAGGGCGTGTGGTGCCTGAAAGTAGTTTTTGAAGCGTTCGAACTCGCTCTTCTCCCTTTTCCCATCACATATCAGATCAGAAAGACATTTATTTTCAATAAAAATGAAGAAAATTTTCGGAAAGTGGAAATAAAGTGTTTATCGGTTAGGGGTAGCTATAGGGAGGGCTTTATTGTCTCAATATGGTGGCATACATATAATAATTTTAATAAAATATAGTCATTTACACATGTTATTACTGCATCCCGTTATTGTACAACAATACTGAGGTACAAATAGTATCTGCCACTATTTATAAGTATAAATAGCATCTAACAACTATTTGCACTTATTGCTACTTTTATATAGCCTAGCATAAATAGAATATATCACCATTTATTTTCACTTAGTGTAAATAGCATTTCGATAAGAAAATGCTTTTACTGTCACTTAGTGTAAATAGAATATATACTGCTATTTTCAGTTAGTGTAAATAATGACACCATGTATAACCAATAAAAACAAGACCCAGGGGCCATTGTGCCCAGGGGCCTCTGAATTCTTAATCCAGACCTGTCTATATTAACAGTTGGTGTACTCCGGGACAAGTTAGACCATAAACACATTTATGTAATAAAGAGTATTTGGTATATTCTACCCCATGTTACTGAAACACAGCCCTTTGTTTAAAAAGGCAAGCCTACTTTAAATGCTGGTCATTTCCCACAGACTATAGAGTGTATTTTGACTGTACTAAATATCTGCATAAAAGTATTGAGCAGTAGTCAGGGATAAGAGACCTTGGTAACACATATATTGCAGTCCACATTGCTGAGATATAATCCTGTAATGATTTAATAATAGCTACTCATAAGACAGTCCTTTATTCACTGTCATGGAGCACTCAGGTACAAGATTGATCAGATATTTAACTTGATACATAGAGAATACTCAAGCTATTTCATACTCTTTATTCCGGTAATATCAGGCAAAACACTAAATTCCTATTCCATTTTGTAAAATCATGCACATTTCCTTAAAGTTTAATTTTACTAATTTACAGCATGTTTAATAACAGGGCATGGTTTGTGTTTCATGGGCCTTAAACTGAATTTAAATGAATATTCATTACACTGCAAACAGTAAGAGACACACAGGTCATGAGTTTCAGTGTTGCATCAACTCCACCCCCCCACCCCCCATATAGATTTTTTTTTCCCTCTGCACCAAACTCCTAATAATCTCTATACCATCCAGAGGTGGGTAGAGTAGCCAAAAATTTGAATCAAGTACAAGTAAAACTACTTATAAAAATAATTACTCAAGTAACAGTAAAAGTAATAATGTTAATAATTACTTGAGTAAGAGTAATAAAATATCCAATGAGAAAACTACTCAAGTAGTAAGTTACTAGTTACTTCAGATCTGATTGAAATGAAGGGGAAATCCTGAATCTTAGACTACATGGAGAACTGTAAGTCACACCTCTCCATCAACATCCGTCTGTTATGTTTATATGATATAAAACCTGGGTTTGAGATGAAGCAGCATATCCCAGTCCTGTGATTAGTACAATAACACAGAACCCATCATTTTCAACACAAAATCTCACACACACCCCAAAATAACAAAAATTTTCCCAACAGATGACTGTCTTTATTTTCACATGTAAACAACACAAACTTGTCAGCATCTGCATTTAAACAAGACAACAGAAAACAAAAGAACAGACTATGAATCAGAACAGAAGAGAAAGTGTGTGTGTATTGCCTCTTAAAAAAGTGAGCGGTTGTTGCGTCGGCATTCAGACTACTACAGTGTATTGCGAGACTCGCGACCTCATTATACATGATATAAACTAACGATTAAAACTACATTTTTCAATAATATTTAACAGTAACGGAGGAACACCACTGCATGTAGCGAAGTAAAAGTACATTTCTGTGATTAAAAATGAACTTGAGTAAGTGTATAAGTATGACCAGTTAAACCTACACTTAAAAGTACTTTTTTCCCCCAAAAAAGTTACTCAAGTAAATGTAACGCGTTATTACCCACCTCTGGTACCATCTTCCTCTTATAAGGTTTAACGTTGCTCCCATTAATTAGGTCACTTCCCACAGTGTTGCTAGATATGCTCCTTTCCAAAACAATATAAAAAATTTTTTTTAGGATAATCATGTTAGAAAATATGCTAAGGCACTATAAATAAAATTGTAAACAAATAGATGTTTATGGTACTTGTTCAAGGCCTATAAGTGTATATAATTGTTGAAATCTACAATAATCATATATTTTCAGAGATTCCTTAAACTCATACCATTGCCATGCAGTGGATCTTGTTACGTCTTCAATTCTGGCTTTGGCTTACAGTTTTCAGGCCCAGAATTAGGCCCCACCCTGCAGGAACATAGGTGCATAACTCCACCCCTTTCCCTAAAACCAAACTTACCCTGCATCCCAATCGGCACACTATTCATACTAAATAGTATCTGAGATGAGAATTAGTATGTCCCAAATCGTAGTATGTTGAAATGAGTATCCCAGAGGTACTGGGATGGTCTACTATTTCTGGTAGATTTTCGAAGTGTGGATCCATGGACACTTTTTCAGCTAATATTGCCTACAATGTGAAATGTGGAAAAACAATCAAGGGTATGATAAATTAAACTATATAGAATACATGAATAATAATTTAAGGAATAATGAATGAAGAAAATCTGAAATTCACCAAGGAGTTTGTTTACGGTGACACTGTTATCTTCCGGGCAACAACGTTCTCTTCCATTACACGACATGCTAGTATGTCCCTCAAAAGTATGGACTTTTTCTTCACAAAAAGAGTACAGTACCTCAGCAAAATATGAAATATCAATATGAATTAAATCAGCTGTTATTAACTACAGGCATTACCGGATTTCTTTGAAGGATATAGAAATGTTAGTCTTGATCAATTTCTGAAAAAACCTATGATCAGATTAAAAGAAAATAAAAGGAATGCCACAATTTATTAATAATAATTAAGGATTGTCGACTTCCTACTTAAACACTTTTGGAGAATATAATATTTTTTGCCTCATTTGTTTAATTGGGTTCACGTTATCTACTTTTAGGACTTATGTGAAAATCTGATGATGTTTTAGATCATATTTATGCAGATATATAGAAAATTCTGAAACTTTCAAACACCACTGTACATACTATTAATACATAGTATAAAAATGCCAATTGGGATGCAGGGTTAGTAATTTGGTTGAATGAAATCAGCTGTAAAATGCCAACAGCATTAAAGTTGGTGTGCAAGAATCAACCTGGAGTGCTGAACTCTTAATTTCCACACTATCCACTTTATCCTAGTCATGGTTGTGAGTGGTCTGGAGGCTATCCTGGGAGCACTGGATAGCCTCTACATAGGTTCTACATTAGAATTAAGACTATCATCCATGCCACTTTACACACTGGATCATACTCTTAATTCTCAAGTTCATAAATAAATAAATAAATAAATAAATAAATAAATAAATTTTTATTATATATTTAAATTCTCAAATCACCTTATTGCACCTTATTTACAGTACTTGTCAAAAATCTGGACACACTAGTTTGAATATTTATTTTTCTTTATCTTAAAAAACTTTTACTAAAGGTTTATGGTTGAAATTTGTTTTTAAGACAAATGTAAATAGTGAAGTCAATACATTAGTATCTGAATAAAAATATAGTCTTTAATAAGTATTTTTTTTTTACACAAAACAATTAGTTTTTACTTAAAAAGTAATTGTTTGCCCAAACAGTATTTTTTTTTTTTTTTTTTTTTTTTAGCAGAGAAGCAGTGAGGATCTCTGAGAACTTTAAGAAAAGCCTCCTGGGTGAAGCTCATCATAAAGCTGACTGGGAGATGCCAAGAGTCCATCCATCCATCATCCATCTTCTACTGCTTACTCCTTTTCAAGGTCATGGGGAACCTGGAGCCTATCCCAGGGAGCATCGGGCACAAGTTGGGGTACACCCTGGACAGGGTGCCAGTCCATCAGATGCCAAGGGTGAATACTGTAAATAACTGAAAATATAAAATAGTTTTGATTTGCTTAACATATTTCTTAGTCAATGCATAATTCAATTGTGGTATTTCAAATGTTTTTTCATAGTCTTGATTGTTATTCTCAAAAGGAAATGAAGAAAACCCTTATATGAGCAGGTGTGTCCAAATATTTGACTGGTAGTGTAAATAATTTTTAATAGACATGTACTTTGTAAGAAAAAAAACACTTCCAAATTTTATAGATTGGAGGGACATTACATATAATTAAGGGTGAGACGTTTTATCTTCCCTCGGAATATTGACCCTTAACCTTTTTTATACCCCCATTGTTTATTTTTTTCTGTTATGAATATGTTTTCTGGTGGTTTCTATAGATTATAACATAAGATATCACTATAGCAACAAGTCATAAAAATAATGATTTAATGTTATAAAACATTTGCATTTATTATAACCTTAAATGGCCTTGTTTGTTAGCCTTATGTGTGTCACTAGCAGGACAACGATGACACTGTTGATCTCTGTGAAGACAGGCTGCAGATCTCCATGTTGGTGAATGAACTGCCTGCCTCGCTGCTGCACTCCGGATAGGATGAACTGGACGAAATGATGTTTTTCAGCCTGTGCAGGGTGATGACCAGGAGGGTGAGGAGGAAGAGCAGAAGGCTGAGGAAGATAGAAAGATAAACGTAGACACTTTCGGTGCGGCTGGACGAGGCCGCAGCAGTCCCAGTGGAAAGAGTCATTGGGTTGAAGTGCAGAAAGCTCTGTCCCTCTAACTCAGTCCCATTCAGCTCCTCCACCTGGCCATCCATCCCAGACAGATGCTCACAGAGGCCTGCAGAGGACAAGACACAAGGCATTCATTGATTGGTGTGTTAGAGCTTTATTTGTTAATTTTTGTTATATAATATTTCTACAGCATATAATTTTTTACTATTTCTATACATATAGTATGAACAGTAATAGACAGTGTTTTGTATTAAGCAACGTTATAGACCAGGGATCAGAAACTGCAGAGCCACTGAGGTGACATGGTGGTTCATTATTATGTTGTGACCAGAAGATAATTAGTTTTTTTTATTTTTATTGTAGCCTCAATATTGTCATGTCAAGTGAAACTAGCGACTCCATTTCCCAGAATGCATGGTGAACTACAAACATGGCAAATGACTACAACTCCCAATGTAACACACAGACACTTAACCTTCTCATAAGGACTAATCACACACACCTGTTCCTGATCACAAGCGACATCACACCACACTATAATAGAGACTGTTCAGGCACTAAGCTTTTGTGACGTATATGCTCAGTTGACTTGTCTCTGGTGTTTACCAAGCCTTTACTTGGTCTCGTTGCGCTGCTTTTTTGGTTTTGTTATTCCCTCGACTTTGATTCTCTTCCTTGCCTAGTTTGGATTGTATGCATGGTTGTTTGACCCTTGCCTGTCTGTGGTTATTGATTTCTGCCTAACCCTGTGGATTTGTCAGCCTATCAATTGTCTAATAAAGCTCTTATCTGCCCTTGCATCTGTCCTAACCTCCATTATGTGATTTATGTGACAAATATATTATCTTGTGTCCTCAAAGTATAAATTTATGGCCACACCTTAACCATCACGTCACCTCAGTGGCACAGTAACAAACACCAAACTATCATTGATGTAGAGATGTTATGAAAGAGACAATGTGACGCATACTGAACGAAGAGCAGAAAATGAATTAGGGATGTTTTGAAGTAACAGTTGAGCTGAATGAATATTTGAGTTACTTCATGTCCCTTACTGAAGTGGATTCTCAACTTCACTCTAGTAAAGCCACTGTCCTACACAGTTTTATATATATTTTAAACCTATTCCAGCTCACCAAGGGCACTATAATGAGTTCAGGGCCTTTTTCATGTGTAGGGGAGACTTAAAGCGGACCAGGCCAGCGGATCCCCATAATTGGGATTGAGAACCATTTTTCTAAACAGCTTTACACTTTAATACAATGCCACAGAGTGGCAAGTAGTAAAGGTAAACTACCTAAAATATTTAATCCATTTGTCACTCCATAAGGACACCAATTAATTTCCTCTTCTTTTGTCTTCCCCATTTCCATTTGAACACAATTACATCCACAAATATTACTCAGAGATTATTTTAGGCCATTAGAGTTCTTACAACTCTGTCTATTTCATCCTTTATTAATATGTCTGTAGCTGTTATTGTTACGCAGGACAGTTACGTACTCCAGATCCAGTTTGAAGAGGTCACTAATAGTGTTTAATTATGCTTTTTGTATCCTGGCAACATGCATATTTGTGTAATTATTAGCCAGTGAGTGATTTGGTGTGTCAGAGTGTTGGTGCATTAGAAGTCCTGGGTGACCACAAAGGGTCAGTCCCTTTCTCTCTCTCTCACTCTCTCTCTCTCTCTCACTCTCTCTCTCTCTCTCTCTCACAGACACACACACACACACACACACACACACACACACACACACACACACAGAAGGAGAGAAGGTCACTTGTTTTTTTGTTGTTGTTTTTTTACACTGTCCATGAACCACTGGCACACTATGAATAATAGATTGTGAAGCACCTGAGTGGGGAAATGTCATGGCTTTCTGGGCTTTGTGAGAGAAATGTTGGGAGGGCTGTTTATCGAAAAAGCTTGAATATCAGAAACAAACATCTGAACAAAAAAGTGTTAAATCTTAAGATATGGACAAAAAACAGTTAAGGCATATGTTGTACCTTGGGCACTTGATGATCATGATGAAATAATAAGCCTATAGATTATTTATACTTGAAATGTTTCAAGGCAACAAAAGTTCTTGCTTCCAGACTAATTAATAACAGAGTGACTAACTGTGGCATTATGTCTGAAATAAAGTTCTCAGTAGATATATTATATGGCCAAAAGTGTGTGGACATCTGGCCATCACACCTATATGTGGGCCTTTCACAAAATTAGAAGCGCACACAATAGTAAAGGGTGTACGTGTGTGCTGTAGCATTCCAGTTTCTCTTCAGTGGAGCTAAGAGGCCCAAACCTGTTACGGCATGACAATGCCCCTGTGTACAAAGTGAGCTCCATGAAGATATGGTTTGCCAAAGTTAGAGTGGAAGAACTTGAATGGGCTGCACAAAGACCTGAAATCAACCCCACTGAACACCTTTGGACTGGAACACTGACTGCACCTCACGCCTCCTCACCTGACGTCAGTGCCTGACCTCACTAATGCACTTGTGGCTGAATGAGCAAATCCCCACAGCCACACTTCAAAATCCAGTGTAAAGCCTTGCCAGAGTAGAGGTTATTATACCAGCTGATAAGCAGAGTTGTTAAGGCACTGCAAGGCATTAGGGCTGAAGAGTGATGTCCTCTGAGATTGCACATTTAACATCAGGGGTTCATTCTGCTGCTCTGAATCTGATTCCTTCATCATTACATTCATTATCTAGCTCGTGTGCCTGGAGCCGCGTGCTCTCCAGCATGAGAATTAGCAGGATCTTTTCTGTCTAATTGAATTGCACAATGGGTAGCTCAGAATGTCCACATGAAGAAGACACATCTGGCTTTTAATGGAAAGGCAGCTATTTGATCGTAATCTCTTTCACACACACACACACACACACACACACACAAACACACACACACACACACACACACTTTTCAAAAGGTTTTACAGCATAGATAGAATTATTGATGCAATCAAATATAACTGGTTCAGCCTCCCACTGCTCAATTCCTTCACCAGGTTGATATTATGTGTGGGCTTTATTGACTTTTTGGCTGTTTGTTTTGGAGAATTGAGCAAACTGAATGCAGATTAAGCCCGAGTCTTTTGACAATGTTGTTCATTTGCATTTTGTTCATTATTTTAGTTCCTGGAATCTATAACCTTATAATACCAGTTCTTCCTGTTGTCAGTATTATCACTTTTTCAGTTGGTAGAAATAAATAGCATCCACTATTTCCACACTCCCTCATATGTAATTTGGAGCCAGGATTTATTTAAGTGACCTTGTTGCGCCAGTCGTTCTGTTTTGTAAGGCAGTCCCTGTTCTCTAGGGTGCTCTGTGCAAGCTTCTTCATAACATCACTTGCTTCCTTTCAAACGTTGTGAACCCCTGAGGTTTTTTTCAATTTGTGAGTGAGAACCAGGCTTAGGTTATCCTTGATGAAAACTGACTCCTGTTATTGCTTCATTCCTTTCATTAAAAATTCTACTGATCATCTGCTCCCCTACTGAGTTGTTCCCCCCTCCAAAAAAAAATCCTGTTCAAAAGTTAATTTTTCCATTACACTATTTCTAATGTGACCATAAATCCTCTTGAAAAATCTGAACTCCACTGGCCTCATTGGCACATTTGGGCTCTTGTTCTTGCTAAACTGGGCTATTTGTGGAATACAGCTTGGCAACACTGTAGTCTGATCCAAACTTAACACTAGGCTTCAGGATCTGAACATCACTCTGCAACTGGATTAGAGACCAGTTACTGGCAGACCTCAGTGCTTGTAGATAGGCAATAACATCTCTTCACATCAGTTATCCCTACAGGATCCAGGCACAACTCCAATTCCATTATAAAATATGCTGTCTGATCTCCAACACTAAAGAAATGGCTTACAAGGAGGAGGTCATACTTTTGACAGAGTGGTTTCAGTTCAGATAAAGACTAAAAAGATGGTCAGTGATTTCAGATATCAGACCACACATCCATTTACATCAAACAGGATATTGTGAACTGGTTCTGCAGCTTCACATTCCTGGACTCCCATCACCATGGGCACACAGCATGGTTGAGCTTTAATAAAAAGGGCTGACCAGCCTCTTTTCAAATGGTGATGATGCAAACAGAGCTCATCAATGTCTACAGGTGCATCACAAAGTCCTTGCAGACTGCATTACAGCTTTTAAATACAAACTAATTGGGTAAAAACTCTCAGACTTAATTTCAATTTTTGTCTCTATGATAATGGCCAAACCGATATAATAATGCTTACTGTCTGCACTTCCTCCAGTCTGCTGCTGCATATTGTGTTGCATATTGTGCTTTATGTTGTATTGTATTTATTGTAATAAGATACTCATAATAAGATACTGTAGTACTTAATATTTAAATCTGTGGAGGAAAGTTTTATTATACTGAATTTTGAAGAATAAAAGTACAGACCAAAGAGGACAAGGAGTGAGAGAATGTGAGCGATATATGCTGTTGCTCATTGTGCCTTGTTGCAGTTCTCAGATCAGCTCCTGTTGACTAATGGAGCAATCAAATTCCTCCTAATATACCCTGTTCATAAAAAAACTGCCCTGTAATTGTCTCTTTGTCAATCATTTATGACAATAACTCATCAACAACAGTAATGACTTTGGACAGATTATATGCAGCACATAGATAGTTACATATACAGGAACATTTCTGTGTGGTGATAGAGAGTGACAGAGACTGACCTTTTGTTTAGCAGATGGCAGTCGTGTCCTCTACTGCACACAGAAATCCACTATCTTGGTGTCACTGCTTCGGTAGAGAATGCTTCATATCCTGTGGGAACGAGAAAGCACACAGGAGACAGACGACACTCTAGGCTTTGTGGATATAGAGGAAGATTGCTCTGTTGCACCGATCCTCAGCTGTGAGCTGGGTTCTGACTATCCAGCTGTTCTACTCTGAATATCTCCCCTCCCACTCTGCCTCATCTCTCCCTCTCCTGTTTCCCCCCCTCATACATTCATTTTCTGCTCACCAGTCACCCTGATCCCTGACTGTTCAACACATAATGTTTAGTTGCTTATTTCTTTCACACACTGGCTTCTTCAGTTCAACTCTCATTCTTTATTCCTAATTTTGGTCATTTCTTGAAAACAAAAACCATGTTTCTGATTTCAGATCAGTATACTATCAATGCTTATGATTAGAATTATTGCCCACATTTTATAATTTAAAAATCTTTTGAAAAACTGACAAACTTTGGGTTGCGAATGTGGTGCTCTGGCTTATCCTGTGTGTGTTTATGTATTTGTGCATTGTACGTTGCCGTGCTTAATCCTTCATATCTGACTGCACTAATGGTTAATTGAAGACATCACTGCGAGGGGACGGACCTCACTCTCCGTCCACCGATATTGTGCACCTTTCTTTATTTTTTACAAATGAAAAATGTTGTAATTAACACTGGTTGAGAGAACAAGCTGGGAAAGAACAGGCCCATGCAAACGTCAGACACTCTCCATGCATTTATGTAGGCACAAATTGCTTGTATTTGTGGTGTTTGATTATAAACTGGTGGGTTTTTTATAATTATATTATATTTATTATAATTAATAATTTATTATAATTATGTTTGATTAAAAAGTGGAATTATTTTACTTACTAACTGGCAAATTAATTAATTGGACACACTGAAGTTTCTAAGTGAAATAAAGATTAGATTAAATTGCATTCAATTTTAAAATTAACTTATTTCATGCCTATCACTGTCAAAAACAGTTCTACTGTATCTGAATGATTATGTCACGATCTCGCCGGCAGATAGCGCTGCGGCAATGACGTGCATGGAGAGCCGGAGAGCATGCCCGAACCAGAGCGAGCACATGCTGGCGCGTTACATGGAGACTTTGTTTACAAAGAACATGTGCATTTGTTTCTGTTTGGTTTCCACCCTGTTCAGTCATTGGTTGATTTTCGAGGGAGTGTAATAATTGGTACCAGCTGTCAGCACTCAAGGTAATCACAGTTGTTATTTAAACCCCTCGCGTTTCTGCACACTTCCGCAGTATTATATACCGATTGGGGTAATGGTGCCACGTGGTAATGTTTCCATGTTATGCTCTGGTTTCGTGTTTCAGGCTATAGTCCTAGTTAAATGATTGCCATGTCTAGTTTCT
>JANDJT010000060.1:17102241-17121214 GCA_024331685.1 Stegophilus panzeri | reverse complement strand
GAGAGAGAGAGAGAGAGAGAGAGAGAAAGAAAGAGAGAGAGAGAGAGAGAGAGAGAGAGAGAGAGAAACACGTTTTAAGCTATATTTTAATGTAACGTTATATCACATTATATCATTATTACATTATATTATTATATCAGAACAGAAATTGTATATAGCTAAGCTTACTGATCTAAACTGATGTGTTCTGTAGGACCAAGCCGAGCATAAAATGAATGACAATTTGTATAATATGAAAAAAAAACAAACAATGAAATAATTATACTATTCTACAACCCCAGTTCCGAAAAAGTTGGGACAGTATGGAAAATGCTAATAAAAACAAAGAAGGGTGATTTGTAAATGTACTCTGACTTGTATTCAAACAAACAAACAAACAAAAAAAATGTATAAAGACAAAATATTTGATGTTTTGCCTATTCAACTACATAGTTTTTTTGAAGGTAAATGTTGATTTTGAAAATGATGCATGCAACACATTCCAAAAATGTTGGGACAGGGGTAATTTAGGACTAATAGTGATGTAACAAGTTGAAATAAGAAGGTGATATGAAGTGAGGCAATTGTCTAATCATAGTATATAAAGAGCCTCCAAAAAAGGCCTAGTCCTTCAAGAGCAAGGATGGGTCGAGGCTCGCCAATCTGCCAACAGATGCATCAGTGAATAATCCAACAGTTTGAGAACAACATTACCCAAAGACAAATCAGTAGGACTTTGGGCATTTCACCTTCTACAGTGCACAATATAATTAAAAGATTCAAGGAATCTGGTCCAATCTCAGTGCGTAAAGGGCAAGACCAAAAACCACTTCTGAATGTGCGTGATCTCCGATCCCTCAGATGTCAATGTCTTAAAAACCGTCATGAGCCTGTAATGGATATGACATGGGTTTGGGAATACTTTGGTAAACCCGTCAGTCAACACCATTCATCGCTGCATCCCCAGATGCAAGTTAAGGCTTTACTATGCAAAGCAGAAGCCATACATCAACACTGTCCAGAAGCACCACTGACTTCACTGGGCTCGGTCTCATCTGAGATGGACAGTAGCACAGTGGAATTATGTTTTGTGAACATTTCAAATAGTTTTTGGACAAAACAGCCATTGTGTTCTCCAGGCAAAAGAGGAAGAGGACCATACAAGCTGTTATTGGCATCAGATCCAAAAGCCAGCGTCTGTCATGCTCTGGGGGTGTGTCAGTGTCCATGGCATGGGTAACTTGCACATCTATGAGGGCATCATTAATGCAGAAGGATATGAACACATTTTGGAGCAACATATGCTGCCATCCAGAGCAGGACAACACCAAACCAAATTCTGCCCAGATTACAAGAGCATGGTTGCGTAAACAGAGAGTGCGGGTGCTAACATGGCCTGCCTGCAGTCCTGACCTGTCTCCGACTGAGAATGTGTGGCGCATTATGAAGTGCAAAATAAGGCAATGAAGGCCCTGTACAGCTGCGCAGCTGAAGAAATACATAAAGGATGCATGGGGGAAAAGTTCACTTGCTAAACTTAACCAACTGGTGTCTTCAGTGACCAAAGGCTTAATAAGTGTTATTAAATGAAATGGTGATGTTACACAGTGGTAAACAGTCGACTGTCCAACTTTTTTGGAGTGTTACAGTCATTAGATTTTAAATGAGTGTACATTTTCAAAAATAAATTCAATTCACAAAGTAAAACATAAAATAATGTGTTAATAATGTGTTTTCAATAAAGTACAGGGTGAATTGAATTTTCAGATTACTCCATTCATACCATTAATTACCAATATTGATATTCATGAGTAATTGAAGTGATTGTAGTATTAATGTTATGTCTACTGATTGTGTACTGTTGTGCGATGTCGGGGAGTCGGGGAGGATGAGAGGTGGCGCTCTGCGGTGAGGTACTGCATCTGAATGAGAGAGAACGATCCTACGTCACGGAGGAGGAAATATGAGAGAGAGAGAGAGAGAGAGAGAGAGAGAGAGACAGCTGATGAGCGAGCCGAGCCGAGCCTCCTCCTCGCACACAGGACAACACACTCTCAATACAAAAGACGCGCTGAACATCGGTACCGACTACACACGACTCATATCTGCGACCTGAATTTCGGCTGTTCAGAATAAATTTGCGTATTTACTGCACCGTGTATTTCAGTAAGTAAACATGCTTTGTCATTTAGAATAAAAGCACTATAAAATGAAACTGCTCTGTGTCCGTCAGTCACTGTGGTTATGAGTTGAAGCCCTGACAGCTTCACCTGGCTAGTGTTACACTGTGTGATAGCATGTCAGCTACAGCTAGTCTGCTTTCCAAACTCTGATCATTCATAGACAAAATGTTATATTCAGCGTTTGGCCAAAACCGTAGCAAGAACCAATCGCAGTATGCTGCCACTGTAGGACTCGCTACAATAAAATCAGCCTACGTAATTTTTGTCGAAAGGAGTGAAATGTTTTATCTTAATTTAACGTTATATCAATGATGTCAATTACAGAATGGGGTTTAATGAGGTTTAAAGCCTGAAGCCGACACGACTGTAGCCTCAAAGCAGTTGTTAAAAAGTTATTTTTCGCCCCAGTAGCGACGCTGTCTCGTTGGGTCGCTGACAGTCATTCTCGTCTCCTCGTATCTCCTCTATAGGTTTCAGCTCTCGCCGGCGGAAATGGACGAGCATTTCGAAGCACGAGATAAAGTAGAGAGGAAGGACCGGGGAGTCTCACGAGCCAACGGCGTCCCGAGCCCCGCCCACAGCGCGCACTGCAACATGTACCGCACGCGCACTCTCAAGGCGCTCAGCTCGGAGAAGCGAGCCAAAAAGGTCCGCTTCTACCGTAACGGAGATCGCTACTTCCCCGGCCTGGTGTGCGCCGTTTCCTCCGAGCGCTTCCGCACGCTGGACGCACTGCTGGCCGAGCTGACGCGCGCGCTCAGTGACAACGTGCACCTGCCCCAGGGCGTGCGCCTTATCTACGTCATCGACGGCTCGAGGAAGATCACCAACATCGATCAGCTGCTGGAAGGTGAGCGGAGGGACAGAGTGGACTTTTCTCAAAAACCACTGACTTCTGCTCAGAATATTTGACGAATACAGTCATTAAAGAGCACCTATTATGGTTTTGAAATGTGCCTAATCTTGTTTTAAAGTTCTCATACAATAGGTTTACATGCATCCAAGGTCAAAACACACTTTAATTTTCTCATAATTTACATTGCAGCATTACCTTTTCCCCCCAGTGTCAGAAAGGACTCCTTCAATGATCCTTTCATTCTAAACTCCTCCTTTCAGAGGGTCTACTCTGCTCTGATTGGTCAGATGTCCCAGTCTGTTGTGATTGGTCTACCACACCATGTTGGGGAAAAGAAACACCCACTACCATATCCAAGTTTACCATATCCGTAATAATGTCGGTTTTACCTTACCAATTTAAGCCCGAGTCTGATAATGATGCATCGGAATATCAACCCGAACCACCATCACAAGCATGATGACAACAGAATGTTTCTCAGTGGTAAGTTTATATGTAGTTTGGCAATAAAAAACGTGAGTTAGCATAGGCTAACAGCTAAGTACTGGCTGTACACATATATACAACACAAAACTACGCATTTGGAACACTCCTGCGTTTGACTTCAGTTAGATTTGACAAGCAGTCGTCAGTGAAATGACTTGAACACAAACGAAAGTCGTAGTCGAACTGCTGTGGTATTGTTTTAAAATGAATTCTAACCACTGGCGCTTTACATCTTTTGTGAGTCCATGCAAAGTTTTTGCTTTTGCAGCACAGAAAACAATGTCTTCTAGACATGAACCTAACCCTTTCAGTACACAACCTCAACTGTAGTGTTTGAGGCCGGGCCAAAGTACACGTTGTTCATGAGCAGCCAATGAATTAACCTACCAAATTATGTAGGTTAGTACAGGAAGTCTGGAATTACTAGCGACTCATTTCAGCTGTTCAAAATCAGTTTTTTTTACATTCACTAACAGCTATATAAAAGGTAATATCTGAAAAAGCAAAATAGGTGCACATTAAGATCAGCTTTTGAAATTTATTACGTTGCCAGTTAACTGGGTACGCCAACTATATATGAACAGGTAAACGATAGATTTGTATATCTTGCTGTACATACAATTTTAGCCCTCTTCTACACAATCCTTCAATGGAAAGGGAATTCCATAGAACTAGGAGTCCTAGAGATCTATCGTCCTACAGAGCAGTGGTGACTTGTCCTTACGGGCAGGTGGGCTGAAGCCATACAATATACATACAGTGGTGCTTGAAAGTTTCTGAAACCTTTAGAATTTTCTGTATTTCTGCATAAATATGACCTAAAACATTATCAGATTTTCACACAAGTCTTCAAAGTAGATAAAGGGAACCCAATTAAACACATGAGACAAAATATTTTACTTGGTCAAATTTATTTAGGAAAATGATCCAATATTACATATTGGCAAAAGTACAGTATGTGAGCCTTTGCTTTCAGTATCTGGTGTGAGCCCCTTGTGCAGCAATAACTGCAACTAAACGTTTCCGGTAACTGTTCATCAGTCCTGCATATCAGCTTGGAGGAATTTTAGCCCATTCCTCAGTACAGAACAAATTCAACTCTGGGACGTTGGAGGGTTTCCTCACTTGAATTGCTTGCTTCAGGTCCTTCCTCAACATTTCTTTTGGAAATACATTATATATATCATAAAGTCCTCATTCCATTCATTTCGGTGCTACACTTTACTAAGATACTTCACGTTGGTTTTTCCTTTAATTTGTCATACATCTGAAGGTTGCACATAAACTGCTAGAATAAGATTACTGAAACTCAGTTTTGACCCTTGCAACACAGGCTATGTAATGGTTAAACACCAATACATTCAGATTGGCTACACTAGTGATATATCTGATTAACAGTTCCACCTAATTCTGACCGTGGTGAAATACCTGCAACAAATCAATATATTTTATCTGATATCACATCAGTTACTTTTGACATAATGCTTATTATCTCAGCTTCTTTTAATTAGAAGCCTCATTTGAAGCATATAATTGAAATTCCATGCCACCTTCACTGTTACGTTAAATTACAGACTGGTATTTTGCCATGATTTATGTTTCCAGGAGAGAGCTATGTATGTGGCGCCACTGAGGCGTTCAAGAAGCTTGATTACATGAAGAACATCAACCCCAACTGGTCTGTGAATGTGAAAGCCTCTGCATCCACTAGATGCATCCCCTCCCTGTCCAGCTCTAAACCAGGGCCCCACGAATCCAAAGAGACCAAGGACTTCATCAGGCCAAAGCTGGTCACTATCATACGCAGCGGTGTGAAGCCACGCAAAGCTGTTCGGATTCTGTTTAACAAGAAGACAGCCCATTCGTTTGAGCATGTCCTCACTGATATCACAGATGCCATCAAGCTTGACTCTGGTGCTGTCAAGAGGATTTACACTGTTGAAGGGAAGCAGGTATGACAAGCTCCTTCATTCTGTAATTGCCTTGCTTTTGACAAAACATACCTCTCTCTGATAGCTGATAGCATGGATATTATTTACGACAATGTGCAAGTATTGTTATTGAAAGTGGCAAGGCAATGCTTATATGAAATTACTTAATCAGAGTTACGACCAGATCAGCGTTCTACATAATTACATCAGTCGATATTTACACATTTAATCAATGATTCATTGTGCCTGGCTTTGTATGTCAAACAAACAATTCAAGCACTAACCAGTATTAACCAGGCAAGTCTTCAGCTGTCTACCTTTTCATATCCTACAAAATATGGTTACTTTCTCTTCTATGTAAATGCAGATTACAAATAATCCTAGACCAAAAGTATGTAAATTGTTATATAATTTAATCCAGGACATGGGTAATGTCCACAGTATGTATCAAAATATTGTATGTATCTAGAACAGGGATGTCTGATTTCTATTGACCTAGAGGGCTGCAGCTTGGCAAAGTTTAGCATTCATTTAACACACCTCATACAACTTAATAGTATTAAAAGCAGGAAACATGGTGACACAGTGGGTAGAGTTGCTGCCACACAGCCCCAGTGTCCCCGTTTTGATACTTTCTCTACTTTCCTCCCACCTCCGAAAGACATGCTGTTAGGTGGATTCGCTACTCTAAATTACCCCTAGGTGTGAATGAGTGTGTGGATGGTGCCCTGCAATAGACTGGCATCCCATCCAGCATGTGTTCACGTCCAGTGTTCTCAGTTCTGGATCCACTGCAGCCTTGACAAGGATAAAATGGTTACTGAAGATGAATGAAAATATATGAAAAGCCCAGCCAAGTGAGTGAAATAATGCTGGAAAAGTCTGTCATTAACCTCCAGGCTTCTCTAGTAGGAGATATGAATGGAAAGTGTGGAAGCTTGTGCCCACACATCCTCCCAATCCACCATCCGCTCGCTCCAAACAGACAGAAATAGCTCCAAATTTGTGCTCCTTTAAATTCCACCCACCCATCTCTACCTTCACATATCTGTGTACACACACACACACACCCACACACACACACACACACACACACACACACACACACACACACACACAGAGACAGACTCATTTGCACACTTACATAGTCTCTGTCTTTTTCTGACTGTCTGTCACTGTCTGTTTCCTCTCCCTCACTCTCAGCATGCATATCTGTTCAGACAGGTAAATGTGGAAGGGAGCTCATAACATCTGGCTGAATTTCATCAAACACCAATTAGTTTGTGCACAGATGTGACTTGCAGGATATAGACAATCTTGGACATATACAGTTTGTAAAATTCATCCATTTTGTGTAGCACAATTGTGACTATTAGTGTAGCACAATTGTGACTATTATCTCACATTTAAAGCAATGGTTAGGACTGGGCAAATATGATTTTTAATTTTTATTTTTACAAATTTATTTCAGATGTATTTATAGATATGCTGATATGCAGATATAGCTTTGTAATATAGCTATGGTGCTATGAATGGTGATTTCAGAATGAAGTTTGCATGATGCTAATTGGATTCAAGCTTCCATTATTTGTTAGCCATATTAGCATATAAGACATAAAACATGGCTTAACTGATCACAGACATCTCAACTCTCCTGGAAGTTCCGGGAGTCTCCCGCATTTTAATAGAGGCTCCCTGATGCCCGGAAATGATATACAATATCCTGGATATCTATTTGTTTTAGCACGAGCGAGAGAGAGTAGGGGTAAAAACGAACGACAGTGTAGCTCGCTGTACTGTTTGCAGCATTGATTTCTCAATTGCCCATGGTGGGTAAAAGACATGTTGAGGTGAGTTTAATAGGTGTCATTCATCCATTAGCATAGCTAACGTTATTTTAACTAGCTGCTATAAGGAGCTACTGTATTGATGTCTAGGTGATGAGGCCAAACTCCCTGTAGACATGTGTAAAGTAGTTATTGAATAAAAAAATTCAATAACTTCATAAGTTGAATAATACTATATATATAGTATAATATAATACGAAACAGTGTAAGTACATATTTTAATGTAACATTTTATACCAGACTTAGATTAGGTGAAATCACAAAAACAAAGTATGTATGTAATCTATTACATAAGACAATATAATAAGGATACACCTTATGCAGGGCAAATTTAGGGGCGAGTTGGGGGGGGGGGGGGGGTGTCTGTGATCAGCTGCATTTGAGGTAAATGATTTTTTTTTTTCTTGGACAATTTCTTTAACGCTTAACTCCACACTTAATGCTTTAAACTTGAAGGAGATGAGTGCTGAAATTATGTTCTCCTACAAAGAAGTAACCTAATGTGAATCTGAAACCAGAGATAATAATGCACCAAGACCCTGTTCAACTTTTGAATGTTGGCTAGCACTATTATTGTCACAGGTATCTATTGAAGGCACTGTATTAAAATATCGACTCTGCTTAAATTTCCCTCTGATTATGCAATTATGAACAAAGACGAATAAGTGAAAGTGTGAAAGAGTAAGCTAGAATATAAGTGTAGAGTAAAATATATAACACATTCACACACAGTCTCTACATTTTACACAGAATGGTGCACAAAAACAAAAAACATCTAGTAAGTCGTACTTCTGTACACAAAAATGCTGTGTTAATGACAGAGGTCAGAGGAGAATGGCTATACTGGTTTCAACTGATATCAGCTGAAACCAGTATGGCCATTCTCCTCTGACCTCTGTCATTAACACAGCATTTTGTAAAGGCTATGGTAACTCAAATAACCACTCTTCACAACTGTGGTGTGCAGAAAAGCATATCAGAATACACAACCCGTCAAACCTTGAGACACACTGAAACTGGCAGTTGAACATTGGAAAAAGATCAGGCAATGTTTTTAAAAAAAAAAACATTCAACTGTATATTTCTGGTGAAACTGTGCCTACTGAAGGCTGACAGGAGTAGAACCCCATGGGTGCTCTTCTGTTGTTATAACTCATCTGCCTCGAGGTTAGACATGTTGTGCATTCTGAAATACTTTTCTGTTCACCACATTGTAAAGTGTGGTTTAGGCTTGTGAGATTGTGTGTAATATGCCATTGACCTGTGGTGAGCCCTACCTATCACTGAAAAAAGAAGAGGGCATGAGCAGACATACACCATGCACTTTATTAGGAACACCTGTACACCTATTCATTCGTGCAATTATCTAATCAGCCAATCATGTGGCAGCAGTGCAAGGTATAAAATCATGCAGATATGGGCCAGCAGCTTTGGGTAGTGTTCACATCAACTATCAGAATGGGGGAAAAATGTGATCTCAGTGATTTTGACCACGGCTTGATTGTTGGTGCCAGATGAGCTGGTTTGAGTATTTATATAACTGCTGATCTCCTGGAATTTTCAGACACAACAGTCTCTAGAGTTAACTCAGAATGGTGCAATAAAGAAAAAACATTCAATGAATGTCCGTTCTGTGGACAAAACGCCTTGTTGATGAGAGAGGTCAATGCAGAATGGTCAGACTGGTTCGAGCTGACAGAAAGGCTACAGTAACTCAGATAATTACTCTGTACAATTGTGGTGAGCAGAAAAGCATCTCAGAATGCACAATACACTGAACCTTGAGGCGGATGAGCTACAACAGCAGAAGATCATGCCAGGTTACACTTCTGTCAGCCAAGAACAGAAAGTTGAGGCTGCAGTGGGCACAGGCTCACCAAAACTGGAGAGTTGAAGATCGGAAAAACATAGAAATCTCGATTTCCGCTGAGGCACACAAATGGTAGGGTCAGAATTTGGTGCCAGCAGCATGAATACATGGACCCAACCTGCTTTTTGTCAACAGTTCAGGCTGGTAGAGGTGGTGTAATGGTGTGGGGAATGTTTTCTTGGCCTGTTGATACCAATCAATCATCACTTGAATACCACAGCCCATTTGAGTATTGTTGCTGGCCATGTGAATCCCTTCATAACCACAATTTACCCATCTTCTAATGGCTACTTCCAGCATGATAATGCACCATGTCACAAAGCAAAAGTCATCTCAAACTGGTCATGAACATGACAATGAGTTCAATGTTCTTCAGTGACCTTCCCAGTCACCGGATCTGAATCCAGTAAAACACTTTGGGATGTGGCGGGAGATTTGCAGCATGAAAGTGCACTTGAAAAATCTACATGTATTGCATGATGAATCTCAAAGGAAAGTTTCCAACATCTCTGAGCACAAAGCGAGGTCCAACCCAGTAATATTATAGTGTTCCTAATAAAGTGTTCGGTGAGTGTACGTAACCCATGAAGACAGTACATGAAGGTGGTTACGAGTCAGCTGTAGCTTCTGTAGTTGCTAGCATTAACATTTAGTCTGTTTAAAAAATAATAATTAGCTATTTACAAGGTCATGCTTGCAAAACTGAAATAAACATAACAAGTTATTAGCTGTTACTAAGCTCATTATTAAATATTTCAGCTAAAGTAGTACAAATAAAAAAGGCTAAAAATTTTGATTAGAAAAAACATTAACTATGCTTACAATGAAGTGTCAAATCTAACACTTTACAAACATTGTTGATGGTAATTATAATTCAACAGTGATGCTGTTTGTTTGAAAATGCTGTATGTTTGGTTTTCTCTCCTGTGACAGTCCAGTGACAGTCTCTCCTGTGGTTTCAGTAGGGATTGGGGCTGGATTGGACAAGAGATTTGTAAAAGGATTATATGCACTACTATTTTTCTTGCTGTTCACTGTTCATGCCCTCTAATATGGATTGTTAACAGCCAGCAACATGACCCATTGAACAAAAGCCACACAGTAAAATCCCTAGTGTTGAATTAACACCCAGAGTGTTCATTTGAGTCCAATGGACTTATATAATCACTGTAGGGTGTAAATTCAACACTCTGGGTGTTAAATCAACACTGGCGATTTTTCTGTGCATAATAAAGCTAGTCCAAATGAAATCCCTAAAAAAAAAACAATACAAAGGACACATTTGTAGCATCTATTTGTAGTTGTAGCAAAGTCCTTGAAATATCTACCTCAGTAAAATCCACCCTCCATTTTTTTTAAAATGGCAGTTAGCTAGCTTATGTCAAAATACGACATGACTGAACCTATGCTGCCTCTCACTGTCAAAACATGAAGCAATAAACACAAGCCAAATGTGACTGTCATACAACTAAACATATCAAAGCACCTACACTATATGGCCAAAGTTTTGTGGACACCTGACCACCACAGGCATATGAGGTTGACCAATTCACCTGTGTTTCTGACTCAATTGATTCATATTCTTTTTTTATTTTATTTTATTTTTTATTTTTTATTTTTTATGAATGACTGTTTTGTGTTTGAGAGGTTATGCAAATGAACAGAATGAGAAACATGTTTATATTGATATTTGCTATCACCAGGAACACATTACATGCTTTTGTCTGCAAAATATTTTTACTATATTTGAGTTTTCATTTCTGTATGCATGACATGTCTGACATTGTGTGGGGTGACAGCATGTACTAGCCACAGAGCTTGTCAATTAGAGGCAGAACTGGGTTTCTGGGTCTTGGAGTAGATCTCAGTCTCTTGAGGTGCCATGTTGTAGGTGCCTGCATAATAAGGTAATGAGTAGATCAAGGCTTTTTGCTGATTCATCTCGCATTGTGAACCAATTCAGGGGAGACTTACACCAATAACCAATATTTAACCACCAAACCAAGATTTGTTGTTATTTGTCAATGTTGTTATTTGGTGTGCAACCATATAATTAGGAATTTTAGTATTTCTGTATATGTATAAGCGTATAGTTACATATTTCGAAAGGGAATGGCATTAAATGACAATACACCACAGGAAGAGTGCAAGTATAAGGGGAGACTGCTCATTAGCAGTTAGTAATTTATCAGTGCATAAAATTTACCCTGTTTTTGCCTAGTACATTTATTCTTTAACAGTTTATATTATTGCCAAAAGTCAAGATCAGAATAGTTCATCTGTAAGCGGGATTTCTTATGCAGGTAAGATGTACCTTTTATTGATCCCCTGTAGGGGAAATTCAAGAATTAGTGAGGTCAGGCTCACATGCTCACATTTAAAGTTAAAAATCTGCTGCAGTAACTAGCAAATATTGGGTTAGCAGAATCTGTTTAGAATCTGTCTGATTACATGTACTTGACCGTTAGTCCTTATGTAAGTATCAAGTAAATGTGGCCTGGTATGAAATCGACTAATATGCAAATAAAAAAAACAAAAAACAAAAAACCCAGAATGACCAATTTTCACCATAATAATGTTGTTTTTCAGTGCATTATATTAAATGTCTTTTATAGTGGTGAAGTTACAGTCATGGTATTCACCCAGTGTGTTAGCTCTGGTACAACAAGTGACTATACATTACACAACTCATGTCAAACAGTGAAGTGTGTTCAGTGGTTCAAGATCAGATCCAAAATGATAATTTAATAACATTGTGTTATAACAATAGTTTGTTTGAATTATTTTATGTCAGAGATGCCAAACATTCCAAAATTGGTTATTTGTCAACATGCTGGAGTTTCACTGGTCGAGCTATGTATTTTTTGAGAGCAAAAATAAAAAAAAAATTAACTTATTGTGGTGTTGACTTCTAGCTATAAAACAACACTGTTAAGCAGCTGAAAAATGTAGGCAGTCAGCATACTTTCCTGCTTTTAACGTTTAAGGTGACTTAAACTTTTATGGTGACATTTATTTGTTTGATTAACACTCCACGAATCCAGAAATTCTGGATTTTCTTTTATTGTTTTGTTCTCATTTCTCTAAGATTTTCTGTGCTCATATTGGTGTTTACCTCACACTATTTTCAGGACTGTTTGTAGTTTAAGACTAAGTCTGGAGTGGGCTGTACTCAGATTGTTTGTGACGTTATTCAGCTTGTTGAGTAGCACAGTGCTGTCAGAGCAGACTGAGCAGATGGATTCAGTGACCCCTCTCCTGTTCCAGACAGGGACAGAAAGAGCACAGTGCTCAAATGAATAATGAAAATGTGTCAGGTTGGTTTAAGCCACATTAAAATCCAATAAAGCATTCTACTGGAACAGCTGTACCACAAGTGTTGAAACTCTCTCTCTCTCTCTCTCTCACACTTACACACACACACACACACACACACACACACACACACACACACACACAATAACACTACTGACACATATCAAGGACTTGACCTAGCGGACAGACATTTTTATAAAAAAAAAAAAAATCTGTCTGAGGCACATCTAAGTGACAGACTGAGAACAGGCACAATCAGTCTGCTCACAGTGAGGCTTCTCTAACATAAGTTTTTTTAAAAGCTAATTTTAGCACTCTATACTGTTCCCTTATGATCTCTGAAATTGATACTACACCTCCTACAGTGTCTGTGACAGTGTGATCCAGTTGCTTAGGAACAGGGCTGAGTATTGATGACTTCACTAGGGGCAGTGGTGTGTGTGTGGCTGTAGAGAGCTGTGTCAAACTGGGGTGAGATAGAAATGGGGCAAGTGGCTTACACCACAGCTATGGCTTGTCTATTCTTATCCCTTAAGCCTCTGTTTACGTACAGGAAAATGGATTTAGACACACACACACACACACACACACACACACACACACACACACACACACACAGACCCACTTACAAACCTTCACAGCAAATGCTGATTGATGGTCTCCACTGTCTTGTAATCAGTCATGTGTTCATCAGGACACAAACTTATTTTCTGCCCTGCTGCTTATATAGAACACATCTTCCCCTCAATTAAGCACACTGTGGCCTGCTGTGTCCATCACCCCTCGATCAGCCTTAGATTAACATTATTCCTCGTTTAATCAGAGCTCTGGAGAAGCTCTCACTAACCCCTTCTCCATGTGAGAGAGTCAAACATGACAGCTCATTCTTCTTAGGTATTTTTGGTAAGCAGATATCCTTCCAGTTTATATCCTGGGGTTTTAATTCCTGAGTTTAGGATTATAAAAAAGCTTTCAAGCACAGGTTAAAGGAATACCTCAGTGTCAAACTAATCTCTTTCTGATTCATATTGAACAAATGTACAATTACTACAGAACAAATTTCCACAATTTTTTCTTTACCAAGAAAAGAATGGAAAACTTGCATTGAAAACTGTTTCAACACTCTACAACACAAATTCGAAACTACAACTATAAGCTCTGTCTACGCTGTAAGACATGAGCACAAATTCTTCCTTCTGAAAATGTAGTTCCCTCTCTTAATGAGTAAATTATACACCTTTAAGGCTGTATTCAGAGCAGTGAGGAGGTAATACTGAAATTGTGCACATCTATATTCAGACACAGTATCAGCTCAAACTGAAGCTCAAGCTCAAGTCCAGCACAACTGGACCAAACTATATCAAAGCATTTTAGACAATGTTTTATTCACGAATGGTATTTGAGGGCAATATTAAACATATACATATGAAATTATGAATGAATTCATCCTATGGATCATCCCTGTACAGACTATGTTTTTTTGTGCCTACAAAGGAGATTGGATTAAACGGCATCTTAATCTGAGTCAATACTTATCTCAAAGTCTAAACCTAGGCCTATTTAAGGTGAGCTGTAACCAAGGCACGTGACCGAGTGGACAGCGTGTCTATTATATGGTGGCCATACTTTCTTTGGAGAAGAGTGCAAATTAACCAAAACTTTAACACAAATAATTAATTCTACAACCAAAAATAACATGATGAATCCATGAAAATGTAAATTATGACAAAAAAAAACCCAACACATTTTGATTTCAGGACCTCAATTTTATAGTTAATTTTCACATTAAGTTTACTATAAAATATAAAAATAAAAGAATAACAGTTTTTGTGACATATGCTACTTCATGTTCATTGTGCCAAAATAGGATGTGTTTTTATCCTTAGATTTCTATTATAATCAGGCTTTTCATTTCACAATATATAAAATGTCTTGAAATTCATGTCTGTGGTAAGCTGCTAAAGATGGTTTATATGGGTTAGATTGGGAAAAAAATTTAGATAATTTAAAGATATTTAGGTTGTTCATTGCTTATGATCAGAGAATGACAAATGCCAAACCAGTCACTTGCTGGCTTTGCAACAGTGAAACATTCTGACATGAGCTGAAAGATTAGAATTAGGTTAGTCTGTACAGTGTTATGAAATGCAGTCTAGCGCACTGAGCGAAAATATTGTCTGATTACACACAGCTGTCTTATTCTTAGCAGGCCATGAACAACCTGCTGTTACTGTTATGCTGAGTCATTTCTGCCAGGTGGGGGCTTGCTAGTGAGTACATTTTTCTCACACATTCTCTATAGACAGTGTGTTTTGAGGTTGTGAGTACTCTTGTCTGAGATTTATTCTCCTAGCAAACCAAGTTACTGAGAAACAGTGTACATAATCAAAAATTAGGATCTCCATCTAATTTATATATGTATATGTGTGTGTGTATTAGGGATGTCTCAAGAACCGATACTTCGGTACCAAGTCGGTACCAACATTCTTAAAATGTGATGGTACTTGTTTTTCTGCAGTAGCGTAGGTATCGTTGGTAATGAAGGTACCGAGGTTGCAATTCTTCCGGAACTGAAGGGGGCAGCAATTATGCGTAAGTGTTTTAGTCGGTCCACAAGTGGTGAAGAAGAAGAAGAACGGTCTACAAGCACACGGGAAAAACTACAGAAGACGGTGACAATTTTAGCCCCGCCCCGCCCCAAGCTTGTTGAGAGGAAAGGTAGCATCAGTTGCTGGTGTGCAACCGATGCTATTGTTAATTTCAAACAAAGTGAGGAAACACCTGGAATTTGGCGAAGCACCTGAAAGACGGGCCCTATATTTTGTTTGTTTGAGGCAGCTGGCATTGTGGCCGTGAAACCAGCTAACGTTATGCTCCATGTCATTTTTGCGATAGCCAGTTATTTGTTAATGCCGCTTACGCATTGCAGTGTTATAAACTACCTGCTAATGGGCCACCATGCATCACCATTCAGCCTGTGTCCTGTCTTCAAAATGTAGCCTAATGTCACTAATAATTATTCAAATGTTCATGCTTTTAATAAATCTTTTTGGCCTACCACCATATCAGTGAATTTAAACTAATGCTTGCATTCAGAGTATAAGGGGTGTGTGTGTGTGTGTGTGTGTGTGTGTGTGTGCGTTTAGGAGTGCATCTTGCAGAACCAGCCACAGTTCTTGTGGAGACTTTGACTTTCGCACTTTCTTCTTATTTTTGCAGCAAAATCCAGCAGCCTTCATTATATTTTTTGTCTGAAAAGTGGTCTCTTACATAATATGCTGTTTCTTTACTGACATACAAACATTTTTCTGTAACATTTAATATTTTGTGCTGGAAAACTAATATTTGGAAATCTAAAATGTTTTTGTACTGACTCAATAATGTAGAAGTCATAAGTTTGTCCAAAAAAATAGGGTGCCTAAAACTTTTGCACAGTACTGTGTAGAAACCTTTGTAACCTAACAAAACAAATGTAACCTAACAAAATGTCATCTTCAACATTTCTGGGCCTTTTGACCTATCTAAGGAGTTTAAGGGGGTACTATGGAGTTAACAATTATCATAATCTATTAAAGGGCCTTGACAAAAGAAGTTTGAGAAATGTGACTACATGTGTATTTTTACACAGTCATAGGCAGGGGAGTCACTAGAGATTTATGGAAGGGACTAAGCCTTTATTAGGGGGGTTTGTGCGACCCCAGATGCATTAAGAAATGGCCCCATTTCTCGGTATGTTGTGAATTTGGAAAAGGGATGACATGATAGAATAGGGAAGAATGAATTAAAAAAAAAAACTATTGATGATTTAAAACTAATAATGTACATTTACTTGTAAAGCAGGGAAGGAAATTGTGTCATATGTGGGTGCAACCTGTGTGCATTATTGGCTCGGTTTGGCTCATTTTATAACTCTAGTTTAGGGTTCAGCACACAGAGCTGAGACTTTTTTCATGAGGTTAAAATTTTCAATTATTTGAAATGTGCTAGAATTCGTAAGCCAATGACAATGAGATTGTGTAGGCAACACACAACGTTTGAATCAGATGAACTTCTGAAACAGTTTAATCAAATTGCTAACTAGAACAGGGGAACTATGAGCTCAGCAACACTAGGAATATTTCTCAAGGCATTCAATTAAAATAGTGATTATAAATACATAGAAATGATTCTGAGTGGGTGGGTTGAGGTTAGAACTGTCACACACACACGCACACACATGCACACACACACACACACACACACACACACATAGAGAAAAAAATGCAGATTAGCATGCATGTCTGTATGTTACAGTCTTTGCTAAAATACAATTATCAATCATTTCAGTCTTGTACTGACCTGATTACATAATTGTAGGCCATTCTGATGTCACCTCTGGATGTTTTATAGTATATGGTTCTTCTCATAATGATGTCTAATTAAGTGTGTCATGAGCTTTTTTATTTTTATTTTATTTGTCTCCATGGGGCAGTCCTTCTTCTTCTCTGCAGTAGCATCACTGTAATGATGAAAAAGAAACATAAGCCTCTCCTGAAGTTGGCACACGGGCTGTCTTATGTAATTGAGATCTTATGCAACTTATCTTCTAGTTTGGTGTTTACCAGGCATACTTTAGTGGGTAAAGATAGTGGTGACGTTATATGATGGATCTCTGCATTTCATTTCTTAGTGGACATGTAATCGAGTCCAGTTTCTTTGATAAAACGTGTTGCCCTTAACACGTTTTAGTCTCTAGTCCCATAGTCTGATAAATTGGACAAATTTTATACTTTGTGATTTTTATAGTGTGTGTCATTTTACATTGTGTGTGATTTAAGTGTTGACGGACATCACACGGATCTTGCACATGAACACAAGACACACATTTGAATAAATTAGCAGCAGACGCTTGCAGAAAGTTCTCTCAGTTGATGAGAGGATGCCAGTGTAGAATCAGTATGGGGCATCAGATAATACGCAGAGATCTTATTTCAGTAATCTCAGTATTGAACGACAGGAAAAAGTCAGTACATCCCTGATGTTTAGTATATAAATTGTGGATAATGTCTAAGATGAGCATCACACTGAGTGTGTGTGGATGGGTTTAACACTTAAAAGGGGGCAGTAGTGCAAACTGTTTTCATGGCTGATTCTTCCCATTTGCTTATGAGGCATCTGCCTACATTTATGTTTTATGATCCACCCTACAAATTCACTCTTTCTCTCTCTCACATAGTCAGACACACAAGCACATTTTTATTTGGCGCAATATATAACCCGCTGACGTCAATGCAGTCCCTACACCTACACATGTGCCTACATACATACGAAGCTGCTAGTGGGACTCCACATGGTCGTGGGTTGGTGGATGAGTGTGTGTCTTGGCATGAGTCTGCTGTGTGTGCTTGCCTATCCTATCTTCATCTTGCCGATTTCTTCCCCCCTCCTCCCAACAAGACCAACCTGAGATGACTCACCTGGGCTTTGACCAGTTTATAAGATAGCCTTGTAATTCAAGATGTGGAACATAAGCCAGAGGGAATACTTACTGATCATGCTCTCGAATTCCAAACTACTCAGCTGTGGACTTGGAGTTACCACAAAATCAAGTAATTTTTATTTCAGATGGACCAGTGGTTATTAATGTAGTATTGTATGAGAGGATGAACAATGAAGCTTGATTTCATCAAATAGAATGAAAGAGGCAGAGGTGTCTTATTTCCACTGTAATGAAATCTTCAGTGTAACTTTCAGGTCATTGACTGGTTTGCTTCCTTTTGTCAAATTAACACAGCTGCCTTCTGTTCCTGCTTGTTCTTGGGACTTTGTATATTTTGGAAAATGAGCAGTCTGTTGAGCCCTCAATATACATTACAGCATGTAAGCTGGGGTCAGAGCGCAGGGTCAGCCATGATACAGTGCCCCTGGAGCAAAGAGGGTTACGGGCCTTGTTCAAGGGCCCAACAGTGGCAGCTTGGCAGTGCTGGGGCTTGAACCCCCGACCTTCTAATCAGTAACCCAGAGCCTTAACCGCCAAGCCACCACTGCCCTAATGAATCCTGTGTATGTAATAAATCTGCAGCAGTTGTAGTTCATAACCATTATCATATTATCAAAAATTAAAAGAGGTTCATTTGTGGTACCGAGCACCATTTACTCAATGAAAGTAGTGACTGGGATTAATATCCGAGGATTTCTTTTTTCACAGTTACAATAGAGGAGCCCCACTCTAATGTGCAGATGCTTTTGCATTTAGGTGCTGGAGATTCAGCACCATGGAGAGCTCAGTTAAAAACACAGAGTTCAAGCCAAGATGCTGAATGTACCAAGTGTATATTGTGCAAAATATTGCAAAACGTCTTTTATGTCCAAAGTATTTTTTACTGTTTCTAACCCCATGACCATCCTGGCCTTTAAATATGGATGAAAATTTAATTTAGCCAGTTTGTGGCATATTCAATTCAATTCAATTTTATTTGTATAGCGCTTTTTACAATAGACATTGTCTCAAAGCAGCTTTACAGAAA
>JANDJT010000060.1:17065057-17076227 GCA_024331685.1 Stegophilus panzeri | reverse complement strand
ATTTACAAATCACTCCTCTTTGTTTTTATTAGCATTTTCCATACTGTCCCAACTTTTTCGGAATTGGGGTTGTATATTTTTTTCATTCAAAAATTTTATGAGGAGTTTGTTCATGGTCAGATGTTCACTATCCCATAATCAACTTTCTTTAATTCCAGTCCTCCATGTTAATTCTATTCAATGGAACAAAGCTAAACGATCTAGTACAATTTGTACCTTACCTTACTTAAGTACAGTATTTGCAGAAAAGCATGTTTTCTTTCTGATCCCTGACACAACTCTGTTCAATTATGAAAGTGGACCTGTAATAACTGCCACATGCTTTGTCACGGTGAGTTTGATAGGGGCAGAAAAGTCGATCATTAAGTGGAATTTAATTAAAAAAGCATTAACATAGGGCTCTGAGGAGGAATATATGAGTCATGCTAAAGGCAAGATTGATGATGCCAAAATGGCACCCTGTAAAGATGAACATTTCCCCAAAATCTTATTTCACTTTGCAAACTGGACTATCTTTGAATGAAGGAATTCTTTTCTTGGAGTAATCAATGCATTAGACACTTGGACGCATATCTAAGTTGAATGTCAATGAGACTTTAAACGCAGATTTTGCATATGAGTCACTTCCTTAATAACATTAGGAACGTTAAAGCAGCAGTGCTGGTCCGTGAAGAGTTAAATCAGAAGTCTGCAGTTACATCTGGGAGATGTAGAATGACTCAGTGCTATCCTAATTGACTGTGACATTTGCTGTCTTACATGGTGTCGGAAATGTAATGCATGCTCACCTGCATTCATCACTTTAAGCCTAATGATTGCTGCAAATGCCAAATGGGAAAAACAAATTAGCTGCAATAAACAAAGCTAAAATTGATGGAAAGTGTTATAATATTTAAATAAATTATGAAATATTAGACACAGTAAGAGTGCTATAATTGAATTTAAATTGTATATATTGTACTGTAGATCTACTCTTTGGAAATCAAATACAAAGCAAAAGATCCAGCACTTTATGGACATCTACAGTTCACATATAAATCTGGCTGCAGACACCTTTAGAAACCATTCAACACTATTAACACCATTACCAACAATGCTAATAACGTTAACAACTCAGATACTTAGGACTGGGTTATGTAATTAAACTTTTCTGGGCCCCAGTATTGCATGAACAGTAGGATAATGTAGCACATTTATATAGGTCTTGCAGACTCTACAAATATATGACTTAAAGGTATAGGAATATATAAGAGGGATAAATATTAAATAGTAAAATAATTGCCTAAAATATTTGAGAATAATTACCTGATAATTATTAATGAAATATGTCTATGTGTATAAGTATACAGTATACAGGATGTGTAAACACATTAAAATGACTGACTAATAAATATACTTCAGTAAGTAATTTATTTTGGTCAGGGTCATGGTGAATCTCGAGCCTATCGCGGGAACACTGAGTGTGAAGCGGGAATACACCCTGGATAGGACACCGGTCCATCACAGGACACCATGCACACACACATTCACATACTCATTCACACCTAGGGGCAATTTAGAGTAGCCAGTCCACTGGCATAATTTTGGGAGATGGAAGGAGGAAACTTGTGAAAAAAAGATTTTTTTTTATCCTATGATGAATATTTCTATAATGATGGGATTGGCCTCTTCCACAGAGCATGAGAGCTCACTGAATGATGGTGAGGATGAGGATCTAGATCTCAGTGCAGTTAAATAGCTGTGGGATTTTGGACTGAATGTTAGACAGCACTCTCCACTACCATCATCAATACCTCAACTGAGGGAATATCATATGAAATAATGAGTTTCATTCCTCCAGTTCATTTCTAGAGAAATTTCTGGTGGCTTGTTGTGGCCAAATACCTTACAAAGATGTTAGCCCTTCTTTTCATTTGTATCTCAGCTGTGTATATACACAGCCTAATAATTGTGTCCTTTTTTTTGCTGTTTTTTTATTTTGGTTCTTCTCGGGTAACAGAATGCAGGCTGATGAAATCATCCTCTTATGGAAAGAGTCTTCTAAGTAAAGCATCTCCCAGGAATGTGACTCCCTCCAGACGCAGCAAGTCACCTTCAGGTAACATGTGGCTATCTAGGTATACATTTATATATGCAACTGTTACTATGTAGTGTCTTTGTGTGTATCAAGTAGCGTTGTTTTTGTGTCAATTCTGCTGTGAGTAGTTTGAAGTTGCATCTGAACTCATTCTACTCATTGAATGAGTAGAATGAATTTCTTTTTTTTGTCCCTGTCTGGTGAGCTTTAACCTTCATGTAACATCATTTTCAGCAAACACCCAAGCAGCCTCAAGCTAGTTTTAGAAGATATGTTTCAGTTCTTGACTACGCTAGCAGAAGAAAGCTTATGTATTCCAGACACGAATATGTCATCTCATGTCATATTACAAACTAAATCTCACATACAGTGGATACAGTACCCTCCAAATGTATTGGAACACCAAGGCCAGTTTGAGATTAAAAAAAAAAATGGATATGAGATGACAGATCAGAATTTCAGCTTTCATTTCCTGATATTTATATTTAGATGTGTTAAACAACTTAAAACATGGCACCTAATTTTTAGGTGAGCAAAAATATAGAAACAGATATTACCATCCATCCATTCATCCATTTTCTGTACTGCTTATCCTTGCTGGGAACCTGGAGCCTATCCCAGGGAGCACGGGGCACAAGGTGGGGGACACCCTGGATGGGGACCCAATCCATAACAGGCCACAATCACACACATTCACACCCTACGGACACTTTTTTGGACATGCCAATCAGCTTACAGTGCATGTCTTTGAACTAGGGGAGGAAACCGGAGTACCCGGAGGAAACCCCCGAAGCATGGGGAGAACATTCAAACTCCAAAGGGCCACAGCAGGAATTTAACCCTCAACCCTGGAGGTGTGAGGCAAATGTGCTAACGACTAAGCCACGTGCCCCCAGAAACAGATGATCTTAAATTAAATTAAAGTCAATAAAACTTAATATTTGGTTGCATATCCCTGCTTCTTTCAGTTGTTTCAATAGCGCTCACTAATCTTTGATGATGTAACTCATGATGGTAGCAGCAGAATTAAATTCAGAAGTCTACAGAAACATTCTGAGAATTGCATCAATTCTAATTGGGAGGAACTTCATCATGCAGCAAGACAATGACCCATAACACACTACCAACACAACAAAGGACTTTATCAGGGGGAACAAGTGGAAGGTTTTAGACTGGCCAAGTCAATCACTAGACCTTAACCCAGTTGAGCAGCATTTCACCTCCTGAAGAGGAGACTGAAGGGAGAAACCCCCCCAAAACAAACAATAACTAAAAGAAGCTGCAGTACTGCCTGGAAAAGCATCACAAATGAAGTATGCAACAATTAGGTTGCCGGTGACTCATGTCAATGAGTCACCGGCTTGATGCAGTTATTGCAAGCAAGAGATATGCAACCAAATATTAAGATTTATTTACTTTCATTTACTTTAAGACTATCTTTTCCAATATTTGTGCTCACCTAAAAATTGGCTGGTCTGCCACCAAAGGTGCCATGGACTAAGTTGTTTAACACATCTAAATGTACATATCAGGAAATGAAAGCTGAAATTCTGATCTATCATTTCATATTCATCTTTTGATGTCAAACTGAAATGTCTTCAATGTATAGCGAAAACAATAGAATTGGCCTTGCCGTTCCAATACTTTTAGCGGGGACTATATGTTCTACTGCTCCTCTATGTACTCACCCCCACTGTTTCCCATACCCCCCTCCCTGCATGCTTCTTATTCTGGTTGCACTTTATTTATGTCCTGTCAGCACTGTGTATGTCATACCTTGTACCTTGGGTCCAGGAGAAACATTATTCCATCTCACTGTGAACTGCACACTCTATATGGTTATGAGGACAATAAAGGCTTACTTGACATAATAGAAACAGAATGCGTCCTCATACAGCTGAAGGTAATGCTCTTCTTCAAGGATACTGATGCACAATGATGCTGCAGTTCAAAAAGGTCCAGTAACTGGTTCATACATTTGGAAAGAAGCTAATTTATCCTCATATTGCAATGACTCAATAAAAGACTGCAGCAGCTACAACATGCATTTGCACCCATGCATAGCCCACATGTAAAAATGTTCAGCTATAGACAGAGTGTTCAAATAGCACAGATGACGTAGCCATCCACAGTTGAGAGTCCAAGAGAGTATAATTGGCCTTGCCAGTTGGAGTGGGATGGGTGTTATTTCTCTTTCCTCTGTCTATCAGCATAATGCTAACTAAACATGTGTCCGTGGGCTTAGGTATAAGGAAGAACGTAGTTAGTGCTGCTAAGTACATCCAGCTGCTCACTGAAGTTGTATGAGCAGCATTATGATGTGACTTAGAGAATGCATGTGTTAGCCTTTGACCTCCCTTTTGAAAGCTGTTGTGCAACAGAGGACAACTAGCTACTAGCAAGTGGAAGGAAATCAGTAGTGAATAAATTGGGAGCAGGGTTGCAATGTGGTGCAGTAGGTAGCATTACAGCCTCACAGCTCCAGTGTCCCAGGTTTGATCCTAAGTTTGTGCTACTGTCTGTGTGGAGTTCTGCATGTTCTCATTGTGTAACATGGGCAGGTGGATTGCCTAAGTTGAATTGTCTCTAGGTGTGAATGTGTGTGCATAGTGCCCTATGATGGACTATGTCTCAAGGGTGTATTCCTTCCTTGCACACAGTGTTCCAGTGTAAAGGCTCTGGATCTCCTGCAACCCTTACCAGGATAAAGTAATTATTGAAGATGAATGGATGAATAAACCCAAGCAAAGCAAATGTGGTAAAAATTCTCTGCTAAGATGATGATTCATACCCTTAACTTCACATACCCTTTATGTTGATTAATAGATAATGCTCACTATTAATGCATAAATATTGTAGCAAATAGAAGCTGATGGCTTCTGGCAACTTGGGCAGAATGGCTGCAGGTATCTCTGGGCAGGATTGCATCAGTTTACGACTTTGTTATTCACACGAAATGAGGGAGGAAGAAGGTGATGTAGAAAAAGAGAGCTGGAGTGAAGAAGAGAATTAAAGACTGGGAACACATGTAGAAAAGAGGGACAGTGTCTGTCTGTCTGAGTCACTGTTTACCTCTGTCTACAGAGAGAGAGAGAGAGAGAGAGAGAGAGAGTGAGAGAGTGTAAGTAAAGGGGTGGGGCAGTGACTCAATCTTGCAGAGAACTTCTGCATTGAACAGAGCAATATTAATCTCTTTTGTACAGTGTGTGTGTGTGTCTGTCTGTCCATGTTTTTGGGAACTTTAAATAAGATAGGGCAAACTTTACTGTGCAAATCAACTATATGTATACATCCATATGTACAGGGAAAAATGGTGGCTCTGTTATGCAGTGGAGGGCATTTTGCTGGCATGGTTTGGGTTCACTTGTCCCCTTAGAACGAATGGCCACTGAAGATCGATAAAGGTTATTCTGACAGATCATCTTTATACTATTATGGAACATTTCAACCCTAATGGGAGTGGTCTCAAACCAGTTGAACCTATGTGAGATTTTGGACCATCAGATATCACTCTCTACAACCAACATCAAAACACCAATTGAGGGAATATCTTGTGGAAGACTGGTGTTCATTCTTCCAGAACATTAATGCTTGTGGAGACCCAAAACCTTAATAAGATACTTTATTTTATATGTGTGTGTGTGTGCGTGTGCGTGTGTGTGTGTGTGTGTGTATGTGTGTGTGAAACCGAGAGATCTAGAAGGAAGGAAGGTGTGTTTTCTTTATTTGCTCTCCACTGCTGGAGACGACTGTGATATGATTGGTTTAAACTATGCCAGCTGAAGAGGCTTAGTCTGGCCAGGGGGTTGCCATGGTGATATGGGCCAAGGAAGCTGCTGCCTTGGAGACAATAGTGATGCCCATATATGGACACAGCTTCCTGTTTGGCAGGCGAGCCGGAAGCAGGCTCAGTTTATTGAGCGCCACTCATCGCATGCTTATCAGATTGGTTTGTCCCCCCAGACAAATCATGCGTTTACAGACACCCAGCATGAGTGAAACACAAGCTTGCTGTTGTGCTGAAAGCCTCAGTGTACCACAGTTGCAGAATGTTAATGTGGGGGAAAAGATGAGAAGAAAATGTCCTTAAAGCAACACTCTGCTCTCTAGGTGGGAACGGTGCTTGTAGAAATAACATTTCTATTCTGTTATGCTCATTTTGCACACTTTGCTAGAGCTTTGAAATGCTTGATTGTCATGTGCAGCAGAGGAGTGCAGCTTTCAAATTCAAAGCATTTAAATTTTTAACTGTAAATGCTTACACCTTTCTTTTGCTGTCTGTCTCATTTTCACACAGTGTAGTGTGTAAGTGGGGAATTTGGGGGAGGGGGAGTTGACAATTATATAGAGTTAGATATGGAATTTTATGAACCACACATTTTTATGTCTTGAACTGCTTAATATTTGTCTTAAACTGCAAGTTGCTGTATTTTAACATCAGCACAAGTAGAATTATATTTGCGAGAACATACTGAATTACTATCAGCTAAAGATTTGACTTTCAGATTCACAACACAGACATGAAACAGCACTCACATTCAGGCGAGTAGACAGACATAGAAGGGGATGGAGAGGTAGAGATATACAATACAAATGTGTTTATACTCCTATTAAAAGCCCAAATGCATGGCGTGAGAGAAAACAGCACCTCACACACAGTTTATATAACCAACTCTGTCAGTGATGTTTCTATAATCAGGCTAAGTTTAGCAGACTGGTGTATGAAGGAGAGCAGTCAGCGCCCCCTCCCCACTTACAACATAAGCACATACTTTGCTGATGATTTCTAAAAATTCCACAGCTGTTTGCAGACATTCATAATTGCTCTCTGGATATAAATGATTGCCGGCTGTCTATTTCTCATCAGCAGCTTTCACCTCATCTCATTAAATTCCATCTCGGAAGCAGGCGTTACATCTACTCAGAAGCACAAACACCAGCACAGTATACAGTATTTCCTTTGAGCCACTGTCTGAATTCCCATTAAATTAAATAACTGAGCCCAACACTAGGGTCCACATTTGCATATTTATTCATCTGGCCAGATTCTTTTGTCCAAAGCAACTTACAGTTATAATACTATCATAGGATTTAGCAGTTAGGATTAATTATGTCCATCTTGTTATTTAAACTCATCTTCTGAGCATTGGCTGAGAACCTTAACCACTGAGCTTTCACTGACCCTAATTACAACTTGATGAACTATTTGTGACCCAGAGCATTTCAAACAGAATATGAAACTTTAATTAGTGCACCTATTCTACTAGGTATTGGCTTGTGTTGAGCTCCCCGTGAAATTCATTATGGAGTGACAGGTGAGCCAGGAGCTTCGCTCATTATAATCCACCCCTGCTAAATCACACAGCCTATTACAGACTGGAGCAGACAGACAGTCATTCCATGTCTCAAAGGAGATATGTACATGCATATACAGCATCAATTTTATACACTACATAAAAATATGAATATATCCTTGGCTTTGGATGTGCTGTGGTTTGAATTCCCCAGTAAAATAATCCTTCATTTTATTCATTCTAACCCTGCAATTTCTCTCATGCTCATCTTCCAGTGTTGGCTTGTCATATGGTTGCATAGCCTTACCTACATTTCTGAATATGAAAATGACAGGAAATGCTATGGAATGAATATGAATATATTTAGGCCTGTTTAAAAATAAAAATATTGAAAAGGGAAATCTGCTTTAAACCAAGCCCAGTTACTTTATGCTTCGTTCCTGTTGCTAATCTCATAAAATCCATGATTATTCTATAGTTCCTTTTAAAGACATCCATTTTTTCCTGCATTTCTTACACTTCTTTTTTTACATTTCTTCCACCAGTCCTGTCTTTTGCTTCTCCAGAAATCCACTTCGTAACAGTGTGTTGGTTCCTGCACTTGGTTCCTGAGTTCCTCCAGAACTCTGCTGTGCCACACAGATGCTCCCCAAATAGACATTTCATTAGATGTGAAATCCACCATGACATGGACCAGCTGGTGGAGAATCTAACTCCTCTCTCTGATCCTATATGTATTATGCCAGCTTAGTGTGACAGGATAGGAAATTCTAAAATAACCATTACACATATAAAATACAGCCCCAAACTCCAAAATGACTGCACTTGTGTAAAACTGTTAATTTTGTTTAATTAAAACAATAAAAGAAACTACTTACCTTCCCTCTAATGAAAATCATTCTCATTTCTGAAATCATTAATTCTGTTTTCTCTCAAAGCATGTGCTACAAAATTATTGGCACCTCTCAAGAATATTCTAATTATTATATTTGAAATAAAAATAATAATAAATCCATCACCATGAAGAAAGGTGTTTCCAACATGAAAGAGGCAGTTGATGGTTGACCTGCAGTCAGATAATGGATCTAAAAATACACATGCAGTTAAAAATACCATTGAGCACCATAATATACCCATCATGAAAAAGGTTTCAAGGGTATACTGCCTGCTCATACAGTGAGAAGCGTGGTGATGGAGGCAAAGAAGAACCCAAAGTTGGTTCTTTTCAAATTAACTATGAGTTCTTTGTTGCACAAAGGATGGCATAATGATGTTTGCAAACTAATGCAGAGACATAAAGAGACTAGACTCTTTTAGGTTTTTTTTGTGTTGAAATATAACTGTGTAGCTCAAAATGTCACATAATGCAATGAATTTTTGCTCCTTTACATGAAGGGTGACAATAATTTTATAGTTTGCTGTATGTCATGTGCACAGAATAATGCCAGTGTTGATGCCTTATAATCACATGTTAACATATTCATGTATCCTATTTAGCACATATTGAACTCAGTTTATGGTTGTAGTAGGACTTTTGGGATATGAATATAAAGGCGGCTTTACTGTTAGTCCCTGTATATATGCTATAGGTGAGTGAGGATGGAGGGGACATGTAGCTGGAGAGAACTGTGGACTCTTTCAGTGGCTGTTTCTACTCCTGTGCCCACGCTCTCTCTGGAGGACAGAGTGGACGAACACAAACTGCACAGTGAAATGGACCTTGTGCAGAGAGATACAGAGTACTTATCACCACACACTCTGTTCTGTACCTGGATTGTTGAACAACATATTTCCACCAACTGTTTTATTTCAGCTGTTTCAATAGATTTCTCTTTGAAACCATACAGAAAATATGGCAAAAGACTATTAAGAGCTGTGTGAGGATTTGTGCTTAGCTGCAAGTACCCACAGTTCAGCTGGGAAAATTAGTACATTTTATAGCAATTGATCTAATCTTTGGAAAAACACTTTACACTTTATACTGAAGGTCTTTGCCTTCAGTATATGGCTCCCACTGAATTTTTCTAGGTTATTGCCTCAAACAATAGAAACATTCATTCTAATTGGTTGACCAATAATTTGTCTTCAGCCAGCACTTCAGTTCAACTTTGACTGGTTGGAACAAAACTCTGGCTTTCTCATGAACCATTCTATTAACATAATGTACCTTAGTTGAAATTACTAAACATTATGCACTTTCGGAAGTTTGTGAATATTTTTTTGGTACTTTTGAAGCCAATTAAACCTAATTGTGGGTCGGGCCGCCCTGGAACACACTCCAGATGGTCATGGAGTTCCGTGGCTATGTGGGGGCCACACAAGACTCATTCTGTGGGGGAAAGTGGGTGACGGAGTTTCAGTCTTTTATAGGCTTTCATGACAAGATGCTTTGAGAAACTGCTGAAGCCCTGACCCAAAATAACATAGTGAAGTCTGACTGCGAATGCATCACTTGCATCACATTAACATGGTACCACAGATGGTGCCCATGAGTGTACAACCCCCCTTGTCTCTTTTCATGTTGACACACACACACACACACACACACACACACACACACACACACACATATATACATGCAGTTTTCCATTTAAAATTTGCACCCCTGTGAAGGCTGAAAACCACAACATTATAACATTACCTCAAAGGTAGTCTAATACCTACTCTAATATAATTGACTACAAACTCAAAAGCGTTTAAACATTCAACAGCATTCAATTTCAAAATATTTATTTTTAAATAGACAGCTAATACACTCAAACATGTCTAATAGTTGCTGAAATAATTGCTGATAAAAATGTTGTTTTATACAATTTGATTAATCTACAATCACAAATGTTACAACCCCAATTCTGAAAAAGTTGGGACAGTATGGAAAATGCTAATAAAAACAAAGAGGGGTTATTTGTAAATGTACTTTGACTTGTATTTAAACAAAAAACGTATAAAGACAAGGTATTTGATGTTTTACCTAATCAACTGCATAGATTTTTGAAGGTAAATGTTTATTTTGAAATTGATGCATGCAACCCATTCCAGAAAAGTTGGAACAGGGGCAATTTAAGACTAAAAGCGATGTGACAAGTTGAAATAAGAAGGTAATGTGAAATGGGTGAGGCAATCATCTAATAATCGTATGTAAGAAGCCTCCAAAAAAGGCCTGGTCCTTCAAGAGCAAGGATGGGTCGAGGCTCGTCAATCTGCCAACAGATGCATCAGCGAATAATCCAACACTTTGAGAACAACCTTCCCCAAAGATAAATCGGTAGGATTTTGGGCATTTCACCTCCTACAGTGCACAATATAATTAAAAGATTCAGGGAATCCGGTCAAATCTCGGTGCGTAAAATGGCAAGGCCGAAAACCACTTCTGAATGTGTGTGATCTCCGATCCCTCAGATGTCACTGTCTTAAAAACTGCCATGAGTCTGTAATGGATACCCTGACATGGGCTCGGGAATACTTTTGTAAACCTTTATCAGTCAACACCATTTGCAGAAGCCATACATCAACACTGTCCCAAAGCACCGCTGCCTTCTCTGGGCTCAGTCTCATCTGAGATGGACAGTAGCACAGTGGAATCGTCTTTTGTGGTCCGACGAGTCAACATTTCACATAGTTTTTGGACAAAACAGCCGTTGTGTTCTTCCAGCCAAAGAGGAAAAGGACCATCCAAGCTGTTTTCAGTGTCAGGTCTAAAAGCCAACATCTGTCATCTTATTGGGGTGTGTCAGTGCCCATGGCATGGGTAACTTGCACATCTGTGAGGGCATCATTAATGCAGAAAGATATGTACACA
>JANDJT010000060.1:17046874-17057165 GCA_024331685.1 Stegophilus panzeri | reverse complement strand
AGAGGCAGAGAGAGAGAGAGAGAGAGAGGCAGAGAGAGAGAGAGAGAGAGAGAGAGGCAGAGAGAGAGAGAGAGAGAGAGGCAGAGAGAGAGAGAGAGAGAGAGAGAGAGAGAGAGAGAGAGGCAGAGAGAGAGAGAGAGAGAGAGAGAGAGAGAGAGGCAGAGGCAGAGGCAGAGAGAGAGAGAGGCAGAGAGAGAGAGAGAGAGAGAGAAAGATGGTCAGTGCTCATCTAAAACATTTAGCAGGTTGCTGAGCTGTTTGAGCAACAATTCAGAAGTTCTTAAGAGAGAGAATAGATTACTTTTATTTGCAGTTCAGATTTATTCATATTTGATGGTCATGTGATCAGTTTTAGTGATGATACAACTTTTGTTCCATTCCATCCCTCCTTTTGTATTTTCTTCATTCTGTCAGTCAAGTCATAGCCTGGCTTTGTACACCACATTGTGTCTTGAGTTGCATGCTCTTCTCATTTGTGTGTATGTTCGCACATTTTCATGTCATTTATTTCACAATAATTGATTTAGAAATTTGTCATTTGTTTATTTTTTATTGAAACATTTTTTTTGTGTGTTTCCTAAAAAAATACATGTGTATCTGTCATCTGTGCATCATACATTAAAGTACATTCCATGCATGTTTTTATGTTTTTTCGAGTCCCTCTTACAGTATCATGAGAAACATCACACTGCACACATGAGATAAGTGGGCATCTATTTCTTGTCTTCTTTTTCTCACACAACTGAGTTACATGTGATGGCTGGGTTTGTTTATTTGATCCTTTTGCTCATTCTTTGCATTTTTTTTTTGGTGTGTTTACATTCTGTTAGTTCATTTATTCAATGTTTTCATTAGTATTGATATTTGGATTGTGTACTGTTTTATCACAACTTTCATTCCTGCCAGAGTAAGAGTAAATTCTGTTTATTTTATTTTGATCATTGTGTGTGTGTGTGTGTGTGTGTGTGTGTGTGTGTGTGTGTGTGTGTGTGTACGTGTAAATCTTAATGAATAATTTGACATCACTGTGTGTATGTGTGAACATGCTGAATATATTAAATAGAACACATTGCACACATTTTGTTTTATATTTGATTATATTGTGAGTGTTTTAGGTGTGTGAGTTGGTCTAGTCCAGCCTTTGCTGTTCTCCATGTGCTTTTCCCAGAGCACACAGGTACAGTACAGTGTTATTGTAGCTATCTCAAGTATTGTGGTTTATCCAACTGAATTGCTAACGATCACTAAATTTATATCCAATAAAATAATCACATAAATGTTTTTCATTGTTGTTACAATGAAATTATGAACATTGCTGAGTTTAAGTAAGATCCTGGCTGTCACAACAATACAGGCATAGTAGATGCAAATAATGGATTAATGGATTAATGTATGTTCTGCCTGGATTAAAATAAATAATCCCTCGGTTCAGGAAGTGAAATGAAGAAACAAAGACAAGCAGTAAGGTTTTGTGTTCTTCTGTCCTTTGTTTCTGAACTGTATTGTTGTAAAGTCTGAACATTAATGTGAAAGTGACGCGAAGTAAGGAACTACGTCATGTTATTGGAAAATAAACTTCAGGGTGATTTAGTCAGAGCTGATTATTTTCCAATAACAGCACATCCCGAAGTGCTTTATTCTTCTTATACCACAACAATTAGGCAATACTAATACTATTTTTATACTAACTATTTTAAAACTTGTTATCCTATGTATCCATTTGTAGTTATATGTTTAATCTTGTGGAACATCCTCGAAACAAGTTCATTTTACCACTTACGCTGTAACAGGCGACTGCCCTCCCTCCCTCCCTCAGCCCCTCTTTTTTCAAAACACCTTCTGAATCAGAATTGAGAATTCAGCTTCGCTGTGGTATAGGAGATTAGCAAATTCTTTGTGAACTATACTGTTAATCAACATATAAGTAAAGGAAGTATCACTTGGAATGGGATCAGTGGGTTCTTTCATAACTGTCTACACAGGCACAGAATATCATCGTATTTGGCAAACTGAGAGACAGGAAACAGGAAATTGTTTTGTATGGGCATGCACTCTCTCTCTCTCTCTCTCTCACACACACACACACACACAGATTATTACTATTACTGTTTCTCACTCTGACAGACCTGCAGTTTCCATGGCAACAGAGTTGTGGCCTGCGATCTCAATGAAATGTTACAGAATGCAATATTAAAAGCAGCTCACACACACACACACACACACACACACACACACACACACGCACTTCACATATCTCTCGGGGCCCAATCTGGTCACTGCCCTCCACACATATTGTCCAATCCCAGCCTTGTGGTTCTCCCAGCAGTCACATGAACCCAGCGTGGTACATTTCTAATCATTCTCAGCACTGACCCAAAGGTTCCCATAGCTTTGAGATGAAAAAACAAAAACATTTTGCATCCACTGTGCTCTCTTGTTCTCAGTCTCGCTCTAGCTCACTCACTGCTGTCATGACAACCAGACACTGAGCCACCCAAGGGTTTTGCCTCAGCCTAGTGTTGAGTCTTAGATTTAAAGGTGAGAACAGCTGCGGCACTACATGGGTAGGAGCAACAGACAAACTTAAGAGGAAAAAATCATTGTAAAGATACTGAGGTGAAACAGCTGCCTGCAAAGTGCTTTAGACATTAAACCTGCCACACATATCATCACTCATGTCATTTTCCCATTTTCCAGTTGTGATAAAGTGCATGTTGTTGATCTCCACTGTTCTGCTTCTCTCAGGGCTCTGAAGAAAACGGCTCTTCCACCTCGCTGGCTTCCACCAAGATCTGCAGCCTGGATGAGGGTGATGGTGCTGTCAGTGATGGTACGAAGTTTTGACATCCTGCATCATTTGTACACATCGCTGTTCATAAATGAACGTATATCAAAACCATTCAGAATTCTAACTGAGATCACAGTAACAGCATAATTTGATCTGTTGTATAAAAAGAGCTTTTATTATGTCATCTTTTATCAACTTGGACACATACATGTACAGCTCTTTCAGCAGGGCAAGGAAAGTATGCTTTAAGGGCAGATATATCAGAATTTGCAAGCCTTTGATATGCAATGAGATCACCTGTCTGCCATGAAGGGTGCTTATGATTTTAACATAATGCTTCTTCTCCATGTAAAATGAATAAAGTTGATGAGTTTATATGTGTCTGGTTATCCTCTGATTAGCTGAGCCTGTGGAAGAGAGCACAGCTCCTGCAGTCCCTGCCTCCATCTCTGACCGCTACACATTAGGCCGAATGATCGGCAACGGAAACTTTGCAGTAGTGCATGAGTGTGTGGAGCGCTCTACTGGCCGGGCCTACGCCCTCAAGATCATCAATAAAGGCAAATGCAGAGGAAAAGTGAGTAGAGCACGTTGAACATCACTACTTACTGTTTTTTATTTTACAGAGGTTCTGCGCTAAAGTTCTAATCATAAGGATGTTTCATGTACAATGTTTACAAGCAGCAAGTCAAGACAGCATATACTCCTCTGATCTGGCCCTCCTGATGCCTTGACCGAAATTCCTTCCTTGACTTTTAGAGCTAGGTTCCTCTCATCTCAGAGCTTCTTCAAAGTTGAGGATCAAGCTTTAATACTGGATTGCTTTTCTCTGTGCACCCGCTCCCAGGAGCAAATGATCCAGAACGAGGTGGCTATTCTGCGGAGAGTTAAACATCCCAACATCGTACTGCTGATTGAGGAGATGGACACATACAGCGAGCTCTACCTTGTCATGGAGCTTGTCAAGGTGCGCACATTATACGATGCATACCTTTTAGTGGTACTTTAGGAAAGTAAAGAATCAATTCACAAGTAACATGTCAGATGCGATCTTGCATCTTCATAGTAATTAGGGTGCTTAGGTGAAATACTCAAATTTTATGTCCTCCTCACCATATTTCTAAACATGTACACATGTACAAATGTCACAATTCAGGGCAATGAAAAGGCCATACAGTAACCTTTACTCAGTCTAAATGCTAGTCTCGACAAATTTAGAGAAACAGGACAGAAAGGAGCATGCAGATTTTGGAGGGCCTTTTATGTTTGATGTCTCATTTCATTGGTCCTTACAGTACAGCTGGCTCAGTCCAGCACAGCTCTATATAAAGCTGCTGCTCTAGTTAGCCTTCTCTGTGAGGGGATTTCAGCAAACCAGGCCACTGTAAACTTTCTGCTCATGTTATTTATCAACAACAAGCTACTGTGAAGTACAAATGAATGAACTAATGACCTTGACATGTGTATACTTAATAGGCTTTTGTATTATGACAGGTTAAAAAAGGTGGACGGTTTCCTGTTAGTCTGAAACTTTGCAGGTATTTATTGTGTTGTTGTGTCTTGCTTGTCCACAGGGGGGCGACCTCTTTGATGCTATTACCTCTACGACCAGATACACAGAGAGGGATGCCAGTGGCATGCTGTATAACCTGGCCAATGCAATTAAATATCTACACAGCCTTAACATCGTCCATAGAGACATTAAACCAGAGAACCTATTGGTAAGAGGATCATTTGAACCTTACTTTCTGTGATAGTGGTTAGCACGTTGCCTCGCAGCTCCAGGGTTGGGGGTTCGATTCCCACCTCTGCCCTGTGTGCGCAGAGTTTGAAGTTTCCTCCCACACACAGGGTGTGTGTGTGTGTGTGTGTGTGCTTGCGTGATTGTGTCCTGCAATGGGTTGGTGCCCCGTCCACGGTGTCCCCCACTTTGTTCTCCGAGTCCCCTGGGATAGGCTCCAGGCTCCCCCACAACCCTGTGTAGGATAAGCGGTACAGAAAATGGATGGATGGATAAATGGAAATGTAACTTAACATGTGATCCTTTTTTTTTTTTTACTGCCAAATTTGACTTCATCATCAATATAAGCCTTTTATACTCATGATTATACAACATTATACACAGTGGCAGGAGTCTCATCTATGAAAGTGTTTTTCAGCAAGAAAGAAAAAGAAAGAAAGATAGATGTGTGAATTAATAGTTGAATAGATCATTGAATGAATTAAGGAAAGGAATAACGAAATGCAGAAAAGCAGGTGGACGACTCTTTGACTGTCAGTGCCATTCTTCCTCTCTCCTTCTCCTGGAGCCTGACTGTGTGATCTCACTGTCACAGGGGAGGAAGTGAGACATGACTCACAAACTGACAGTCATACTGCACCCTGAGCACAGACTAAATCACTTCAAACACATGCCATTCTGAAACAGAATCAGTGTGCGAGTGTGTGTGTGCCCTGGCCTCAGCACCCAATGATGATTAAAAGAGAGAGGCCATAAATAAATGCAATTCTGCCGGAACATTATTCACACTATGTGGGTATATTAATGTTCTCAAATGTTCTACCACAAGGATTAGCATGGCTTAGCATTTATAATATAATGATTAGAATTATAGTCAATTATTACATTGCCATTACATCAAAACCATGCACTAGTTCCATGGCATATGTGATTGTGGGCACATCTTCACTGTGGCTGTGAAATTTAATCAGCGCAAAGTGAAATGGGCACTGAGTCTCACCTCATGTTGATGGTAATTGCATGCATTACTAAAAACTTTGCTACCATCCTCACTCCAAATGGGGCTTTTTTTTCTCCTTTTTTTCAAATGCCACTCTTTCAGACATTATGCAACCAAACAGAGCAGAGAAAGTGGAATGTGTTAGTGGCAGCAGTCTGTCTTTCTACTTCAAACTCAAGCTAATGAACGTGGAAGGGATGGGGGTTCAAAGGACAGCAGTGTTTCAACATTTGAGTATCCCCTCAGATGACACGTGTTTTGAAGTCACATTCGTGTTTGAAGTAGTTCATTAGAAATGGTGCAAGTGTGAAACATGTCCGCTCTAAATATTAACACTCGGTTGTTCTCATTCAGGTGTATGAGCACCAGGACGGCAGTAAGTCTCTAAAGCTGGGAGACTTTGGCTTGGCCACAGTGGTAGATGGGCCACTCTACACCGTCTGCGGGACTCCCACTTATGTAGCACCTGAGATTATTGCAGAGACCGGGTGAGACTCTGCTCAAGGATAACACTTCTCATGTCTGAGCTTAGGCTTTGGTTTTAAAGATCTAAATAAAGCATTCTGAAGATATGCTACATTTACTGTATTACCAGCAACATTTCTTAAATGACATGTTAAATGATCAACTCTGTATTTGTTCATTTCATTGTGTTCTGTTTACTGTTTTTAAATTGCTTTATAATTCATTTGTATTAATTTATCACAATTGTATTCATTTATCCATTTAATTTTATTAGTTTGTTTGCATATTATAATAAAATTTTGTTCTGTATTTTTATACAACGTTCTATATTATGATTATATATATTATATTCATTTATATTGTTTATATTAATGTTTTTTGTTTGTTTGTTTGTTTTAAAACCAAGTTAAGTAATGAATAAATACAAGGTCTGAATAATATGTATATACACTATATGGACAAAAGTTTGCAGATCAGACCTGACTTGAGCATCACACCCTTATTTCAAACATCCATTTCCAGATGTAGTTCCCCCCTCTGCTGTTATAATAACCTCCACTCTTCTGGGAAGACTTTCTACTAGATTTTGGAGCGTGGCTGTGGGAATTTGTCCATTCAGTCACAAGAGCATTAGTGAGGTCAGGCACTGATGTCAGGTGAGGAGGCCTGGGGTGCAGTCAGCATTCACATATTCAGTGGGGTTGAGGTCAGGGCTCTGTGCAGGCCACTGAATTTCTTCCAGTCCAAACTTGGCAAACCATGTCTTCATTGAGCTCACTTTGTGCACAGGGGCATTGTCATACTGGAACATGTTTGGGCCTCTTAGTTCCAGTGAAAGGAAACTGTAATGCTACAGCACACAAAGACATCCTATACAATTGTGTGCTTCCAACTTTGTGACAACAGACTGGGGAAGAACCACATATGGGTGTGATGGTCAGGTGCCCACAAACTTTTGGACATATAGTGTAGCATATTTACTGTAACTGAACAGCATTATTATCTCCTTTTAGACTAAGCTCTTCTTCTTCTCTCACTATAGCTATGGCCTTAACGTAGATATTTGGGCAGCTGGAGTTATCACATACATCCTACTGTGTGGTTTCCCACCCTTCCGAGGGTGAGTTTATTGTGTGTTTTTTATATTGAAGCAATTATAAATGGTTCAGAATATTGTTTTATACTCTCTAGACCGAGAATTTAATCACTCATAACATTAGGATCATTGTGCTGTTTGTGCCTGACTTACACAAGGCACAATATTCATCACCTTTTATACAAACTGATCGAAATGCGGGAATGTGTACAGAGTGGTGTTTTCATTCAAACCAAGCTGAGAGCATGTGCTGGATGTGGTACATTGCTGGTTATCTGAATTATTTTGGATGCTGTTTTGTGGGCCCTCTGTTTCACAGAATTATGATGTGCGATGTGTGCTAGCCAGTGTAGGAAGTGTAATAGACATGAGTTATGTAAGACAGCAGGAGCAGCACAGCCCCCTTATGTTTACTGGATGTACTACAATTCATAGCTTCTTTTTTTTAACTGTCATTTTCGGCAATTTGTCACTTTTTCACAGGAGTGCAGATGACCAGGAGGCACTGTTTGACCAGATTCTGCTGGGCCAGTTAGAATTCCCTCTCCCATACTGGGACAATGTGTCGGACTCAGCCAAGGTGTGTGATGGAAAACATTCACTAATTCCTTCCATCAGTCAGTCACTTTTTATTTTGGGGACTTGTTTGGGGTAAATGTTTCTATTGCTTTCAAGACAGGTTTGCAAAAGGGCTTCCATCAAAAAATGTGATGCTGCATGAAACAGCTGTAACAGCTGTGCTCACTTTAACACTGCTAGCACTCAGAAATGTCTTAAGAACTTCTGAATTGTTGCTCAAACAGCTCAGCAACCTTCAAAATGTTTTAATGAGCACTGACCATCTTTCTCTCTCTCTCTCTCTCTCTCTCTCTCTCTCTCTCTCACTCTCTTGCTCTCTGTGTGTATGTGTGTGTATGTGTGTGTGTGTGTGTGTGTGTGTGTGTGCAGGAGCTGATTATATCCATGCTGCAGGTGGAAGTAGATCAGAGATACACAGCTCTGCAGGTGCTGGAACACCCCTGGGTCACTGTGAGTACCTCATGATGATACTGCTCTGTAGAAGAATACAACCAGTACCTTTAATAACTCTAAATAACCTTCACCTGAGTTAACTCGATATAGTTTACATATGTCCGAAATCAATCAGTGAGTAACATACATTAGATCAGAGTGTGTCAAATGTGACAAATCTGCAACTTATAAAACACACTGACTTGCTCAGTAATTTCCTTCACAACTCAGCCGTACTAGTAAAATATCAAGTATCATTTGCTTCTATAATATAAGAGTGCACATTACATCCACAGGATGACAGTTTATCAGAGAACGAGCACCAGCTGTCAGTGGCAGGAAAGATCAAGAAGCACTTTAACACAAGCCCCAGGCCCAGCTACACCACGTCAGAAATGAACGTCATAACGGTGAGAGCTGCTGTCTCATCAGCTCTATGATGAAATAGTTATATGATTATATCACATTATGTCATACCAGTAATTATACCACAGCACTGTCCTCGATTCTCGGAAGAGGGTTAATTAAGTTTCTATAACAGCAATTCTTACAGTAGTTCCTGCTGTAATTCAAATCACAGGTTAATATTAATGTGTTTATCTAATACTTTACAGTTTCCTATGGTATAGTATACTCATTAAGAGAGATGATGGTGGATGGTCCACCTAATCTAAGATTACAAATAAATGGATGTCAAAATGTATATAATCATTTATTCAAAGCCTTATGTAAAAAGATGTTTATTTAACATCCAGCATCAAAACATTGTAACAGTTAGTTTTAAGGTCGGGATGGGCTTCAGGATAGTTAGGGTTAGTTTTAGGGTTATTAACATTAAGAGAAAATAAAAAAGAGGCTGGTGAGGAAACCACTGTTCAGAGCTGTTATAACCGCTCTGACGATACAATATAGTAAATAAATAAAAGATAATGAAGAAACCACTAATGTTAATGAAGTAAAAAATATGCCACACAAAATGTTGTGTGGTGAGTTACTTGAAATTACACTATGGGTTATTAAAAAAGAATAGCACTGAATCACAACAAATGAAAACTGCATTTCCCGTAGTTTTAGTCACCTGCTAAATGCTGTCAATAAGAAAACATGTAAAACGTGCACTGCTATAGTATTATCTGTCACTTAATGTTTACAATTGAATGTAGTAAAGGTGCATTAGGGCATTGGGTTTACTACTATACTTCTACACTACTATAGCAGGATGTGTAATATATATATAGGGTGTTATGTGTGAGGGCTTTGTGTTGAGTTGTACTGGTTTCTCTTTGCATAGCTCAATCATGACTTTGGCATCCAGAGATCAGGATCGTTGGACTTCTATCAGCACCGGAATGTACTGGGAATGTACTGGATAAGGTAAAGATTGCACCTGCGTATAACAGCAAGTCTGATTGTGTTCTGTGGCATGTCACTTATGCACACTTCTATGGATGTTTTATCATCAGTTTAAATTTCTAACATTTGCTTCATGGTGATTTTTGTTTGATGCTGTAAATATTTGCTCTGGCCTTGTTTGTTCTGCAGGGTAAAATATATCATTTTAAAATGTTTTTTTTTTAAGTTTGCACCTCTGGAGAAACCATTAAAGGTTCTGTGTAGAACCATAAACAGAGGTTCCATTTTAGAGAGGGTTTGATATATATATATATATATCACACTTTACTATCCAGAGAATTTGAAATCACCTTTATTAATTTATGCTATGTGTGTTACATTTTTATGGAAAACACATTAATGGTGCAGTTTGTGTTGTGATTCTAGATATAATAATAATAATAATAATAATAATAATAATAATAATAATAATGAGGTAAATTTGGTATTTTCCAGGCTACAGTGCCCTCCATTAATATTGGCACCGTTGATAAATATGAGCAAAGGTTGTGAAAATTTGTCTTTATTGTTAAAACTTTTGATCTTTTGTTTAAAAAAAAAATCACAAAAATACTCTACTCTCATGGATATCAAACAATTGCAAACAAAACAGGTTTATCAAAAAACCTTTGTTATATATATATATATATATATATATTATTCAACCCCCATTGCAAATCGGGTTTATTGTCAAAATTTACAGACGTTCAGCTGTTTGCATTGAACAAATCAAACAAAAGCAACTGAAATAGTTCAACACAACGAATGCTTCAAGTGGTTTCCCCAAATTCAACTGAA
>JANDJT010000060.1:17033390-17046141 GCA_024331685.1 Stegophilus panzeri | reverse complement strand
CTAAGATTCCTCAGGAACGCTGCCAGAAGCTGGTGTCTGGCTATGCATCTCGTTTGCAGCAGGTCATAACAGCAAAACGGTGCTCTACTAAGTACTAAAGATGCTTGCCATGAAGGGGTTGAATAATTTTGAGACTGGAGAAATCATTATAAGTTGCATTTTCAGTTGAATTTGGGGAAACCACTTGAAGCATTCATTGTGTTGAATTATTTAAAAAATTTTTGTTTGATTTGTTCATCCCAAACAGCTGAAAGTCTGTAAATTTTGACAATAAATTTGCAATGGGGTTTGAATCATTTTGATTATAACTGTATTATAATATATTCAGAAATAATCAAAGTTTTCACCTTCAGATTGAATCACCACTTTCCAAATACTATGTATTCTGGATATTCTTTTTATTAGAGCATCATTCTTAGTGCTATACACAGTTTCTCTGCCATGAGCTTTAATTCTGTTTAGTTAAAACACAATTTCATTATAATTATGAGTATTGATGATTTTTTTTTCAGCTGTGCCCTTGTTCCATACAAAGCTAAGTCTCTAATGACTAAAATGCCTCTCTGTCCCTCTCCAGGCCACCGCTCTTGATAAGGAGAGGCAGATTCTCAGATGAGGACGCCACCAGAATGTAAGCAGAGAGCCTTGCACCGCCCAGCCGTTCTGTAGCCTCCCCTTTCCACTCTTGTCCTCCGTTCTCTGTCTTGCTCTCCAAACGGTCCCCTTCAGTCCCACCTTCTTCACATCCACGTCTGAGTCTGAAGACTTTTCCGGCCGCTCCAGTGAGACTGTCTGCTCCCCCAGCTCTCCCTTCTAGGGTCTGAGTGAAGGTGGTGAGTGCAGAAGGAGAAGAAGGGTTTATGAGGATTCAGAACGTGGCAGTGTGGAATTCATCTGAGACATTTTGTAATGTGTGGACTTTGTTTCTCAGCTAGGAATTGGGAATACAGTTTGTCAAGACTGGCAATGAATTCTTTGAATTGAATCGTTTCATTAATTCAGTTTTTTATTTCTCAGTTAAAAGAAGCCAGCCTAAAGCTTCTGTACACTGATTTCATGTATTTTTGGTCCAGTCTTGCTGAATGTTCCAGGCGATTTTATGGATGGACCAGCTAATTAGCAGTTCATTAGCAGTTAATTGGTCATTTGTAATGATTGATTATGTGAAGCTGCAGAGCCACAGGCACAGTGACTTTTTCCACCTGATTTCTACACTCTGGAAACAAAGCACCTGTCTTCTGTGTGAAAAACTCTTTCTTCCCCATCACAATAACACCTTGTCTTAATTTCAGCACTTTGCTCTCCTTCTCTCCGAAACTGCAGCTGAAGGTGCTATCTAGCACAGAAAGTAAGCTCGCACGTGAGATGGGGACCGTTTTTTTTTTGTAATCGGTGTAAATAATATGATTTCAATTATTTTGATATTGACACTATATTTCTTTAACTTAACTAGCGAGTATAGCAATTGCATATGTCATCATTTCGCTGTACATAACCGTTTCAAGCACAAAAGCAACAAGCTTGTAGGAAAGATGTCTGTAACTTTCCTTGGAAGCGCTTGCGTCCATGATATTCAGTGTGTCGCTGTTCCTATGTGGGAAAGCTATAACAGAAATCAATGTAGAGATAGTGGAGTATTTAAGGAAGCTGAAATTCAGGTTTAAAGGGCAGAAGTTTTGGGTTTGAATGGCAGATAGGATTTGAAATATTACTGATAAATTGTATTGGGAATAAAGCTAGTGTAGCTCTCAGTCGAATCAGTGTATGGACATCAGTTATCATCACAGCATTATTTCAATATATTTAATGTATTACACTCGTTCACATCACTCGTTCTTTTTCTTTTGATTGATTAAAACTGAGCATTTGGTTAGGAGGTGGTGAGAAAGTGCGAGGAAATTGAAAAAGAGATAAACACCACTCTGTCTGTCAAGTCAACAAAAATGCATCTGAACCTGCATTTGCACCAGCGACAGTGCCATGGCTTTAAGGACCCTAACTGCTTCTGTTCATTACTCATAATGAGAACAATATTATTAATACAAAAGAAATCCCTAGTTTTGTGTACTTCTACAGCCACTGCTAGACCGATTTTACTTGTATTTACATAATTTGCACCCTTGTCTGACATGATGAAATCAGCTATACTGTGTGCCTGGTTCACACCAAAAACAATAAAGACATAATTCTGAAAAAGTGTGATTTTGCATGTTTGTTTTTCTTTCTTTTATCATTTTCCTGTTTTTATTTAGAGCGGAATGGATTCATGAAGCAGAATTGATCCGTCACTTATTAAAGCATATACTGTATGTTCATTTTACAAAACCACAAATGTTTAACGTTAGTATGAATGACTGAGGCAGATGATTTCCTAAAATGTTTCTTTTGAAATCAATCACTTTAGTTGTATATGCTAGATAAGGAGGAGCTGTATGTAAACCTGTATATCTATATGTATTTTAAGTAGTCCAATTTTCTGTCCATGTAATACAGTCAATCTGAGAGAATCATTACTACAAGAAAATACTGTAACTTTTTGGTTTGGGTCCACTTGTACTCTTCGAGATTCTCTTTAAATCAATACAGAGTTCTTCAGACCGATCAACTTACAATGAAACTTTTCTATCCTGATGGGCGTGGTCTCTTCTATGATGACTCCACCCCCATCCAGATGGAACGGGGACTCACCGAATAGTTTGATGGGGATATAAATGATGTGAATCATATGCGATGGCCTTTACAGGTACCAGATCTCAATCCATTTGCCTGACGTGTCAGACAGCGCTCTCCATCACATCATCAGTACACAGTCTTTTAGAAGAATGGTGTTGATCCCTGTAGAATCTACGTCAAGGTACATCGGAGCTGTTCTGGTGACTCCACAGTGGCACACCACCTTACTAAGACACTTTGTGTAGGTTTTTCCTTTAATTTATCATCTCTATGTGTCCAAATACCACTAAAATATTCTTCATACAAGTTGGATTGGATAATTTTGAAACTAATGTTCAAAGAAAAAACTAAACATTTATACAACATCAGTACATTTAAGCTCAAAATATTATTAATTGCACAGATTACGTTCTTTAGGAAGGATGGCAATAAGTATGGAGTTGAGTGTAAAAAACGAAAGTTGACCGTCAATATGAAAGAATATATTCAAACAAACATAAAAATATGCTTTTCTTTTTAAACATCCCAATGAAAAGCTGCATGTAATGCTACTGTACTGAACAAGATGGCCAAAAGCACACTGATTTTGAACTTCATTAGGATATTTAATGTTTAGTATATGTATATGTATATGCATGTACAGTGTTCTGCACAGACTAAGGAGTAGTCACACACTAGAACTAAAAAAAAAAAAAAAAAAGTCGCGTTGTGTATTATAGCTCTCTGGTAAAGAGCCTCAGCAGGTCACAAAAATAGAGACACACCTGACAGGCATGTTTTGGTTGGTTTTATTGTAAATACGACAAAAAGAAAACAATTGTATTTTACAGTTATTGATCTTTATATATTGGCATGAATAAATTTTGCACATTTGAAGAGATGCCTCCTGTCAGTTTCTACCTTATTCACGTTGCTGCAACTGCATGAATCAGCAGATGGGGCTTGAGTTCATGAGTTAGATTAAAATCTCTTTCCTTAATTTTTTCACCAATAACTGTACCTCTCCTCTCTACAAACAATAAACAAAACAATAAATTAGAGACATATGCAATAAATCACCATGGAAAAATAAAAACAAAAATGTACAAATTGAATCAAACGTACAGTACTAACCAGTCACCTTTAATCCTGGACAGCTGTGCTCATCAACTACTGCACCTCTGTCTCAGTCATATACACACACCCATGGCCAATAACAAGGCAAAATCCCCAAACTCTTTGCATAATTTATTGTTCTGTTGAGTTTTTTTTTTTTTTTTTTTTTGGTTATTATTTACACCTTTGCAAGGAAACAAGGTTATATTAGAGTTCAGTATTACACTGTGGATCCAAAAATATTTTTCTTACTCTTAAGTGGCTGAGGGGGAAAAAAATGAAACTGCTGCATATTGAAGTGTTTACATATTTTAATACTCATATAAACCAAGCTTTCCTCCTCAAAAGCTTTATGATTTCTATTTCTCTCCTAGCTACGATGTTATGATATTGCTTACTGCGGTGGTACAACAGAATCATTACACATGTTTTTAATATTGAACAAATACAACGAACATCGATGCACAAATCATACAACTGATGGTTTCTATAAACAAAAATAAAACCATTCCGCTAATAAATTAGGTTATTGGTGCAAAGTGCCAATACAAAATCTTCAACATTTATTTCTTTTTTTATCATAAATAATCAGAAAATGTGTGAGAGTGAGAGGGTTACATTTTATTTTTACCTTAGTGTTTTTTTTTTATTTTTTTATTCTTTTCTTCACTTACATGCCTGTCTTGCCCACGCTGTCGAGTTATGTACATATATGACAAAACAATTACCAAATATACAAAGAGGAAAACGAAGCTCGTTTTCTGATAGGACATGACCTCCAGCGTGTACCTGGCTGTTCTCATCTCAGGCCACCATCATCTCATCAAAAGCGCCAACAGTTTATTAATAATACACAATAATTTACATACAGCAAGTCATTAATGATTTTAAAGGTGGTGGAACCGTCCGGATGGGGGAAACTGAGGGATGTAAGCTCCGCCCTTAGACCAAAGACCTGTATTATATTCACCAACATTCTGCGTGTGTGTGTGTGTCCCAACCCCGGTTCTCTAGCCCACCCGCTAAAATGAGAGTAAAAGCATTCTTTGATTTGATTATTTGGTGGTTCATCTGTGAAGCCTCTGAGGCTGAGATACTTTCTCGAGTCCACAGCACTGATCATGTTCACAGTCTGCAAACAAGAGGACTTTACATGACCTATTATCATATGTGGGGTGTGAAAAACAATCCTAAAGATTCTAGCTTACAACAACAAAGTCTTATGTTTGTAATCTTTTCACAAGGTCCGACGGTCCAGTCTATTCCAGAACAGAGACATGTTTGGTGTTTCCGGAAAACCTCTAACGGTTCATGAGTTCTCCCAGCTCTCCCAGCTGAAGTTTGGCAGCAGCCTGCAGTCGGTTTTCTCGTTCCTCACACTCCACTGTGTGCGTGTGTGTATGCGTGTGTATGTGTATGTGTGTGTGTGTGTGTGTGTGTGTGTGTGTGTGTGTGTGTGTGTGCGCGTGTCCACTCTCAGTATCTGTTCTGATGCTCATAGTGCCAGCGGTTGAAATCAATGTTGAATGCCACGATGCTGCCTGATGCCATGCCAGTAATTAAAGTTCTGTAAATACAGGAGTTGAGAGTATAAAACATGAAGAAAAAAAATGAAACAATAACAAAAAAAATAAAGAAACAGTTTTAAATTATACATTAGACTCCTTGAGGCGCCACTTGTTCTGATGTCTGTGACCGGTCTCACAACCAAAAGATTACTGCACTTACTGAAAACAGTTTACGCTCAAGTCTCATTCATTATTCAGTCTATAACTTCACTAGCATCTATACAGGTTCGAAAATTACTTAAGCATACATATATCTCCGATGATCAATTAAATAAGGGTTAGGGTTACCCTAAACTTTTTTGTTTGGCCAAACTGTTCCTTTAACAATGATGCTATGTTAATGGCTTTATAGTCATTATTATATGTTTATATTGTGAGTACACTATGATCATTATTATGGTTAGAGGACTCTAGTGTCCTATCAATCTGCTCATTTACATGTTATATAACTACACAAACTAGGAGTGTGCTCACCTCTGGTCATGAGAGAGATCCATGGCCCGGATTCCAGCGTCACAGCCTGGGTAGATGTAGAGCTGCTTAAAGTCGCAGGCCTGCCACACCTCCACCACTCCGTTATCTCCTCCAGTCACCAGATTCTGTCCATCGCTGCTCAGCAGCACAGCCTGACACACAGAGATATCAGAGTTGAGTTGAACTAATAAAGGCATCAGTGTGTGTGAGTAAGGGCTTTATGGTGTGAGAGCTTACCCGGGTAGAGTCATTGAGCTCCATCTGAGCGAGCAGCTTGCCATTGATACTGAAGTTGCAGAAGCGGCCTCTCTCGTAGTATATGATGCAGTGACCCTCGCTGGACACGGAGATGAGCCGAGGCTGCTGGCAGTTTTCTGGACCCTCCAGAGCCCGCAGCAGATCCCCTGTGATGGTGTGTACCAAGCATGGACCCTCTGACCCCACGCACACGCACACACACACACACACACACACACACACACACAAAGTCATGTTAAGACATAACAGTTTGCCTACAGACCATAAAAGCAGTGAGAGTATCTTTGAGTTTTATATGTATGGACTCACGCATCTTTTTTGCAGTTAATAACACTCAAAAGTTTCAGAAATTGAGTCAGGTTAGCGCAGTCTAATTTGCTTATTAAAGATTATGAACACTTAGAAATGCCAAAAAATTCCCATCTATACTACCAAAGATGAGATAGTTCTGTTCAAGGTGACATCATAACTAATAAGTAATAACTAAACCTGGAAATAGACATGGCAAATGTACAACCCCGTTATTGTTACTCAGCGCTGCACCTGTTTTGCACGTTTTCGCGCACAGATTAATCAATAAATACAACAAGAAGTATATATTCATTAATGCATTTAACTGATTACAATGGAAGGAAGTGGTGTTTGTATTGACCTTTGGCTCCACTGATGACTAGTCCCAGCTCAGCACACACCGACACACACACCACCTCATGATCATGACCTGTGAGAACAGCCCGGGGTGCTGGATAATCACCTAGACAAGACAAACCACACACTCAGATCCTGAAAGAGCAGATGACTAATCTCTGTGATGCGTTCGCTATTCAATCACAACATTCTTGCACCGTGGTTTTATCACCTTTTTTAGAATATAACAAAATGCTTATTACTACTGAGAACATATTTTAGTTGTTTATGGTGTCTTTCTAGCAGCCCATTTGTTGTTATTGATGTTTGTTGGGTGGTTTAGAATACACAGCACTTTCACTGGCATAGAGGGCTACATTTGTGACTCTATCTTTGGTATTTATTTGTAATGTTATTTATTCACTTAAAAGAGAGTGCAAATTGGTGAAATGTGAATTCAAGGGTGGACAAATCACATGGTGAGTAAAAGTTCCAGTACTCTGCCCATTCCCAATTTATGGTTGCGCAGAAACCGAATTCACTAGGCGAAGAAGTGCTAGCTAACATAACATAATATATAGTATACAAGCCATGAGGCCTATGTATGAATGTTTGGTAGTTTAGTACATTACTACTAAGGGAAATAAACAAGTAAATAATCATTATCCTAACAAACTTTCTAACGTAGCACATTGTGTTTGCAGCTTCGACAAAAAGTCACCAAGTTGTCCAACATTTTGACAATGAGCTGTGGTGTTCCATGCATATAAAAAATGTTATTCATGCCCGCCTAGCATCTTTATTTTCTCCTGGTATGTTTAACCAGGAGGTGACTGTGTAGTAAGCAGGCGTTATACAGTGCTGTGAAAAAGTATTTGCCTGATTTCTTCTGTTTTTGTGTACCTCTCATACTAAATTTCAGAAATTAAAACTAAATCTAAGATAAAACAAAGGCAACCTGAGTAAACACAAAATACAGTTTTTAAATGAAAATGTTATTTATTGAAGCAAAAAAGTTATCCAATACCTACTGGACTGGTGTGAAAATGTATTTGCCCCCAGGTGGACTAGATGCAGCCAGGCCTGATTACTGCAAACCCTGTTCAATCAAATCAACAATTAAATAGAACTTTTTCAACAGCATGAAGTTGGTTAAAAAGTCTTACTCAGTAACACACTATGCCAAAATTGAAAGAAAGTCCAGAAATGATGAGGAAGAAGAACTTAAAATCTGGTTATGCCACCTTTAGCAGCACTAACTGCAACCAAATGCTTCCGATAACTGAAGATCAGCCTTTTACAGCGCTATAGTGGAATTTTCATGCTGTTGAAAAAGTTGTGTTTAAGTGTTGATTTGATTGAACAAGGTTTGCAGTAATCAGGCCTGGTTGTGTCTAGTCCACCTGAACCCCATTATGAATGCAGTTTCATGTAGATTTGGGGAATTAGTAACTACGAGGGCAAATACATTTTCACACAGGCCCAGTTTGGATAACTTTTTTGCTTCAATAAATAACTATCATTTAAAAACTGTATTTTGTGTTTACTCAGGTTGCCTTTGTTTTATCTTAGATTTTGTTTTAATTTCTGAAACAATTTAGAATGAGATATACATAAAAGCAGAAATCAGGATGGGAGCAAATACTTTTTCGTATGTTGGATTTGAGCTGAATTATATTTTGCTCAGTTTCATCAGTGTTTACACATTCCTGTTCCTGATTCAGAAACTATCGTCTGTCATTTGTGCACAATAATTATTCCTCCTAGTAAATACTTTCCTACCGAACCCAGATCACTCCTCAGACAATGTATGTAGTGCAGCAGATGGTGGGATTCGGAAGCGTACTCTACAGTTTAAACATGACCTATGTACCAAATCGAATCTTTAGCTTAGTGAAATACAGTATGGAACTGGATTCTTTTCTTCTTGTTGAAGTGTTTATTCATTAGAACCTTGTAGTAAATGCAGCATTGCGTGAACTCACTGTTGTTGGGATTGTCTCCGATGATGTGATGTCGTCCACTCCAGTACCACAGCAGCAGCGTGGCGTCTCGTGAGCCTGAGACGATGTAGCAGTCTCCGCCGATGTACGACTCAGAACGAGCCAAACACGTCACTACATCCCAGTGACCAAACACAATCTGAGTCAGTTTACCTGAGGACACATTGAACCACAAGGTCAACATCATGATTCAAAAGTGGAGACTAATGAGACTCACTGTAAATTATCTGCTGGCGCTAGTATGTAAGGATCTGTATATGGAAACACAGACCACTATAGACCACTGATTTTTTTCTTTTCTTTCATTTCTTTAAACAGGCAGAAGAAGGAAAGACACAAACTAGAGGTTAGTCTATAAATAAGGAACAAATACACAATAATAAGTGCATGCAAAGAGACAGACCTGTTTCTGTGGAGTAGACTCGGAAACTCTTGTCCCAGAAGCCACACACCAGAATGTAGCGATTGTCAGCAGTGACCACAAAACAGTGTGTGTTTATCTGAATGCTTTGGTCAACCAGGTCAGTGATCTGCCGTTTATTCACCCCAGAATTATTGGCTGTGATGATTGGAAGAAGAAGAGTGTTGGTCAGTGAGTATTTACAGACAACAGCAAGTGAACACTTATGGAGAAACAAAATGGGGCTGCTCTTTGTGTGTTTTAAACTGATCAGTGTTATACAAGGTTGTGTAACTACTTTATACAGTAAGTGCTATCAATTTATTTTTTTATTTTTTTTACCTATAAGAGGATCCATCTCTATTGGGAGGTGATGAGCCTGTTCCAGTGAGTAGCCTGGGGCTCCCCTGAGACCTGCAGGGGGCAGAGATGTTTATTCATATTTTAAAAGTTAAATACATACCTATTTATACAGTCATAACTAAGGATATATAAAGGTAAAACACACTACATGGACACAAGTTTGTGGACACCTGACCATCATGGCCTATATGTGCTTTTGAACATCTCATTCCAGATTTAAACCCCCTTTCCTGTTATAATAACCTCTACTCTTCTGGGAAGATGTTTTACTAGATTTTGGAGTATGACTGTGATTTGTCCGTTCATCCACAAGCCTATTAGTGAGGTCAGGCACTGACGTTAGACGAGGAGGCCTGGGGTGGAGTCAGAGTTCCAGTTCATCCCAAAGGTGGTCATTTGGGTTGAGGTCAGGGGCTCTGTGCAGACCACTCAAGTTTGTCAAGCCATGCCTTCATGGAGCTCACTTTGTGTACAGGGGCATTGTCATGCTAGAACAGGTTTGTGCTTCTTAGTTCCAGTGACAGAAATTGTAATGCTACAGCATACAAAGCCATTCTATACAACTGTATGCTTCCAACTTTGTGTCAGCAGCTTGGGGAAGAAGCACAGACTGTATGGGTGTGAAGGTCAAGTGTCCACATATTGTATATAATATGATACATGAAGACATATTCTAGCAATACAGGATAATACAAGATAAAGGACACAAATCAGCAGATAAAAAGCAGCCTACTTATAAAGTCCTAGGGAAAACTTCAACCAAAAGTTCAGTAGAATTATTTAGTGTATACAAAATCAACCAACTGGGAACTGAATTTAAAATGACAGCACTAAAGGTATGCACTATATGCATTAAAATGTATTTGGTTTAGTTTTTGTCACATTAGGGTTGCTGTGCTCCATTGCTGTATTGTTTACTGAGCTGAAGCTTTTACAATATCCATTAGCGTAGACACTGTGTCAGGCCTGAGGGTCAGGCTCTGTCAGGATAATGGTAGCACTACTAGCAAAAAAAACCACCACCACATACCATAAATACTGGAGTAATGTAAAAAGATAGACAATTGCACCGATTACAAGTAGGGTAATGCAAAAAATATATACATTTCATCACCGGCTAAATGAAATGTATACAGGAAACACAAAGACTTTTTAATATATTTTAAAGTAATAATCATTTAATCATATCATTTTGTCCACTTATGTAAATGAAGCAGACTTGCAAAAATACCTGTTATTATGACTGAAACAGAACTCTGCACAGGAGGTTTCACTCTATCAAACTGATGTGATTCTATATTAACCCATCTGTGTTAAGTAGAAGGCTGACACAGCTGGGTGTGTGAGACGGGTGATGAGGCAGGTCAGGCAGCATGCCAGTGCTCACCGACGGTGTTGTGCCAGCGGTTGACAGCGAACAGGCGGCTGCAGGTGACCGTTACGGCAGCGGGCATGCTCAGGTGAGGGAGCGTATTGGCAGCCACGTGCGTCACCGGAGAGTTGGAGGGAAATTTCAGCACCATGATCACGTCCTGCTGCATCTGATCCTTAAACATGAGTGGACTCTGAGGAAGGAAACACTGATGAAAAGAAAGATAGCAAGAAAGACAGAGACGGACACAGCCAGAGAGGAAGAGGAGAACAAAAGGAGGAGGGAAGGAAAGGAAAATGAAGGAAGGATGAAGGAAAAAGAGGGAGAGAGGTGTGTTAGAGTGGAACCATGAGGATCACAGAAGGAACTGTAAGGAGGGACAAAAGGCACTGGAGTGATGCAGAGGATGAGAGATAAGGTCTGTTTCAGGTCACAGGAGAACGGAGACTGGCTTTTCTTAACACAAAGGCTCTCTCTGAACAACACTACATCTGAGCTCTGTTTCCCAAAAGCACTGTACATTTACAATAAGCTTAACTGGTAGAGAGAGTGTTCAATCTGGTGCTTTCCTGAGAGAGTCGCTGTACCATAATCATTGGGAAACTGAGTCCTGAACAGTAAGGCTACAGGGAGAGCCTGTGTAAGACTCGTTAAATTACATTAATCAGTTATTCTGGTACACTATCATCAGTCCAGACCTGGTCGTGTTTATCATAACCCTCTTAGTTTGAACTTTATCCATACTGTAAAGATTTAGCATCAGCTTATTAAAAAAATATATACAATGGTGCAGTACAATTCACCATTCTGTTTTTATCTTCTATTAGGTAACCATTAGTTTGATAGTTGCAACAGGAAATTTTATCTCATTTATTGAATCTTACCTTATCTAAGCTATCTTATTTCTAAAATTCATTATTGTCTATAGTTTGATTGCATATGCTATTAGCCTATCAGACCCCTTTTAAGCCTTTACAGAACAAAAAGGGTGCTTCTTAATCACGTGGGAGTTTCCCAGGTGTTAGATGCAATGACGCTCAAATCTATGGCAGTAATTTCACTGGAACAGAGCTAACTATAGAGTAACTATAAACGGACAAAAATAATTGAACTAATAAAAAAAGCAATTGTTGCCAAAATAAAACACTGTGTGATCTGCTGTTATAGAAAATGTGTAAGCAGAACAATTTTCTCAAAGAAACTGAAAATAAAAAGTGAGTTTGACTTGAAAACACATGCAAACAACTTCTTTCTAATTATCACTGTAGTTGTTCCCCCACACTCTGGTAGGTTGTGTGTATGCTGTAGAGAATGAATGCTGTGCTGTGACAGTCTCACCAGATGCATAGCTGAGCTGCGGGGAGGATGAGGCTCAATTAACAGCTGCGAGGGAACTTGACCAAACGTCTGGATCTGAGCCTCTGTGGACTACAGAGAGAGAGAGAGAGAGAGAGAGAGAGAAGGAGGGGAGAGCGAGAGAGAGAGAGAGAGAGAGAGAGAGAGAGAGAGAGAGAGAGAAGTAGGGGGGCGAGAGGGAGAGAGAAAAGGAGGGGAGAGGGAGAGAGAGAGAGAGAGAAATGGGGGAGAGAGAGAGAGAGAAAAGGAGGAGAGAGAGAGAGAGAGAGAAAGAGGGGGGACAGAGAGAGAGAGAGAAGTAGGGGGAGAGAGGGAGAGAGGGGGGGAGAAAAGGAGGGGGGAGAGAGAGAGAAAAGGAGGGGAGAGAGAGAGAAAAAGGGGGAGGGAGAGAGTGAGAGAAATGGAGGGGAGAGAGAGAGAAAAGGAGGGGAGAGAGAGGGAGAGTGAGAGAGAGAGAGAGAAAAGGAGGGGGGAGAGAGAGAGAAAAGGAGGAGGGAGAGAGAGAGAAAGGAAGGGGGGGGAGAGAGAAGAGGGGGAGGGAGGGGAGAAGGAAAGGAGGGGG
>JANDJT010000060.1:17001004-17013181 GCA_024331685.1 Stegophilus panzeri | reverse complement strand
ATATACACACACACACACACACACACACACACACACACAGGCCATATATGTATATATATATGATAAAAAAAAAGAAGAAGCTTTTTTTAAAACTCCCATTAAGGGTGTATACTAGTTCAGAAACTGAACTATACACTGCAAGAAAAAGATTTTTTTTTTTCTTTCTTTTTTTTTTAAAGGGTTCTATTTTTCTATATATATACTTGTGTGCCTTCATGGTGTATCAAGCCATATTCCTCTTGTTCTTAATCCGTTCATGGTGTTTGTGTGTGTGTGTGTGTGTGTGTGTGTGTGTGTGTGTGTGTGTGTGTTTGAGTATACCTGTTGTGTTGATCATGCTCTTAGGTGTGGCACTGGCAGCAGCAAAAATGTTTGGTGTGCTACCGGAGGAGGGGATGGCACTGCTGGTGGGTGTGCCCACTGTGTTCACTGCCAGACTGCCAGGTGGAGGTTTCTTCACTGGTACAACCACGCTCCTGAACACATTTACATATGTGTTATACACACACACACACACACATATATATATATATTATATATATATATCACACACACACACACACACACACACACACACACACACACATATACATACACATATATATATATACACACTGTCAAGAAGCATTTCGGACAGGAAAAATCCAATAAACAATTACGACTGACGCATGGAAGAAGCGAGCGCCTTCCATGCTAAAGCTAAAAAACAACATGAGGAATATCAGTAGCTAACATTGTTTAATATACAGGTCAGCCCTGAACAGACAAGCAGTGAGTAAGTGAACTAAAACACATAGTTCAAGCAGTCAGTGCAGCAGAGCTATAACCCAGATGTTGAAAAAAAGGAGCTTTTGATAAAATATTAACCTTTTAATATCAATTATTCATATTTAAGGAGCTCATAAAAGATGTAGTGTATATTCTAGAACATTTTTTATTTATTAAGTTTTCCTAATCATTAATGTTCTGAAGTCGACTGAAGCACATACAGCCTACAAAAGACCAAGTACATTGTACATGTATATCTATTTTTAGCTATAAATATAGATTTGAAATACAGGAAAAATGCTGCCATAAAGGAAGTGCTGAAACCATACTCTGAGGTGGTCAAGCAAAAAAAAAAAAAAAAAAAAAAAATCACTTATTGCAACTTGGTCTAAAGCAATGAGCATTTTGAACACTTCTTCATTGTGAATTTTACAACCTACTGTCCACGCTCCAGACCTCTGACCTAAGAGTAACCTCCATTACATTATCTTCATGTTTTTAGACCGCATACCAGGTTGCAGGGACATCATTAGCAAACACAACATAAGGCATAAATAATGGTGCAAGACTGATGCTCTTAATGCTTTCTCACCTGTCGAATGAATGGAACTGCATGGGCAGCATGGCGGCTGCCTCTCTCTTCAGTGCCGGGTCAGGATGGTACGGCTGTGGCTCAGGACCTGTCTCAGTGGCTTCCACTGGCGCTGCCACCAAGCTCTTGAGGATCTCCTTAACATTGATGCCCTTGTTGGCCTGGCTGATGCTGGAGATAGATGCCGCCGGCTTCAGCGTGTCCGCACCGAGCGGAGACTCAAGCAGAGACTCGTGGGACTTGCGCACCTCTGCTGAAAGCGTGCACAGGAGCTCACTCATGGCGTCTGGACCTCCTCCCACACCTGAGGCCACAACTCCCAGGTCAGAGCCATTAAGAGTGCCGCCCACCTGCTCGTCCCCGATGCCCGAGTCAGTGTGGGGCAGCGAGGACTCCAGGGGCAGTTCCTCCAGGGGCAGACGCTCAGGTCGACTGCTGTCTGAGAATGAGGAGGGGTTTTCTGCACCAACACACACATACAGTTAAAAGTATTAATGCTCCATGTTTACATGTAATCTGAATACAGTGAACAGAGAATAATTTGCATTATCTATTGAATTCCAGATGGTGGCTTGCACCTTTTTAAAAATTTTATTTATTTATTTTTTAAATGGCGGATGTTCCGCTATTAATATTACAGAGTTGTCTACTGTCACAGCAGGCACTCGAAATAAGAAAAAATATGCAAAGATGGAAAATGAATATGATTATCACAAACACTACTCCTCCAACCTCAACATACTTAATATACAAGGTATACAATATGGTCAAAAGCTTTGTGGACACTTGACCATCACACCCATATGTGCTTTTTGAACATCCAAGTCCAGATAAACTTAAACTCCCTTTGCTGTTATAATAACCTCCACTCTTTTGGAAAGGCTTTCCACTAGACTTTGGAGTGTGACTGTGGGGATTTGCGCATACACCCACAAGAGCATTAGTGAGGCTGGGCACTGATGTTGGGTTAGGACACAGGCCTCAAAGGCGTTCATTGGGGTTGATGTCAGGGCTCTGTGCAGGACACTCAAATTCTTCCACTCCAACCTTGGCAAAATATCTCTTCAAGGACCTTGCTTTGTGTACAAGGGCACTGTCATGCTGGATTTACAGTACAGATTTGAGCCCCTTAGTTCCAGTGTACTTTATACTACACCATACGAAGTCATCCTATACAGTACAACTGTGTGGCAACAGTTTGGGGAAGGCGCACAGATGGGTGTGAGAGACCATATAGTGTATATATAGCTACTATTAGATCTTTATTTCCTCTCATTTGCATATTATTTATTAGTTAAAATTCTGGCAGCCTCAGAGGCATGTACTGCATGCAGGTAATTCCAATAATCTGAAGATAAAATCAAGTTAAGCCCTCACTTAGCAGAAGCCTGAATACAGCACTTGTTCTGTACATATTCCCAAATTTCCCCTCGGGGATTAATAAAGTACATCCATCTATTGACATACTGTTTAAACACAAGTCCAAGTCTGAAAGTTCATGACGCAAGTTTCAAATTGAGAGGCTGCATGAAAGTAAAACTGGCATTTGGCTGCTCATTTGAAGCTGAATGTTGCTGGACACTGCCAAAAGTCTTTACATGTGAACACAGCCAGTGAGGCTCATGCAGCACAACACACTGAGTACAAACAGCGTTTATGAGCCACCACGACTGCAGCTGTTCTTCGGTGATGAATGATTATTTGGATTTGTGTTTCCCTCATGAGTGAGAAAAAGGAAGAAGAAAAAGACAGCGTGAGAAAGAGTGGAGGAGAGAAAGAGGGATAATAAATCAAGCCACCAAACTGAGGATTATAGCTAGCAGACAACAGAAAGGGCTAATGGAGTCATCCAACAGCGGTGAGAAGGTTTTGACACACGCACACCTAATCAACAGTTAAGAACATTCACTTTTTTGTCTGAAGGACACTGCAGTGGTCAGAGGCATGCAGTGTGCATCAGGAGGGAGGACTAGTGTTTCGTTTCACCTGTGCTAGTGGGGGAATTAATTTCTTGCCGTATGCTCCTTCCTGATAGGCTGCTGGACCTGCCAATCTCCCTCTGTGGCTCCAGGATGTCCCGGTATTTGGACACCATGAGGACAGAAATGAAGTAAACTACAGCCAGAGCCAGGAACTGAGCCTGTTTACTGTCATCCTACACACACACACACACACACACACACACACACACATTGTTACCATATATCATACCTATTCATAGAAAGACAGAAAGACACATATTAAAGGTACTGTCAGTGATTTTGCTGTAAGTAAGATGAACAAATATAGCGTTTGTGTTCGCTGCTAGAATGCTGGTGCGAAAATCATTTTACACGCAATTAGTGATTTCTAATTCCAATTTCTAATTGGTTAGATTTACATTTACGGCATTTTGGCAGACGCCCTTATCCAGAGCGACTTACATTCATCTCATTTTTATACAACTGAGCAATTGAGGGTTAAGGGCCTTGCTCAAACACCCAGTGCTAGCACTAAGCTACCACTTCCCCCAGATGTTGATGGTCCTGAGGTGAAACAGAAATATCTCCAAGCAGACATTTTATAGATCTCTACCGGAATTTCACCGAATATTACACAAAATGTTCCGACTCAAAAATCACATGACCCATCTTTAATACTCAGACGTTGAGGACATTTAAAAATGGCTGTTATTTACTGAACTGATATCTCAATATAAGCCTCATAAACTTCACTCACTCATACACACACCAGCTTCAGTGACACAAACTAAAGATCGAATCTATATAAAGGATAGATACAGATATCAGACTTGACATCCCTTTCTCACTCTCTAGCTGGTCATCGGTCTCTCTCACTCACACACACACATCAATCAAAAACCCGCAACTCACCACATCTCTGAAGACGACGGCTCTCAGACGGTTGATGTCCACATCCTGCAACAATCTGTCAGGGTCCTTGATAGGTGAGAGGTTACGAGGGACATTCGCTATGGCGCTCTGTAGCCGAAACACAACACAGCACAGTCCAAAGCCAACTGTTATACCCTGTCTTACACACACACTCTACACACATACACACTCTACACACTCACCGTCTGAAATCAATTTCAATGAATACAACAATTCTCAGAGCAAATCACTTGAAAATGGCTTTTATATCTGAAGGCATTTCTCTTCCTAGTGCCCAAAAAGAGAGGTCTGGGTTCTTGCCATTGTGTGTGTGTGCGTTTTTTGTGTCACCTTGCTGGTGGCAGTTGTACTCTGAAGGTTGTCTTGTGTTTTGCTGATAGGAAGAGACGACTTGTTGCCTCGCTCTCTCTGCCTCTGCCGACACTCCAGACAGTTCCTCACAGCAACACAGCATACTGGAGGGAGAGTTAGAGAGAGCATGAGAAAGAGAGAGAGAGTTAGATATGAGCAATAAGCTGTAGGCAATCAGTAGTCTCTTTCAGTCAAAGTTCAGGATAAAAAGGACAACACATCCCACAGCAGCACCGCATTTAAGCATCTTTTTTTATTCTTGGTTCTTACGAAACACACTTTGATCCATATAAAAATATCAAATACGTGTGGTAGCCTCTGAAAATGTTGAAGTTTTCTTCACATGGTTCTCAAAACTGAACTGAATGTTTCTTCTGCATGCATCTAAGTAAAGTTACAGCAAGTCTGGTTACCCATGAAAGTAAAGAGGGAGAAAATCACACTGAAAGATTTCATTCCAATGGGAAAAAAAAACCCATTGCCTACGTTTATAATCTATATATATATTATAGATCTTCTAGATTAATATACAATAATTTATAATCTATTTATGGAGAAGAGAAGAAATTCTGCCAATTTGAAAAGTATTAGATGTTTACAACAGGACATGCCGATTCTCTCTTTCTGGGATTTTTTTCGGTTTCATTTAAAACTCTGTTGAAGCACTTGTTCAGATGACATGGATTTGATCTATCTTCAGGGTTTTGCACATATTTGTGGAGTCCATGCCAGTTTGAAAGTCAGTTTGAAAGCCATTAATGCAAAAAAAAAAAAAAAAAAAAAAAAAGGGAACATACCAAATACTAAGAAATTCTGAAATGTACATCATTTTAAGATTCTACTTTTCACTCAGGTTATTGCTGATAATATCATTTGTAATGAAAAAAGAATGCAAAATAGAAGCATTTTCACTAGTGGTCTCAGACTGTATTTAGGAGATCATGCATTAAAAAGACAAAAGTGTTCATAACTTTACACTACTGGTCAAAAGTTTAGAAACACCCATTCTTTATTTTTATTACAACCCCCCCCCCCCGCCAATTCATTTCTAGAATTTCCAGAAATGTATTCTTTGCATTTTCTCAACCGATTTCTTGAGAAATCCCCCTAAGATGCGTTATAAACAGTATTAAATGAGTTCCCACCGATGCTGGACACTTATTGGCTGCTTTTTGGAAATCTTAGTTTTCTAATGAAAAAAATGAATATGTTGGCACAATTATATTGTTGTCTACAACACCGATTTCAAACATTTAATCATACATCTTCAGATCAAAAGGTTTTTGAGAAAGATTTCAGTCAAACTTTTAATGGGTAGTATGTGTAGGAAATAATTAAAACTGCCAGGAATCTAGACTTTTTTTTTGCACTACACAGAGTAGTGGAACTGGAACTGGGCCTTTTACAGTACCAAATGTTGCAGTTACATGTTTTGCTAATAACTGACCTGAACAGTAACTAATGGTACTTCTGTGCAAGGTTAGCACCACTGTTTGTAGCTGAGCAGTTATTCATAGTGTGTCATACAACGTGCAACGCCATACACACACCGAGAAACAGAATAAAAAAACACTACAATGTGATTTGTCCTTACTATGTTCAGGTAGGATTTTATCTTGTGATTTATTGCTGACCGAGATCAAAGGGAAAGCGAATCTGTCAGTTCAAGTTTCTGTAGTTAATGGTGTCTTCCTCTCTGTAATACTCCTGCAGCCACTTTAACACTGCGTCAACACTGCTGCTGCTAAACGATCCACGCTCGGAAGGTTTCCTACTCCCTGTTTGAGCCAGTTCTTTTTCAATGTACAGTATAAGAACGCTACAGCAGTCACACACTCAAACACACACACACCTAGGCGCAGGCACTGCCTCATCAGGCCTCCAGAGGACATGTTCTTCTCAGCCTCAATCTCACTGAAGTTCAGGGAGCTGGCAAACACCAGCACATCCACCATGGCCATCAACCTGCTGAGGAATGTCACAGCTGTCTCAGACGACATGCCCTGAGTGGCCTCCACGTTCTCCAGCTCCGTCTGTCTCACACACACACACACGCACAGGTAAGCAGTTCTGAATATCACAACATACGCATCATTATCATCGAAACCCACACATGTGCATGATTCAAACGCAACTGGGATGAACATGTGTGACAGGAAGCAGCCAGGCTATGTTCAGTGTGTATGTACACACACACACACACACACACACACACACACACACACACACACACACACAGGGGTGCCAGTTAGAAATGGGCAGGTGAGTGAACAGGTTGAAGCAGTGGAAAGACTTTGTCCAAACCCACAGTGTGAGAAGTGCTCTGAGTGAACAGGCAGTGCAGTGCGCTGGTATTTTAAACACCATCATCACGTTCAGCTCCGTTACTATGGAACAGTTGTACTATCGTGGGTTTTAAGAGGTTACTTGTTATTAAGAACAATATTCTAAAGTGGTTAGAGAAATGCTTTTAGATTAATCTTTAATCAGTACTAATTAAGCATGGACAAAAAACCCACATTGGCAAGTCCTTATTTAGCCAACTAAGCTAGCCAGCTACCTAAACACATCTAATGTCCTCTAACGTGGCCTTCAAGTCCGGTCAGAAATATCCTAAGTACAAGATAAGTGAAATGAATGCTATCACGCATATATTTCTACGAGCCCCAAGTTTGGGCCACCAATGTGGATGCTGCATCCACAGAGATTTGAATAAATCGTACACGTAGACAGATTGCATTGTAAGCTGGTACATTATTACATTAAAAAAAAAGAAAAAAAGAGAAGGTAGGAATCCATTTTGTTTCCCACCAAATATATATCACATCATACACACTACACAGAACTGAAGAATTAGTAGCTGCTGAAAAGGCAGTATAAGTAGTTAGCGTTGCTAAAGTTACATCTCCAAGAAAAGCTAGTCAGGTTTAGCATGTAAATAAGGGGTCATTTCTATGTTCCCAGGATCCTATGTTCTCCAGTTCAGTATTCTGTTAAGAGACATTAAGTAAACTTTTCCAAAGTTTTTATGTAGTCAGGACTCATTTTCCCAGGGCCCTATTAACTTTATTACCGTTTAACTTTATACACCAAAGACGCATTTAAATGAATAACAGCATACATTAGTTTAAAATCCATCCTTCAACCACACTGGAAATTTATGACAGTTATGAACTTTAACTAGGTTGCACACGCTGAATCCTCATTCGTGCTGCTCTAAAAATAGCGGTTAGTCATACAGTTCATCTCCGTGCATGAACTAGGAGGAAATTGTGACGTGTATACACTAAACTGAAGAAATGCCATACTGTAGCCTGTAAACCATCATAAAAACAAAAACAAAATGTTAAGTATGAACATGCCCCAGCTTTATATCACCATGTGTACATTATAAATGTATACATATAAATCTGGGGAACATAGGACCCTGGGAACACAGATATGCTCCCTAAATAGAATCAAGCTATACATGTAGCAAACTAGCTATCACTGTTAACCAGTACTCAAGGTTACTGGCAAGCTAGCTAACATAAGGCTAACTATGATACTGGGTACAACAGTGGACAAGTTCTCCAGCAAGCTAGCTTATGTAATTTAAACCAGGTTTCCTAGCATGCTAACTAACAGTAGGTTAAGTGTTATAGTGTGTATACCATTAATCAGTTTGCTAGGAAATATTAGCCCTCACTATCCCAGAAGCAATGACTAACCTGAGTGCAATGTGTTTACATTTTATGTTTATAATTGAGGGTAATTAGTCTCCCGTTAATACAACAGCCACTTACTTAATTACAAACAAGTTTTTAAATAGCTTAATAGAGAGTAGCACAATTTTCATTTAAGAAACAGATGTTAGGTTCATGCTGAACATAATGAAATTGGACATTTAGTTAATAGATGACTCTTTTAAGAGCAGTGCTGAATATGCAGTAGTGCATTGTGGGTGTTTTGCCCCATGGTTCACCCACCTCTCCCCCTGAGGAGGAGCTCCCTGGCAGGGGCTTCACTTCACTGCCCTTAATCTGAGAGCAGGGCTTGTGCTTCTTCTTTATCACCCACCCACACACACACACACACACACACACACACACACACTCAATAAAACACTGCATGAGCACTCAACTCGGAGGTACACGTTTATAATAATTGTAGTGTATATAGGAAATGACGAGCTGAAAATTATGGAGATGGAAAAAAGCAAAAGCAGATGATGCTTTAAGAAAGAATACACTGCATGATCGCTTGTGTACATCAAAAATCCATACGATGCGTCACCAAACTGACTTGAAGTTATCCACACACATCGCAGCAATTTGTACAAAGTAACAAACTGAAATAATATTAATATCATCAAGTTGAATATAAAGCAGTGAAAACCCAGCAGTGAATAAACAGTTTAGAACATATTACAAAACTGTAACAAAATGGAAACTTACAGAATTTGCACTAACCTTAGAACTCTGCACAAGCAAGAGACAAAAAAAGAGAGAGAAAAAAGATGAAAGAAAGAATGGATAAGATTTAAAAACATAAAGAAACAGGAAAAATAACGGTTATGAAGCAAATTGGTTATTAGAAAACAAATGAGTAATAAGCAGTAAAAGGTGAAACAGAGGAGTTTATATCCATACTACAGCTCACAGTCGTGAAGTGATGATCTGACTGATAAGATCACTATGCACTAAAAATGAAAACTGATATAGAAACATTACTCTGGACAGAAGCTGTCACTGAGAAACACCTGTCAATGCAAACAATAATTACAAGCACTGAGAATGATCATGAACATCTGAATAATATAAAATGCATTCATCAAGAAAGCACTTCAGTAAATTAACTGAAACAAAAATGCAAATGATCAGAGAATCATATCACACACATGACAGACTATCCATCTACAAGTGGCTCAATATTACAAAACCAAACTCGACCTGTCTACAGTAGGGGCTGAGCCTGTGGGTGGCGCTGTGGTAGCACTTACAGAAGGTGAAGTGGCAGCGGAGAGCAGAGGCAGGATCCCTCCACAGGCGATGATGATGTTATCAACCATCTGAGAAATGAGGTGGATGGTGTTGTGTACAAATATAATGTTCTCATTACTGTTCACAAAGTCCATAACTGATTTAGTCGAATGGCTGCACAAAAACACAAAAGCAGAAGGGAAAAAAGTAAGACCATCAACAGCCATATACGCACCAAATACCAACTTCTGCGTCATTGTCAAGACACACAAAAAGAGATGTTGACATCTGTGAACAGATATATTTTCACTTATAATAAAGAAATCAAGAAATATTTGTTTCTTTTCTACTGAAATACTAATGCCATAGGCATATAGTAAGCATGTATTTCAAAATCTATCTAAAACATAGATTATTATATGTCCAGTGCTTCCAGACTGTTTTCACCCTCCCCTATGATCATTTTTCAATTTAAACATAACAGAACGGGATTTTTATTCCGCTCCTTCTGAAGAGACTGTACAGAAATCTAATTCATGTTCAGATGTCCTCAGAATTATTTGAAAATAATAATAAATCTAAAAACTTCTTAACTGATAAGTATTCACCCCCTCTGCGTGAACTGTCCTTTTGCAGAAATTACAGATTAGAGTTGGCTTGGATGTGTCTCTATGAGCTTTGATTTTTTTGGCATTTTCTTCCGTTCCTCAATGTAAATTTTCTCCAACACTGCCAGATTAGATGGAGAATGTCGGTGGACAGTAATTTTCAGGTCATGCCACAAATTTTTAATTAGATTTAAGTCTGGGCTTTGACTCGACCATTCCAAAACACAAGCCTTCTTCTCTCCCCCCCGCCCCCCAATCATTCCTTTGTAGTGTTTGCCCTGTGCTTTGGCTCGTTGTCCTGTTGGAACTTATATTTTCGTCTTAAATGCAGATGACTGACTGAAACAGCTTCTTCTCAACAATTTGCTAATATTTGGCTCCATCCATGTTGCCTGTGATTGCAACAATCTTTCCAGTTTCTCCTGCTCAAAAGCAGCCGCAGAGCATGATCCTACCTCCAGGAATGGTGTTAACTGGTGTTGGGCCGTATTTGGTTTGCGCCAAACATTTACACTTTGTGGCTCAACTTTTATTCTCATCAGACCACAAAATCTTTTAATAAAAGCTCTCAGATTTTCTAACATGGACTTTCTCAGAAGTGATTTCCTTCTTGTCACTCTTTTGAGGCCAAACTGAGGCCAGATCTGTGAGGTGCTGATGATATTGTTGAGGTCTGCACTCTGCACACTATTTAAAAAATTATTATTATTTTTTTTATACATTTATCAGGCAAGTGCCCTTCTTGCCTGAGCACTGCTGGCCTGATCTTGGTGGTGTCTGAGTGGTGCCATATTTTTCCACTTTGCATAATTTATTTCTCAGGGCTTTTTATATAACTTTTTATAACCTTCTCCAGCTTTTGTCCTCCTAACAATTTCATCTTGAAGCTTCACGGGCAGTTCCTTATATAGTTGGTCACAGGTGGATTTAAAATTAACACAGGTATAGCCATATTTTGACATATTTAGTCTGAGCTCTCAAAAACATAATACTAGTCCTAATTTAGATTGTTAATAATAAAGGGGTGAATACGTTCTTATTAAGTAGATTTTAGATAAAATATATACTGTATATACGCGTTACTATAATAGTTGAATAGATACAAGTACAAACGCTTTCATATAATGAGGACAAATTTTTACTCAGTACCACAAGTAATGAAAATCTTTAAATTATTGCCCCTTGTTGCACCCCACAACATCCATTATTCCCGATGTAAATTTTATATCATTTTATATTTTTATATTATATATTTTTTTCAAAATGTGAGTTTTACTTACACTTTGAATTGTATTTTTATTTTATATATAAAACCCACAGGAGATGCAGACGCTTGCCCTTGAACGTATGTACAGTACCATGAAAAATGCCTGTGGACTCTGGAAATGATAATTCATGTGTAAAAAAGATGGATGAGAAACAGATTGATGGCTCTCACCTCCTCCAAACGTGCACGTCTGTCTCGAGGGCGAATAACAGGTCGGTGAGTAAGCGCTGGTGCATGGGGGACCATTTGAACTCTGGAATACGGAACATGGTGGTGCGTGGCCCGGGGCTGAACTGCCGCCGCTGCTCCTCGGTCATGGGCATTCCTCTGAAGCCGAGATCCACCCGCAGATCCCGCTCCATCTGACTACCTGAACGCCCGTGCAGTGCCTGCAGGGAAAACACTCAATCTTATTAATAAACTTAGTCATATTCATTTTTTGCTTTAATTTCAACAGACTGGTCAAAGAAACTGCAGTGGAAAGAGTGAAGGAGGAGGAAGAGAGAACAGGACAAAATGATGTGTTTCAGTCCCACAAACAAACAAAAACATACTGAATTCAGTATAACAAATATTGATCTGTTCACAAATTATATCCTTTTTCTAAACATGTTTACTAATTTGAAGTCATCTTATCAAATGAATTATCCTACATATACTTAAAGATAAAATTACTGACCAATAAATCAACAGGTTGTTATTCTGAATTAACATATTCAATTCTAATATATATATA
>JANDJT010000060.1:16986343-16997489 GCA_024331685.1 Stegophilus panzeri | reverse complement strand
TATATTCTTTAATTTATTTGCAAATCTCATTTTATTTATTTGTCAATTTAATTTATTTTTGTGAAACTACCAACATATATTTGTGGATGTCATTCAATGCATTTTTGAATCGTAATCTATTCATTTGGAATTATGAAACAACTCCATACTTTAACAATTAGTCATTTTTTGTGTCTGTAGCTGTAATCACATTCGTGAGGCTGTTTGAGAAAGCTATTTCAACGAAATCACATTAGCTTTTGCCTGCAGAAGCGATTTATGACGACTTTATACGGTATTTATTTCAGTCATGTCTACGAATACTTCCAGACTGCTGGTTTAATGATAAGCGACTGAAGCTTATAAACAATGCTTAAAAAAAAAAAAAAAAAAAAAAGGCAGTATTTAGAACTACTATGTGCTAAGTACCAAGTACACTCTGGTCCAGAATGAGAACATTTCCAAGCCAGCAGATATATAAAGACACGTTAAGAGCTGCTGAAAGTCTGCCAACCTTGGAGTGGGCAATGCTGAGTGTGTCCACCCACACACGCCAGCCTCCCCATTCGTACTTGATGGCATGGTACAGGAGGATGCGGAAAATGTTGTATACCATCTCAGTGATCTTCTGTTCCTCCGGGTTCTTGGGGTTAATGTAACCCAGGGAGAACATCCAGTCCTGCCACACTGAACACTGCAGCAAACACCTACAGCCATGATCACACACACATACACACACACAAACACACTTTTATCAGTCCTGCTAAAAACCTTCTCTTTATGTACAGCTCAAGCCTTGTTAAGAAAACAGCAGTGATTCAGCAGTAAGTCGAACATCTCCACACTTCCATTATCAAATGTTTGATTAAACCGAAACAGCTGCTTTGCAGGAATTGTGCTGCTCATGCTTATTTGTCCTGCCAGTTCTGACTGATGCTGTGTGTTACTGCTCCATCTGCTCGCTGCTGCCCGAAGAAATGTAAAATTGGTGAAAAGATGCATTGACATATTTCTTCTAATGAGATTAGTGTTAAACAGGGACTTGATATGTGATGTCTTACTTACGACAGGAATTGATTTCATTAAAAAAAAAACCCAAAAGGTTACCACGAGAACACATCTCTCTCACTGAGAGGGTGAAGATATCTCTAATGTGTGTGTAACCGCATACCTTCTGTTCTCTCTGCTGTTGCTGAAGAGCTTGATCATATCAGACAGGAAGAGGCGGCGCACCTCCATCAGCTCAGAGCTGGGCGTGGAGTTCTTCAGCAGCGTCGCCACCACCTTCAGAATCACTGAGAGAACAGAGAAGAGATGTCAAGATACATTAATAAAATACGGCCAATTGTTATAATCCTGAAAAACTGTACGCGTACGATTTAAAGTCATTTCCTTTATTTGTTTAGAAAATGCCTAGTCTTAAAGTCCTACAGTTCTAGAAGAGATCAAATTGAAACAACTTAAGAAAATTAACTCCCATTATCATCAGAGGGGGAATCTGTATTGTTTTAGAAAAGGTCAGCCTAGAAACAACAGCAGGAGTTTTCTAAGACCATGTGCTGATGTTATTCTGTTACCACCCCGAAGCTGATTTACAATAACAGCACGCCCTGTTGTGTTTTATTTCTCTTACAGCAATTTCCCAGCTGTTGCCAACAATTACAATGTTTTAAAATTAATTAAAGAACAACAAGTCATACTTTTTACATTTACAAACAATGTTGTCGCCTGCAAAACAGCTAGAAACAGTTGTTCCCTCTCTAGATGATTTTTTTCTCTCTTTCTCTTTTTTAATAAAACAACAAAAAAAAAATTGCAGTTTGTCATGTTACTTAAAAACTGTGACCGTGTCCTCACGACTCTCCACTGTCAGGAAACGTACAGCTACAGCTTTATCTCTGATTGTTACAAAGCATCAACACTGGAGACTCCTTCCAAAACCGCTAAATAAACATCTCCTTACAGAAAGGCATATATACAATTCTAAGCATTTTAAAAAAAGTGTCTGTGAATGAGCTGTTACAATAGAAACAATAAAGAATGAGAACGAGTGCATTAATATAAACCTGTGATTTGAACGGAACTACTGTCAGAGCTGCTGAAATGAATCCAACAACTAAACAAATTCTGACCAATCAGATTCAAGAAAAATCAACAGTACTGTCATATAAAGTCAAGATACATTCAATGAAATGTATCATATGAAATGTATCATCTTCTTCATATTATTATTATTATTATTATTATTATTATTATAATTATTATTATAGACTCCTGAGGGAGACATGTCACTCTGCTGTCAGCTGCAAAAACAACGCCAGAATGTTTTCTAAAATGTTACATTGTGCTGTTGGGTGTCAGGATCAGAAAATTATTCATAAACACATTCGTTTTTACTGCATCAGATTGATACCTATAGAATTGGACTTTTTTCTAAACCAAAAGAAGACGGTTGTGGTTACAGGCAATAAAGAGGGATAACTGGTTATTAACTGGTTTTATTTAAAGAACAGGGAGCTATCAAGGTCTGATCTTCACAACATATGTCTGTGGAAGTGTATCATGGCATGAACAAAGGAGATTTCTGAGGGCCTCCAAAAAAGAGCTGTTGATGCTCATCGGGTTGGAAAAGGTTACAAAACCACCTCTAAAGAATTTGGACTCCACCAATCCACAGTCAGACAGATTGTCTGATCCTCCCCAGGAGTGGTCAACCAAAAAAGATCACTGAAAGAGCAAGACGTGTAATAGTCCACGAGGTCACAAAGGAACCAGGGAAACTTCTAAGCAACTAAAGGCCTTTCTCACATTGGCTAATGTTAATGAGTTCACCATCAGGAGAACACTGAACAACAATGGTGCATGGCAACTGCTCTCCAAAAAGAACATTGCTGCCTATCTGCAGTTTGCAGATCACATGGACAAGCCAGAAGGTTAATGAAAAAATGTTTTGTGGATGGATGAGACCAAAATAGAACTTTTTTGTTTAAATAAAAAGCGGTATGTTTGGTGAAAGGTAAACACTGCATGGTCGTGGTAGTATCATGGTTTGGGCCTGTTTTGCTGCATCTGGGTCAGGACGGCTTGCCATCATTTGTGGAACAATGAAGTCTGAACTATAACAGTGAATTCTAAAGGAAAACCTCAGGACATCTGTCCTTAAACTGAATCTCAAGAGAAAGTGGGTCATGCAGCAAGACAACGAACATAAGCACACAAGTCATTCTACCAAAGAATGGTTAAAGAAGAATAAAGTTAATGTTTTGGAATGGCTAAGTCAAAGTCCTGAGCTTAATCCAATAGAAATGTTGTTGAAAGAGCTGAAGCAAATATTTCATGTGAGTTCAGTTCTGTACTTAGGAATAGGCTAAAATTCCTCCAAGCTGATGTGCAGGACTGATCAGTTATTGGAAACGTTTAGTTGCAGGTACTGCTGCACAAGGGGCTCACACCAGATACTAAAAACAATGGGTCACATACTTTTGTCAATCACAGGTATGTAACACTGGATCATTTTCCCTCAATAAATAAATTACCAAGTATAATATTTTTGTCTCATTTGTCTCATTGGGTTCTCTTTATCTACTTTTAGTAGGACTTGTGTAAAAATCTGACGATGTTTTAGATCATATAAATGCGGAAATATAGAAAATTCTAAAGGGTTCACAAACATTCAAGCACCATTGTAACCATTGGTCATGTTCTTACTGAGGAGTTGCCTATAATGGAAATGTTTACCTAGCTAATTTTGTTCAGTTAACAAAAGTTTTTCCTTTTTGCCAGCACCCTGGCTTTTAGTGCCACAATGTCTTTGCTGCACAAACAGCAAAGCTGTAAGCGTCAAGAGACTTGTATGTTTTAAATTTCTCTCTAGTATAAATGCTTGGAAGTTCTATGAGATATGTAAACATGTCCAGCACTGCAGGCTAGACCACTGCTTAGGATCATTTATACACTGATAGGCTGGCAAACCATTCTAAGAGTTCTAGTGTCACACCATTTGATGAGTATTAAAGACACATGTTGTCTTTTAGGACTAATCAATAATAATAAGTGTACAACATTTTAGCTAATGTCAGTCTGATTCCTAAATAAAATGTATGTTAGATTCTTCAATCAGACTGTAACCAAGTAGCATCTAGTTAATAGGTACTCAGGTCTTTTTGCAACCTGGTTGCATGTGCATCACTTTTTGATTACAGACACTAAAGGGGTCTGGTTGTCGTGGGAACAGTAGTAGTAGTGGTAGTAGTAGAAGAACACCAATATGGACAAAGGAAATTAAAAAATCAGTGTGTGTTTCTTTGTGTGTGTTCTTTAATCATGACACTTACTAGGGTTCTGGATCTTGACAGTGGAGTCAGGCTCTGGGTGAGGTTTATGAACCACCTGAGTACACACCTGCTCTGTCAGAATCTACAAGAACAGCAAACAGGTTTTAATGCACAATGATTGAATACAATTCAGCATTACTCCAAAGAACAGCCAGTTTCTAGGGTACACCTCTACCCTGTAGCTACACTCTTCAGCCATTTTATCCTTTACATTTATTCATTTAGCAGATGCTTTTATCCAAAGTGACTCACAAATGAGGAAATACAAGCAAAGCGATATATCAAGCGGAGAACAATACAAGTAGTGCTACAATACAAGATTTATAATTGAGTTCTAGAGAAGCAAAGTGTGTAGAGTAGAGGTGTAAGAGCCAGAGGTGTTTTTTTTTTTCTTTTTTCTTTTTTTTAAAAATAATGTTGGGGTTGGCGTTTTAGAGGTCAGTTAAGTGTTCACGGAAGAGGTGGGTCTTTAGCTTTAGTTTTTTGAAGATAGTGACAGATTCTGCGGTCCGGATTGAGGTTGGTAGTCCATTCCACCACTGAGGGACAGTTAGTGTGAAGGTTCTGGAAAGGGACCTTGAGCCACGCTGAGTAGGCACTACTAAGCGTCGGTCATTGATTGATCGCAGATTGTGTGAGGGAACGTAAACCTCAAGGAGAGTGTTGAGGTAGGGGGGTGCTGTTCCAGACAAGGTCTTGTATGTGAGCATCAAGGCCTTGAATTTGATACGGTCGGCTACAGGAAGCCAGTGGAGGGAGATGAAGAGGGGTGTGATATGGGTTCTTTTGGGCTGGTTGAAGACGAGGCGTGCTGCTGCATTCTGAATCATCTGAAGTGGTTTGACGGAGCTGGCTGGGAGGCCCGAGAGTAGTGCATTGAAATAGTCCAGTTTTGAGATGATAAGGGCCTGGACTAGTAGCTGTGTAGCAGCTTCATCAACCAAACCCATCATTTTGTAGGTGTACATGACTGATTACTGACTGCAGCCCAGCTGCTGTTATACCTCGTGTCAGCCCTGTATGCTGTCCAGTATATGAAATAGCGCCACCACTGAGTAGATATTAATGAATAAGTGGTCTTGTGGTCAGAAACGGACACCGATGAAGGCTAGTGCACAATAAAAATAAAATGGCTAGTAAGCTGAAAATGTCTACAACGCTGTAGCGCTTGCTACACTCGTACCACTGCCTCCAGTGTAAACTGGCATTCTGGCTTACCTCATAAAGTGTGTTGTAGGTTGTTACTGTCACAGTGTTGGTGTGCATCATTAATCTCTCTCCCAGCAGTGTGAAGAGGCTGTGTGTATGCATGATCTCTACTTTCCTCCTGCAACCACATGCACACACACACACACACACACACACACACACAAACTGATTAAACTAAATTGGCTACGAGGCTTATATATTTATTATTATTTTATTATTATTATTATTCATTTTGACATCAATTCCACGAGACCCTTCTCTCTGACACTCTACACGTACATGTGCACACAGGGCATACTTGCTTATTCAGCCAACTGGGTACCAACAACAACAAATTTCCTTTAGGAACACAGCCTCAGCAAATTTGCTCTTCATCAGATTATTAAGATTACGGGATTATCATTACTTCCTTTTTGTTCTGATCGGAGGTGTGAGCACAGTGTGTTCTATCGTAAACACTTCCCACCATCCTTCGTCCTACAATCACACTGAATCAAAACTTTGAGAGCCTGAGGAATGATGGAGGCCTTTCCCAGAATTCATTTCTTCAGCATGCAGCGTGGCTTTAACGGATGCATGCTCTGTCAAACTGATTATTTCGCATGGGTTGCTTGAGTTCAAGTCTCCCTGTCAGCTGCTGCCTTCTGAAGCTTTTTGTCTTTATTGCTTTCTTAGTTTGTTTTCCAAAACTGCAACATACACCACAACTTATATAATACTAATGTTGTTATTGAGATACTACATTCATATAAATTGAAACTTCAGCATGTGTATCCTGGAAAAAAAAAAACAAGAACTCGTGAAGCCACTCACTTATGTCCGAGGTGTTTGAGAAAATATCCGAGGACTTTGAGTGCTTGCACACGAATGCTTTCACTCTTCGAAGCCAAGAGTTTATAGATGACCCTGACAAGAAAAAAACATAAGACTTAGAAATTACTTTAGTGTTATGTGATTCATGGGAAAGGCCTTGACTTCAAGGAACATTCATTAGATTTAAAAACAAGAGTCAGCCAGACGACATGACTGTGTGTTGAACTATACTCAGTGAGGCAGCCAAGTGTTTTGACAGACAGCTGTGGTGGTGGTGGTGGTGGTGTGTGTTTGTGTGTTTATGTGTGTATGTGTGTGTGTCTGGTTAAATCTACTTCAGTTATGTAAGAGTGTAGGGCGAGTGACACTGTGTGTGAGTGCGCGTGCGCCTCAGTGCTCACCGTATCCCGTTCCTCTGGTCAAACGCAGGGATCATGGAGGCTGGATGCTCAGACATGAGAGCCACCAAGAGCTGCAGAACATCATGGATATTCTCATCCTAAAGACAGAAGTAAATATGAAAGCAAGTAAGTAATTAAGTAAGTAAGGAATGAAGAAAGTAACTAAATAAACGATGAACATACAAAGAAAGAAAGAAAGAAAGAGAGAGAGAGAGAAAAAAAAAGAATTCAGTCAGACAGAAAGGTGTACACAGAGCCAGACAATAATAAAGAAAAAAGGCAAGCAGAAATAAATATGCAAATGCAGAGAAACAAACAAAAGAGAGAAAAAGCTCTGAGAATATATGAGCATCATAATATAACTTGAGCAGGGGCATTACATTATTATAATATTATATAACTCCTCTATAATGCCTCTATAACTGTATAAATCCTCCATACACTGTAACTACTCTATAATTCCTCTATAACTAACTCCTCTATAACTCTTTTGTATTTTATACCTCCTCTATACCCAAATCCCCTATAACTCCTCTATAACCCCTCTGTACTTTATATCCTCCTCTATAACTAACGCCCCTAAAACTCCTATAACTCCTCTATAACTCCTCTATACTTTATACCTCCTCTATAACTAACTCCCCTAAAACTCCTATAACTCCTCTATACTTTATACCTCCTCTATAACGAACTCCCCTATAACGCCCTTTAACTCCCCTATAACTAACTCCCCTATAACTCTTCTGTACTCTGTACCTCCTCTATAATTAACTCCCTTATACTGTAACTCTTCTGTGCTCTACACCTCCTCTATAATTAACTCCCCTATAACTCTCTGTACTCTATACCTCCTCTATAATTAACTCCCCTATAAGTCCCCTACAACTGTTCTGTACTCTATGCCTCCTCTATGACCAACTCCTCTATAACTCCTCTGATGCAGTGAGGACTGAGCTCAGGCTTTTATTTCATGTGAACTGAAAGCCAGTATATTTGAACTGCAGTACAGAGTGAACAGTGTGTGTGTGCTGTGAATGCTGGGAGTTCAGTACCTCATGCATGGTTAGCAGGTAGTTCAGGATGCTCTGTAACTCATCCTCTTTCACACCCCGGTCCTGCACACACAACACAATGTACATCATGACATTTAACACAATTTTTTATTTTAGGACATTCACATTACCATTGAGGCCAAATGCCAAGTGATGCAGAGTAATGAATTGTTAATCATTGTGTTTGTGTGTGTGTGTGTCTATTTAAATAGTAATATGCACTTAGCCTTACTTGCATGCTTTCAAATATGTGCTGACTCACATGCACATGTCATTGCTGATGTGATTAGCAAAAGAATAAGTGTTAAAGGGCAGCCACTTGCACAGGTCACTAACGCATATAATACATAAATGCAAAGCGAGAGAACAAGAGAAACAAAGAAAAATGGCTGAAACAAAAGTGGCAGCGGCTAAACCAATGAAGTGTGCTGCTTAGCAACAGTCTCACGCTCTTCAAAACAACAACAGCCCTGAAGCTAGAACACTGTGTCCATGAGGAATTTCTATCTGTATGTCTCTGAGACAGTGTGCATACACACACACACACACACACACACACACACACACACACACACACACCCCTTCTGAACAATGATCCATAATGCAGTACTCTCTGTGTGCTGGTCGCACAAGTACTGAGCGCTTTTACCGATTTAAGGGACATAAAAAGCAATGAAGAAATACATTTCCACTTGGCTGCCTCACATCACATCTCCAAGACGAATGAGGATAAACAGCTTCTGCACAATAAAAGCTTCAAACATCTTTGTTTTCCTCTGCTTGTTTATGAAAATGAGCAGCTTATTTTTGATTGATGCTTTCACATGAATTTGCATTCAATGAATAAGTAGATGATGCTGCAAACGGCACCACACACACACACACACACACACACACATACAGAGGGAGGTCACCTCCATGTGGTGCACTGACCCTCTGACACACATGCTTAGGGTAAACACACAATAGCATGCTGATTACAATTACACCAATATCATCATAATGATTTTGTTTTCTTCCACCTTATTCAAAAGGTATCTTTTCAATCTTCAGAAATATGTTCGTCAGACCAAATTTCAATGTGGTATTTTACCTCGTCTTTGGTCCAAGTTAAACTGTGATTCATGTTGCGAGCCAATAGCAAAACAAACGTGCATCTTACGTAACACAGTTCCCTTCATGCATTGTTAGACAGGTTGGGTCGGATTGCTTTCTCACCACAAGCAAACCGCTTCACAGTTTCTTTGCAATCAGGCTGAGACCACCTCGTCTGGCTGCTCTTGGACCGATTGTTTTGGTGCAGATCCGAGCAGGACTGCAGTGTACATATATGTCTAAATCAACCGAACCAAGGAAGAAAACACACCAGGTTCCGAAACAAACACTCCAAACGAGCCAGGTGTGAAAACACCCCGAGTAACATCTATTTCAGACATTTGAACTTGCTGTGACCTTAACCCTGATAGGATCGATTCCAAAATCTCATCAGTTCATCTGCTGGTTACAATAAAAATAATTCCAGATTAACCCTACACACATTCATCCACTCGTTCTTGAGTGATCATGCTCACGAGAATCTCTGATGGATGCCAACATAGACAAATGGGCGGCTGTGGCTCAGGTGGTAGAGCAAGTTGTCCACCAATCGTAGGGTTGGCGGTTCGATTCCTGTCCCACATGACTCCACATGCCGAAGTGTCCTTGGGCAAGACACTGAACCCCAAGTTGCTCCCGATGGCAAGTTAGCACCTTACATAGCAGTTCTGTTACCATTGGTATGGGTGAATGAGACACAGTGTAAAGCGTTTTGAAGAACTACTAAGGTTAAAAAAGTGCTATATAAGTGCAGAACATTTGCCATTTACAACCCAAAACATAATGCCTCCACTAACATTTAATGTTTGGTAAGGAGAATAAAACACTTTGGGATGTGCTGTTGTTGGAAAATAATCAACCCTGTCAGGTTTCATTTCTTACTTAAGAACCTGGCGACACCCTGATTTATTTATCCTCACAACAAGATCTGCTGAGCTGGAGCAGTTTTAGTGCTGCTCACCTTGAGAATGAGCTGCTTGAGGAAGAGGAGCATGAAGGCACGCAGAGAGATGATCTCCTTTTGTGTGGGCCGAGGACCATCTGCAAAACACACACACACACACACACATACACACACACACACACACACACACACACACACAGAGATAAAATGCAGAGTCAGCTCTAACAGCAGTGTCATCCAGTGCTTTTACTGTACTTTAGAAATGTTGACAGAATTTAAAACACACTGTATAATATGTCCCACAATGACTGAGTTTAAGTGTCTATGTGATTGTGCTTTTCTGGTCTTAAACTAAGCTCAAGATAGGATGAGTACACATGCCTGAGTCTCTGAACATTAATAAATTCACTAAATATGGAGCCTCTGAAGTGCTACATTGATTTTCCATGCACACCCACAGAGTCCGGGCTCTCACTGCTGCCTGTGTTGTGTTGGCTCTGAAAAAAATTTAAAAATCAAACGCACCCCTTTGGTTTCCTTAATACAAGCATATATACAAGCTTACCAAATAATAACAATATCAATGCACAAACCACGGTCATAGTAACTGTGCAGATGAGAAATGAATCGCCGTTGTAGTAGAAGTACAGGTTTATGATGATGAGGTTACCGGAAAACAACATGAATATAAAAGGCAGGTTAAAAAGTATATAGAATTGATATACAGTGCTTTTGCCCCAACCTGATTTTTTCTGTTTTCGTGTAAATCTCATAATAAATAGTTTTAGATCTTCAAACAAAATACAACATAAAACAAAGGCAACCTGAGTAAACACACAAAACAGTTTTTTTTTAAAAATTTATTTATGTATTTTCATTGAAGCAAAAAAACCAACCAGTTATCCAACACCTATCACCAATATGAAAAACTAATTGCCCCCTTAAAATTAAAATCTGGTTGTGCCACCTTTAGCAGCAATAACTGCAACCAAATACTTCAAATTAGAGATCAGTCTTTCACTTACTTCTAGGACTAGTACTTACTCCTATGAACTTACGGACATTCTCCTTTAGGATTTTAAGGTAGAGAGCAGAATTCATGTTTACCTCAATTATTGCAAGTTGCCCAGGCCCTGAAGCAGCAAAGCATCCCCACACAATCACACTGCCACCACCATGCTTAACCGTAGGTTTGATGTTCTTTTGTGGAATTCTGTGTTTGGTTTACTCCAGATGTAACGGGACTCCTGTCTTCCACACAGTTCCACTTTCGACTCATCAATCCACAGAACATTCTCCCAAAAGTTTTGAGGATCATCAAGGTGTGTTTTGGCAAAATTCAGACAAGCCTTAATGTTC
>JANDJT010000060.1:16952877-16971257 GCA_024331685.1 Stegophilus panzeri | reverse complement strand
TCCAAACATGGTGTGTAGTATGACAGCCAAAAAGTTCAATTTTGCTCTCGCCTGACCAGACTACACTCTCCCAGTATTTCATAGGCTTGACCAAATAAACTGTAGCAAGCTTTAAACGAGCTTCAACATGCCTTTTCTTTAGTAATGGAGTCTTGCAGGGTGAGCATGAGCAGTGAAGTGTATTGCCTATTGTTTTCTCTGTAAGAATGGCACCTGCTGCCTCCAAGTGTTTCTGGAGCTCTTTCTGAGTGGTCCTTGGCTACTCTTCTGACTATTCGTCTGACTCCCTGGTCAGAAATGTTGCGAGGAGCTTCTGTGCGTGGCCAGTTGATGACGGAGTGCTTCCACTTGCAGATAATGGCCCCAATGGTGCTTACTGGAGGACTGAGAAGTTTTGAAATACGTTTGTATCCGATTCCATCAATAGGTTTCGAAACAATAAGGTTGCAAAGGTTCAATTCGATTCAATTTTATTTGTATAGCGCTTTTAACAATGGACATTGTCTCAAAGCAGCTTTGCAGAAACATATAAACACAGGATACAGATTTTAAGTGTGTGAATTTATCCCTATTGAGCAAGCCGGTGGCAATGGTGGCAAGGAAAAACTCCCTAAGATGATATGAGGAAGAAACCTTGAGAGGAACCCGACACAGAAGGGAACCCATCCTCATCTGGGTAACAAGGTCTTGGGAAAGCTCTTTGCTTTTACCCATCATGAGATGTTTATTGTGTGAAAAGCCTTCTTATAGACCATCAATTTACTAACCCAGCTGATTTGCACAGATAGGAGGTATACTTACTTATGGATTTCAGCTGGATCCTTGCCTTACCTTGCCTTGGAGAACGGCTTTTCTTAACATGTTCAATACTTTTTTCCTGTGTCATTCCACTTTACACATAACATTACACATAACTTTATTTATGGACATTAATGTTGTGAATTCTTTATATTTCTGGATTTCTTGAGTTAATACTGATGTCTGGAGAAAATTTCTTGTGAATAGCCTCATTGGAAATATATTTACTGAAGAAAATGTTGACGCGTCCAATACTTATTTCTCCCACTGTACATCCAACCCAAACCAAAAAGTAACACTCTAAACAATAAATAAAAATAGAGACATCCAAAATGAATAAAAAAACACTTCAAATAACAACAAAATTTGTCAGTGATAATTTTTATTTTGCCTCTAGAGGCTGCTCTAGTAATGTATAATAACAGCGAACCCTTCTCAGCCGCTCCCGCAACGGACGCAATCGGGAAAAACAGTGTGGGGTTTTTGCCTATAACCGATAGTTCCAGCAATCAGTTATCGGTGCCGATTAATCAGCAAAATCGATCAATCAGTCAACCTCTAGTGTGTGTGTGAATAATTTTTTCTTAGGTAAAGCAGCAGATCTAGAGGGTTCATGGTTATAGTGTTGTGGTGAACTGGGGTGTTTGGAAGTTTAATTAAACATCACTTGTGGAGAATGTGGCTCTCATTACTGACCAGTGTTTTGTAAGTTACTCAAAAAAAGTAATTAACTACAGATTACTAATTGCTACTTTACAAACCTACAAAAACACACTACAAAGTGAAGCTTATAGTTCTTTCAGTAATTTTAGCTCGTCAATGTATGACATGATCAGAAAAAGTTGCATTTATCATGACACTTGCCTCGATCGTTGTCACTGTTTGTAGAACTACCAGACAAACCAGATTTTACCAGATAAAATATAAAACTTTTATAACTAGTCTAGTTTAGTGTCACTAGCCAAGGTTAGGCACAGCTAAGCTATCATTGTATGTGTTTAGCTGCAAAATATGATCTATTTTAAAAATGCATTTTACTTAATATTGTTTTCTTAACAGTAAATTTGTAGTGCATGTAACGCAATTTTATTGACATCAGCAACTGTAATCAAATTACATAAATTTAAAATGTAATGCGGTACATTACTGCGTTATCAGAAAAAGTAATTAGAATACAGTAACCCAACTTGAGTTATACCCAACTCTGTTACTGACATCACTGAACCAACTGAAGTTTAGGATTTTAGCTGTAGTTTATTTTTCGCCAACCTGAGAAATGACCGGAACAGTCATAGTGATGTGAGTAAATGTGACTGCATCATTATTAAGGTGTGCAACAACACCACTGTTAAATTTAGCATTGGAGATGGAGTCTTATTAAAAGTTTTTTGTTTGTTTGTTTATTTGTTTTGATCAGCCGTCAGCTGTCGGAACCAGTTTATATTACCTGCAACCAAATTTCTGGTCTGTCAAATTACATCTGTGCAGGAAGAACACTGTTCTTCATTTGTTGAGAAATATAATAACAGAAGCAAAAACAGAATAAAGCAGACCAGAACTCAAGCAGGTATCATAAATCTGAATCAGTTGTGAATGAAACACAGTGTAGGTCCAGTTTCTGGTATAAAATGTTCCACTTTTTAAGTAGTGGAAAAAGACTTACAGACAGAACCAGGCAACCACTCAACAGCCACTCTACTGTATCTCCAAACATAAACAACATCCCTGTCTCCCTCTCCTCATACAGACTCTAGCAGCAGTTACAACAAATGTTAAATAAGATCCAAACTTGACATGAAGCACACGCACACATATACACACACACACGTATGGACAGAAGGTCACCTCAATCACACCTCCACCACATGGTACCACATAAACTTAAAGCCAGCTTAGACATCACACGCTGATCAGACATCTGGACATCCTCTGCTATAGCGTCCTCATTAGCAAGGACATGGACACACACGGTCACCCAAACTGTCATGGAGTCACACACTTTTTAAAAAAATTAATCTAAATCCATCTCAGGATTTCTATACAGCTGTTTTGTGATGATGGCTATTGTTAGAAGTGCTAAAAAATTTTTAAAAATGTAAAAATAAAAATATTGCAACACATATCACAGTCACAATATATAGATCCAAATAAAGCAATATGTAAGACTTGGGGGCTGGGAATAAAGAATAAATAATAGTAATATAATAATAATGCTATTAAAGCTGCAGCATTTTTCAGGGTCATTTGTCAGTATGTTACAGGAGAGTGGTTTTAAATATCAATATTCCTTTGATAACGTGTTCAGACAAGTCTCAAGATGATGTAAATCAAATTTGGTGAAGATGTGACAAAATTTGGGAGGAGTAGAAGCAAAAATGGCAGTTAGATGCAAGTATTTTTTTTTTTTTTTTAGCATGTTATTGTTATTTTTGAGCAGTAGGTGATGCTGTCAAGAAATAGCCTCAGGTCATGGTCCTGAGAATGCCTACCAAGTTTTGTGTCAGTGCTCAAAGTCACTGCTGAGATACAGCCTCACTTCCTATTTGGTGGCTTTGCTGTCAGATTCTAGCAAGTCAGATTTTAGTAAGTTGGAGAAAAGTGTCACTCTGTATGCTTTGTCATACATAAACAACTATGAAGGTGAGAAAATACATATTAATAGAAACCCAAGCTAACGCTAGCTCAACACGATGACTAGAATGAAAAAACAAAACAAAAACTAATGCTAGATGTGCTGTCTCACTGGAGTGCTGAATATAAACAGTGTTACTGGAGATTTATGCAAGTAAGTGCAAGTAGCCCATGAATGATGTATGCTTTGAGATGCTGCTGATGTCATCTTGGAAAATACATAATACTTACAATAATATTGGTTATTCATTAAAAAAAAAATCATTACAGTCACACTTGCCAAATAGAACATAAAAACATAATTCAGAAAATGTTTTAGGTTGACACTAATGCAAAATTAAATTTTTTATACTCGCTTCTAAGAAGTTCATAAAAGTCCATGGCGTGTATTTATTGTAAATAAGTACACCCCATGGAAATTGTTGGGTTTTCTTTTTGATCCTCTTTTACTCAAATAAAACTGACATTTTGTAGTCAGTCACAATTTAAATGAACAAAAAACAGATTAGTCACATGGAAAAAGTAAGTACACCCCTACATTTATCACACCTTCAAATCCATAAATTAGAATCTGGTGTTCAAGATTGGATGCCAGTGATTAGAACCTGTTTAGTGAGTGCAGGGGAACCTGTCTTATTTATACCCCTCTCATATCTAGTGTCTGGTGTTCCCTTTGTGTGGGAGTGAGGTGTGTGGTGTCATCATGCCAAGATCTAAAGAGTTCTGTAAGGCCTTCAGAAAAAAAGGTTGTGGATGCCTATGAGTCTGGCAAGGGAAAATTCTCTACGTTGTAAGGAAAATAATCTACAAATGGCGCAGATTTCAAATGACTGCCACTGTGTACAGGACTGGCCGTCCCAGCAAATTCAGCCCAGGAGCAGACCGTCTGATGCAAAAAAGAAGTCTCCAAGAACCCCAAAATTTCATCACAGGATCTGCAAGTAAGTCTTGCAACTGTTGGTGTCAAAGTGCACGTGTCTACAAACAGAAAGAGATTACACAAATTTGATCTGCATGGGAGGTTTGCCAGGAAAAAGCCTTTGCAAGACTACAGTTTGCCAATGAGCATATAGACCAGGCCTTTTGGAATAATGTGTTCTGTACAGACAAATCAAAGATAGAGTAGTTTGGCCACAGTAACAGCATACATGTTTTGTGCTGACCAAAGACAGTTTGGGATGGTTTGTATGAGAAGCCCAAAGTGACAACTCAGGTTTCTATATAACACCACCCTTTATAGGTGAGCCTGTTCCTTATACTGATTTGAAATTTATTAGGGCTACAATGGCAATGTGTATACAACCACAATTCCTAAAAGTTGGGATGCTGTGTAAAATGTAAATAAATGTGAATAAAAACAGAATGAAATGATTGGCAAATCTCATAAACTCATATGTTAGTTACAACAGAACACAGAAAACATATCAAATGTTTTAGGTGAGTAAATAATAAGAAAAAAATAAGGTAGTTTTGAATTTGATGGCAGCAACACGTATCAAAAAAGTTGGGATGGGGGCACACTTTTAGTAACACTTACTTTTCCGAGCCTTTTGTTGCCCCATCCCGGCATTTTTGAGACGTGTTGAGGCCATTAAATTCAAAATTACCTTATTCTTTTCTTAAAATGTACATTTACTTAGCTTAAACATTTGATACGTTTTCTATGTTCTATTGTGAATAACACTTGCTTTATGAGATTTGCAAATCACTGCATTCTGTTTTTATTGACATGTATTTACATTCTACACCGCGCCCCAATTTTTTGGGAATTTTAGTCATAAGTAAAAAGATTAAAATATGGATAATAGTCACATCACATAACATGAAAAAGGAGATGAAAAGGAAGAAACTGGCAGTGCTTCTCATTTCTTATTTGTGTATCCTCATTTCATTTCCTTGCGGCTTAGCTCCACCCCCTCGGGATGTGAGGGAAGGATGCAAGGATGAGATGTGAGGAGAGAGGAACTGAAGCAAGTCTAATGGAATATCCTTGCTCTCTCAAGTGTCACTTCAAAGCAATGTCAATTATTGATGACTGTGCTCAGCTGGATGACCTCACTGCACTTCAGGGATCTGCTGTTATGTTGTTGGAGTTTGGTTAATAACAATATTCTTTATAAAGCAAAATGCACTGATAGTATGTGAAATGTCTGGGTTATTCAACAGTGAATTAATGAACAATACATAATTTATCACATATTCTGTGCAGCTTTGCATATCCAAACAGGCAAGGATCAATTAATTACAGTACTCATTGTAAGCATACTATTAATTAATTATATTTCACACAAAATTTCATAACATCAACAAAGGACTTTTTGTTTGAGATTGTGGCAGAGGAATTTAGAGATTGTGGAGGAGGGGAATTTATACGTGCATCAGGTTTTTAAACAAGAAACACTTCCACATAGGATACACCTGTGTATCCTCGCTCCTAGCTCCTCTGGAAGCTTCGCGGTGCAATTAGAGAATTGATGTGTCCTTCAAGATGGTCGACATCGATCGATTTCTGGTTCACGAGCTGGACGATGGAGAAGCGAGGAAATGAGGAAGCATCAATTTGAGTATTGAGAAGCACCCTGGGTGTTCTATGGTAATTAAAGCTGCAGTACTTTTGCCTCTCTATTGCCTTGTCTGTTTGAAAAATAAAATTGCAAGTTACTTGTGGAGTTATTATTTTTTTTATGTAGGAGGTGGTGGCCGATATGGTTCTCTTGGAGTAAAGGTGAGTTGCTCTCTCTCATAGCTAGCAGAAAATAGGTGCAATTTACCACACTAACCATAGCACAAAACCCCCCAAAATAACAGGAAACTTGATACCTAGCTGAATCAAGTGAACAAGTGCACTAATCTTAGCTAGCTACCTATTGAGCCACTGAAATGCCTTACCTGTTCAAGAGAAAAAAAAAAAAAAACCCATCTTTGCGTCAGTCTTCAATCCCTTCAGATCTCTGAGTTTTCGCCACTTCTCAAAAGCCATGCTGATATTTATAATTATGTATTTAGCACGGGCTCTGTCGCTTTCCCTTTTTCACTGCAGTCTCTCCGCAGTTTGAGGTTTCTTGATTTTGATAACAGCTGATTCCCCAGAGGTCAACGATGATTGCATTTAGGACTATCCAGTTTAAAATTCTAAGCAACTGTTGTAAGAACAAGCTACAAACACTCCACCATCCTCAGCCCCACACACGCGATACAGAAGCCGGCTCTTCTTCTTTCTGTTTACGGATGTGATGTAACCGCGCAAAAGCGAATGACGTCAAACTGGCGTTTCCCACGAAATCTGACCCAACAGCTCAAATTATAAATTGTTATTATAAACTTACCGTTGTGAATCAGGGTAAGGTAAGGAGACCGTTTTCAACACTGATTTTTTTTTTTATGTACTTGCTCAATAATTGATTTTTGTTAATTTTTAACTAAACATATTTCCGTACTGCAGTTTTAAACATGCAGAAGAGGTTATTATTTATGAACATCGGCTAGGAAATGTGCCACAATCTGCTACAGTAACATTACATGGAAGATAATACAGACCGTCAGGTATTTATAACTAGGTTCCTATTGATTAGTTGTTTAGAAATGCAATGATTAAAAAAAAAAAAAAAACGCTTTGAGCTAAATTTAACAAACAGTACATGAATGCTCAATAAATGAAACACTAAGACACATTGAACTAACATGACTCAGGGTGTCCTTTCCAAGCATATTTCCCCCCCAAACCTAGAACATGTACTGAACATATATACTGAATAGGAAGGCTATTTTGTGGATATTTACATAGATCCCAGTTCTCTTTAGACACAGAAAATAGCAGCAATATGAAAAGATTTCCGCATATTTAAAAAAAAATCTTTCCATGAGTAATACAGATGGTAGTGCTTCTACTACTGTTCATACTGTAACAGTACAACATAACAGAATCAGTCATAATCAGGGCCTTACCTAATTAAACAAAAAGGCCTTAGCTAATTAAAAATCCACACGCATCGGTCCCTCATGGCCATGAAGACCAAATTCCACGTAATGTTACAAATGTATGACCTACTAAATCAGAACTAGTTTCTCTTGAACAGGAATCCTAGGAATATGCTGTAATCAGCAGCATCAGGCTCACACGCAGTATTTCTTTTATTCCTCAAGAAGCCTATGTTCCATGTTTTGAAATCAGCTTATCTGTTGTTATTCTTCTTATGACTGATATACTTAATATTATTTAATGACTTAACAAGCTGAGAAATCAAATTAGGCTTTTGGATTTTCTATCCATTCCAACAGCGAACATTGCTTGCTGTCAAACATGAGCATTAGTTACTCGTCAATTATTACAATTACATAGTCCTATAGCCTGGCTGTAACACACCAACACACTCACAAGGTCATGAATAATCTACAGCTTGTTTGTTTGATGCGTTTGTGTGACCAGTCGTGAGAGTCAATGGAGCCGCAAGCCGCTTCACTCTGCCCCTGAATAATTAAAAACCCCAGTCAGAAGCAGCCATGATGACTCAAGTGTGTTCAGAAAAGGGACATCCCAGAGTGAGCGAGAGAAGCAGAGGAAGGTTAAAGGTGGATGATAAAAAGAGAGAGTTGTGTAAGGCAGATAGAGCAAAGAGGCAGAGAAAGTCTTCTTTTTTTTATTATTATTCTAGACCATTAATTTTTTATTTTGATTATTCTAGACTATGTGTGTTGAATTTGCCATGATCCTAAAGATAAATGGAAAGCATTCTATTTCATACAGACACAAATTAAAATTTAGGCTCTGCCTAATTTCAACCAAATAAGGAATTTTCACAGTGATGGCTTCAATTTCACCTACTACCCTCAGAAACGAGGCCGTTAATTGTTTAATAAATAATGACGGGACCCTTTCACTCCTCATTCTCGCACATCCACTGAGGAAACCAGTTGGTGATACGGATGGGCTCTGAGGTTCAGCAGCAATCAGTTCCTATCAGCGAAGATGTCCAATCAGATGGATGAAACGGTGTGTAATGAGAGGGAGACAGACACCTGTGATTGCGGATGGGCTGGAGAAGAGGAGGAAGAAAAAGAAAGAGGAAGACTCCAGCAGAGAAGGCTTCAGAAACTAAAAGAATACCTGAGATTGAAGAGTTAAGAAAAAATTTCATAAACATAAAAAAAAGTTCTTCTCAGATATGGACAAACAGCTGTATTTTTGCAATCTGGGTTTCTAAAGTGCTACTCTATGCTACCCCAAGTAGAGCAGCACAAGGTCAGTGTTATATTCGAGTTTAGCTACTACACTTACACAGCATTGCTTCCTGCATTTGATTTTAATCACAGTTTTGTAAGCAGAGCTTACCTCTCATCTCTTCCCAACCTGGCTTCTCCCATGGCAATGGTTCCTCCTAATACTTCACATCCCCTATCACCTAGTAGGCCTGTGACTAACATGCTGTCAGCATGCTTGACTGGTTTTCCCCTGACATACCATGAGCTGCTCAATGCTAAGCCTGATAAATTAGCTGGATTGTCACTAATCTGCAGCTCAGTGGTTAAAATCAGTTTTCTCTCCACAACATACCCTTTTCTGTCTTCACTTTGGTCGGATCTTGGAGATACTTTTAGGCTGATAATGACCTAGCTGAGTAGCCGTGAGTCCCCGGTATCAGCAGCATCTGAGGAAGGAGCTGGGTTGGCCCTGGCAATATGTTATCTGTTTCACTATAATCACGCCAATCTGCAGAAGGTGGCTCCTTTGTATGAGATTTTATAGTCATACTCCTGGGGTTGGGTCATGTGGGCCAGGATATGGGCTGATGCTCCACTAACCTGGGTTACAAACATTGCCAAATGTGGTTAGCGCAATCTGCTGTGCCTAATGTGTGCAAATTGACCCTGTGGAATTGGCCTTGTGTACCAGGATCACTCATCGGACCTGTTCTGGATAGGATTATGCAGATTTTAAAATCAGAAAGCCAGCATGGCCAAACAGACCATTAACATGGAACCTTTAGGTAGAATCCTCTCTGTGTTCCCTTGGTAAGTGTCTGATTGCCCCCCATCTATCCCATAGAGCAGGGAACCAAGGTCTTGTTGGTCATCTCAGGGCCACAAGCAAGACTCTGTGGCCTAGTTGCTGAATTCTGTATAATCGGAAGGAACACAGGCAAAGGTGGAAATGCATATAATAAGTGTTGATGCCAGTCATGGGCCGGCGCATCCTCTCTGCCAGAAAGAACCACAACTGGCAATTTTGACCTGTACCTTTGCCTTTATTTTGACCTGCAACTTTTCCTTTATTTTGACCTGCACCTTTACCAGAGCTGGGTTACCACGCCTGAGTGCAGAAAACACTCTCCTGGATGTATGCACTACCTTGACTATGCATCCACTAGACCACTGTAAAGCCCCAGCAGATGAGTTACCCACAGTGAGGCCCATAGTGAATGGGCTGATCTCAGGAGACTCTGTGCAAGGTGGAGCTGTTCAACCTGATACTGCCCCAATGGTTGATGTAGCTAAATCTCACGACTTTGTCTGACCAGACAAATAACTGCAAAAAGTTAAGGGGCAAGATGGACTGCCCATAATTCCAGCTGGCTGATGTGTTTTGACTTTAAACCAGGAGGCCACACACCCCTCCCTTACTCCTATGATACCACACTACTCCCCAGGCTGCACATGGTGGTCTGGCTGAATCTCCTGTCCCAAATAGACAGTTAGAATTAGCACCTTCAGCCACGTCACCTATATCTGATGGTCTGGCCTCTCAAGCCAGAACACCAATTAAGGACTGCGACCTAGAGTCCTGGTCTTGTATGGTGTTAAGTCAAAGCTTTTCATGTGAATCATCTTCACCTCTCAGACTGGACCCGATGCACTGCCAGTTTCCCCAGGATCCTGGCTTTTGTTCAGGGACTGCTAGACTCGATTACGTCCCCATCTACACTAAAGGGGTATGGGATAATAACTCACCACATCACAGTGGATGGATCTCCCTAAGGTCGTCTAGGCTACCACGGTGCCCCAAAGGCCAGACAAAGGACCTCCCCTTTGTTCTAGAGTACCTTAAGGGCACCGCTTATGAACCTGTGAAGGATGCTGAACTGAAATGAGTATTCCCAAAAACCTTGACATGTCAATAATGCTAATTTAAAGACGCATCTGAAACCTCTATGCAGAGCAGAGTTGATATCAGTGCAGCCAATAATCTCATAAAACCCTGGTCCATGAATCAAACTGCAGTAACAGTAAAGCTCCTGCAGCCTCAGCCTGGATAGACACACACACATCCTATCTCACCATTTTTAGGAAAATGATTGCTCAAGCTTGAATTAATTCTGACCCCCTGTGCCCTTCTGTGATATATTTTTCTGACCCTCCAGACATGAGTGGAATAAAAGAGCTACAGTGCCTGAAATGCCAGAAAAGGAGAGGTCTAATACTTGAAAGGATGTTGTGCACGCTGTTGAAAGCTGCACTCTGACTGACACTTCAGCAGTAGTGAACATTTGTTTGAGTTCAGGCCGAAAGAACTGCCCTTAAAATTTAACAAAAGCAAGAAGGAACATCTCAGAGAAGGGCAAAGTAACAACAGTTTGGGGGTTGGTAGAATAAACCCAGAGAGAGAATGGAAGCAAGAGAAACCTAATAACAAAAGCCCATATATTTATACGTTTCATTTAAATCTGACACTGCATATTTTTGAATTGTTGATCAGTTCACACTTCACGCTTTAGTCTATTGCTTTAGAAAAGCATTCAATGTGATGTACACCTCCACACACCTTCCATGCAGGACTATTATCTTCAATGTGACGTTTTCAGAATTATGAAATTGATCAAATATGCTTGAACCTAGAAACTGACCACCATAAAGACAGTTGTGTGACAAGGTCTTTCTGAGCAGTAGGCCTGTGCCAACTTCCTGTTATAAAATATATGTATATACACACCATGATATTCAATAGTCCTGATACTGTTACTGTGGACACTTCAAACTATCTTCATAGTGCTTGCATTTCATTTTTAAGATAGCAATTTTTAGCAGTCTTTGTATCATTTAGTAGCATTTAAGATGTGGTATCTTTACACAGATTGTAAAGGGAGCATTACATATATCCTTTTTGGTGAAGACAATCCCATAACACTTAATACAAGAGTTCCAGGAAAGTTTGAAAATTGTGTTGGAGAGAATGTCTGTTGAAACGGCTTGTAAATATAATTTAACCATATCTCTAGTCGACATTTTCTTTACTGAGTGAGTACATTAAGTGTCACAGAGGGAAATAATGCCGTACTCAAACAAAAAAGTCTCACGGAACAGATTTGTTTTCACTTTAAGCAGTTTCAATCAACACTGTTTCTACAAGTCCTGCAATGCACATCCATCAAAACACAACTGCATCTGTTTATGCTCCAAATATACACTTTTTCATGCATTTGTGAAGCATAAGCTCAATAGAAAGCCACTGATATCACACACTCTTTCAAATACGCTGTGGACGACATTTAAAATCCTGATCTACAATAATGTTATGATGTATGTAGCTGCAGAGCAAACTGTTTGTACAGTAATGAAAATCAGTTGATCAGCATAGGAATCCGAATAAACACAAATAGGCTGTTGCTGTTTGTTCACTGTAACACTGTCTCTTGTCATGTTTTTCATGTTTACAGATAATGGAAAGTTTAGGATAAAGGAAATGAAGTGTGTAGTCGGTGTATTCCTAACAATAGTGCTTCTGGAGCTCAGTTGAAAGCTATGTGGACAGAATGAAAAGTTGCTTACGGTACATTTTTGTGTGGCATCATGTAAATTCTATGTAAGCCCACAAGCAAAACAAGTGATTGAGAGTAAATAAATGCCACATACAGATAATACTACAAAGTCTGCATAACAGTGCTAAAATTCCCCTTGTATTTTTTAAAATATAATATGATAATATAGTAAAGCCATTATAATAGATTAGGTCATTATTCTGATATTTAGCAGGCATTTCAGGTGTGTCACCTTGTATCCGGGGCCCAGCTGATGAATGGCGAAGATCTGTGCTGGGTTAAGTGCCTCGCTGAATACATACACAGCCCCAAGCTGACCGCAGAACACCCGATTGGCATCAGCCGTCTCCGAAGAGCCAAGGAAACATTTATCATAACTCTGGAGCAGAGACAGGGGGAGGAATGGAGGAAAACAGAGAGGTGGGAGATGAAATGGATAGAGTTTGCTGATCAGGGCATCGGTTCTGCTTATCGGTCAGCTTCCTGTGGAGCCTTTTGAACATGCTTACACTATCCCTGTCTGCTGTCTGCTTTCACTCTTACATATCTCTGTACTGGACTGAATTGCATGTACACTGTAACAAAAAGTACACTGTAACAATAACACACACATACTTAAAATGCAAGAGGTCTGATTTATCACCCTCTACTGCTGCAGATTTTAACCCATCATTTTTTACTCTGTGTCTTTTCTGGTTCTCTTTTAGCCTAAGGGAGAAGTGCTTATCTAAAGTAAAGGCGCTAATCATAGTGAAGACACTTACGTCATTGGTGTTGACATGCCAGGCCATGTCGCCGTAAGAGACCAACTGGCCGTTCACATAGCAGCGGATTTCACTGTTCCTCCAGCGGTTGTAAATGTGCACAATGCTGATCATGTACCACTGCAGAACAAAGGAGAGCCAAAAATCTGTGAGCCAAAAATGAGGGCAATGTAGAGAAGGACAAGGAGAAGGCGGTTTTCCATTTCATAAGCATTCAAAGGTCATTCAGTTATTCAGAAATGCAAATTCTAGTATTAAAAACCTCACCAGCTTTTACAAGCCTCAACCCTTGCATCAGAGTTGTTTAGATTCTACTGTAGCAATAAACTAGACAACATTTGCCATAGACTAGCTTAACTGTTTGATTATGTGATGGGTAAAAACCTGATTTATACCAGGAGCTTGTGAGGGGAAAAAAATTATGAAGCATTAATAAATTCTGTGTCAAAATGATGTATTATTATTGAAGTCCTTGCTTTTAGTTTTTGGTTTATAAGAAAGTGTTTGGTTAAATCCGCACCCTGCCTCCTTTCATACGAGAATGTTTTGGTTTAAAGCCTGATGATCATCCAAAAAGTGTAAACATTTTGACATGGTAACAGATGTTCAAACATTTTGTCATATTGAATATTTTTCCACCTATGTGCAATCAAATGCTATAAAAACTCTAGTCTTCCCTTGCTCACAACCATGTGGGCATTACATAATGACTTGCAGTGGTGTCTTTTTTGGTAAACAACCTGCTAACATTTTAACAACTCACAAGGCCAGCAAACAGCTCGACCTCATCCTCACACGTAATGGCACCACACAAAAACCTTTTTATCACTCCTCTCCACACCTCTGACCATTTCTTTATAAAGTTTTCTATTTCTCTCCCCTCACCCCCCTCACTGTCTCCACCTTTAAACTCCTTTCTTCGCAAACCTCCAGGCCAGCTCGCATGTCACCCCCTAGCCCTTGGCTCTCAGAAACTCTTTGTAACAACTGGACCAAGTTAAGGGCAGCTGAAAGGAAATGGCGTAAATCAAACGACCCGACTGACCTAACCAATTACCAAACAGTTCTCTCCTCTTTTTCCCATAGCATCTCTACCGCCAAAGCCATATACTACCGGAAGATTGGCAGCTCTACCAACACCCGTATAGTCTTCACAAGATTTTCTTCTCTTCTCTGTCCCCCTCCTCCCCCTTCCCCTACCTCTCTCACTGCAGATGACTTCACCACTTTCTTTTCCAACAAGGTTACATCAATCAGGAACCAGTTCTCCACCACAAACACCCAGAGGCAGGCTCCTCCTCCATGCAACTCTGTCCTCCTTCTCCCCTCTCTAAGAGACTCAAAACTCCTCCTCTCTAGCTGTCCGACAACCTGTCCTCTAGACCCTATCCCTTCTCACCTTCTTCATCCATGTCTCCCATGTTACTACCTGCACTCAAAAAAATATTTGACACATCCCTCTCCCTGTCACATTCCCTACCTCATTTAAGCAGGCCTGGGTTACCCCACTGCTTAAAAAACAAACGCTTAACCCTGCTGCAGTTGACAACTACAGACCTGTATCCTTCCTCCCTTTTCTGTCCAAAAGCCTTGAAAGAGCTCTTTTAAAACAACTTTTTCCTTTTCTCACACAGAACAACCTTCTGGATACCAAGCAGTCTGGCTTCAAAAGCAGTCACTCCACGAAGACTGCTCTGCTTTCCGTCACTGACGCCTTACGACTAGCAAGATCAACCTCAAAATCATCTGTCCTCATCCTACTCAACCTCTCCACTGCCTTTGACACGGTAAATCATCAGATCCTCCTGTCAACTCTCTCCAGCCTAGGCATCACCGGAACGGCTCTGAGCTGGGTGGAATCCTATCTCACAGGCAGAAGCTTCAACGTATTGTGGAGGGGAGGAACTTCTGAAACCCAGCAGCCCACAACTGGGTTTCCTCAGGGGTCAGTTCTGGGTCTACTGCTCTTTGCTATTTATATTACATCTCTGGGGCCTGTGATTGAGTCTCATGGCTTCTCATATTACTGCTATGCTGATGACACCCAGCACTATTTGTCCTTCCAGCCTGATGATCAATCCGTCTCAGGACGCATATCCGTCTGCCTGTCTGACATCTCAAATTGGATGAGGGAACCACCACCTTAAGCTCAACTTGGCAAAAACTGAGCTTCTCGTCAACCCTGTCTGCCCCTTAATCAACCACAACCTCACTGTTCAGCTTGGCTCAACCACACTCAAGCCAACCAGGACAGCCAGAAACCCTGGGGTGACTTTCGATGACCTGGTGACTTGACCTTTACAGCACACATTTCAACAACTGCACGGTCCTGTAGGTTCATCCTGTACAACATCAAGAAAATCAGACCCTATATCACTGAACAGGCTACATAGCTACTAGTCCAGGCTCTTATCTCAAAACTGGACTACTGCAATGCACTACTCTTGGGCCTCCCAGCCAGCTCCATCAAACCGCTTCAGATGATTCAGAATGCAGCAGCACAACTTGTCTTCAATCAGCCCAAAAAAACCCATGTCACACCCCTCTTCATCTCCCTCCACTGGCTTCCTGTAGCTGCCCGCATCAAATTCAAGGCCTTGATGCTCACGTACAAGACCTTGTCTGGAACAGCACCCTCCTACCTCAACACTCTATTTGAGGTTTACGTACCCTCACGCAACCTGCGATCAATTAACGACTGATACCTGGTAGTGCCTACTCAGTGAGGCACGAGTTCCCTTTCCAGAACCTTCAAATTCACCGTCCCTCAATGGTGGAATGAAGTTTCAACCTCAATCCGGACCACAGAATCTGTCATTATCTTCAAAAAATGGCCCAATCTTCCGTGAACACTTAACTAACCCCTACCTTGCCCCTCCCCCTTATATATATATATATATATATATATATAAATAAAAAGAATAAAAAACCTTCCTGCACTTACTCGGCGCATTCTGCTTCTCTAGAACTCAATTAAAAATCTTGTATGTTAGCACTACTTGTATTGTTCTCCACTTGACATATCGCTTTGCTTGTATTTCCTCATTTGTGAGTCACTTTAAATAAAAGTGTCTGCTAAATGAATAAATGTAAATAAATGTAAAAAGATTAGGAATGACCTTGTGGGGTTTTCACACACCCTTTACATTTTTTTGTAATACAAGCTGTGAACCAAAATAATCTGTAGGGTGTAATTAGTATGTAGTTTCTAGTGGTGTAACAATTCAGTCAGGGGTGTTTATTTTTATTCCTATATGATGTGTATGCAGCATGAAGCATGTCGAAGCACAAATGCCACCTTGAAAAAGACAGAACATAAGCTAAAGATAACAGTAAGAAGCTAAGCATTAAGAACAGGTTGACTGGAACTTTAAACACCATTACAGAAGAAAGGATTTGCATGCTCTGGGTTTTAGTGCCACTGTGGATGCTTATATGTGACTCTATGGTTATGTTATGGTCATTCTCATTTAAAACGAAGCTCATGCTTGCTTAAGATTAAGATGAGTCACCCAAAGTGGGTAAAAGCATAATCATACTGACTTGACAAAAGCTCTAGTTTGACCATTGCAGGACCATTACTGTTTTTGGCTTTCTCGTCTTTTTCTTGATTTTTTTTTCTTCTTTCTTTTCTTTGACTATCCCCCTCCCACACATGCACACACATTCACACACAAAGAGCAGTTCCAATTGCCAGACAAGGTAGCATGCTAATTAGTTGAGCAAGCTTCATTGTTAAGCAGAGCGCATGATCCAGCAGCCTGCACCAGCATGACTGCGTGTGCGTGTGTGTTTATGTTTCTGACTGTCAAAGCTGGGTGATCTTGCTACTTTAATTCTAATAGGCAGCCAATCCTCTGTTCTCCTCCTCAGAGAACCATCTGCAGGAGGTACCACACCCAAAATTCCTCGCCTAAATAAAGATTCATTTCATATTGAACAATGCGTGTTGCTGGAGTATGAGGCGGAAATCTGGTCGGCCAAAAGGAAAACCAGATAAAGCTAGATGTAGCTGAGCGTGATCAAGCCTTTTGAGACAGGGAGAGTGAGAGCGAGAGAGAGAGAGAGAGAGCACAGGTGGCTGGGGGAAGTGCAGTGCTCCTGTCCAGCTGCTGCCCCCTCTTGCCGTGCTGAGAGGTGCTAGAGTGTGAACACCAGCGTGTCACCTACACTGCTGCCAGGTCTTCTGTGTGTGTTTGTGTGTGAACATATGTGTGCGTTTGCATGTGCGTATGTTTTAGCACTCCAGATGGACCCATTCACCACGTCCTAGCAGTTAGGGAAAATTAACTATGATTTTAGTTCTTGTCTTATGTGCAGACAAAATAGAGCTGACATCAGTGCGGTGTCCGAGAGCCTCTATGGTGCACAGTTTAGTCAAAAGTTTGCATTTACTGCAAGGTTTTGCATGTGTTCCTTTGTTATTGCAAATGAGAAAAATGTTTATAGGTAAGCTTATACCATGGTCACTTGCCAGCATCGACAAGTTAAAGCTGTCATTGATGTCTGCAGTGCAAATTTTGATTGAAATGATCAATAAACTGTTAATTTTCGTTACTTATTTAATATATACCGGTCGAAAGATCTAAAATACTGCCTGCTCTAAATCATACCCAGAGATAAAGTAGGGCCATACGATTACATTTATTTGAATGAATTATAATAAATAGTTATTAGAGGGAGAGAGAGAGATACTACCTGTGCATTCAACGGTTTGAATGCACATCTTCCAGCCAATCAGAACCAGACAGTATTCAGACAGACCATGGTATAAGTGTATTTAATGACCACATCTGTAACATATTCAGAAATATCATATTGATTTTTCCCACTTGCATTTAAGTTCTTTTTTTTAGCTCTGTTTTTGTGGAAGTTTTTTCCCCTAGCCGTTTGTCTACTAACACTTTCATATCTTTTAACAACCTTCCTGATTCTGTGAAGATCAATATTTGCTGTTTAGGTCTTAAAAATAAAAGCTGGATTCCATATCCCATTGATTCCTGACCGCTGAAGTGTTTTTGCCTACCTGAAAATTTCATGTCATAAATAAGAATTAAAAAAACCCCAAACAAACACTAACTTTAGTCATTACGAACAGAGAAACACAACTAAATGAACATAGAATTGATTTGTAGATCTACTGTATCATAAAGATACATTTTTGAAAAAAAATTTCTACTTAGAAACCAAGGGGTTGCAAACTTTTGTGTCCTGAGCGCTACATATTTTCTGTCTAATATTTCAGTAAAGTACAGCTCCATTTCAAATGATCCAAGGCAGAAAAATAGTCTTACTGTTTGAATTAGTTAGACGCAGGATTTAACTTAACGTTACATACCTGACAGCCAGGATATATATACACAGTTGCAATCAAAATTATTCAACCCCCATTGCAAATCAGGTTTATTGTCAAAATTTACAGACGTTCAGCTGTTTG
>JANDJT010000060.1:16935398-16951812 GCA_024331685.1 Stegophilus panzeri | reverse complement strand
GCAGCAGGTCATAACAGCAAAACGGTGCTCTACTAAGTACTAAAGATGCTTGCCATGAAGGGGTTGAATAATTTTGAAACTGGAGAAGTCATAATAAGTTATAATAAATTCTGACAATAAACCTGAGTTGCAGTGGGGGTTGAATAATTTTGATCGCAACTGTAATAAAATATATTTCTATTAAGCTATAATCTGATGATATTTACTGTGAAGTTCCAGAGGAATTCTCTGCAGCAGTGGAGTGCCAATTCAAGCACAGAAAAAGTTGCTAGATAAATAAGAATACATTTACTTTGAAAGCAGTATTGATATTAGTATGGGGTTGAGGTGTCGTGGAATAGACAAGTCTTACCTTCCTGGGCTGGAAGTCATACTTCACGCAGTGCTGGAAGCCTTTACCTTTGGACTTTAGCGATGTCACGATCAAACAGTTCCCCACAAAATGGGCAGAGTACCCAATTCCTTTGCTCGTCCGGAAACTAGGAGAGAAAGGATGTCAACGAAAAGTTGACGGTGAATGCCGGCAAACTCCTCAAACACAGTACTGTCATGTCTAGCTGTTAAAACATTTCAGTTCACCACCATATTCATGTTTTACTCCCAGAAGGAACCAACAGCGTAGCAGTTGTGCCACAATCAAGTTGGGAATTCTACTCAGCTCACCAATAACATCAGTGGACAAATTTAGTACAATTTAACTTACCTAAAATCACGTCTACTTTTTGCGCACAGATTACATTTGTTTTGAACTCAGAGGGGAATATATCAGAGTAGCTGAATAGTATCACAGAACTCCAGATAAACATGGCCGCATGCGTCTGGAAGCATTTGCAGAAGAAGCTGGGTTCTGTTGATAAGGTGGCAGACTATAAGAGCTATTTTTATTCTTATTCTCTCTCTCCCTCCCTCTTCCTCTCTCTCTCTCACCACAGTTTCAGGATTTCATGCTGATTTCGGCATGGTTACAACATCTACAATTCTGAAGAGAATCAAATGCGAGGAAAAACAAACAAATAAACTCAACACATGCAGCTTTCCCATTACTTCGCGTTCATTTAGACCAGGAGCTTGTACTGATATACATAAAGATGTTATTCGCCTTCATTAGTATAAACACAAAAAGAAAGCCTCTCAAGTCAAATGGACAAATAAAAAATGGCGAAAGAATTCTTTGAGTTGTGCGACATTATAAAAACACTGTTCTGAAACAAACCACTTCAAGCCAATTAATTAAGTTCATTAATGAAACATGACCTCAGCACCTTTTATAGCAAGGATCATCAATTAGATATGACCAGGGGCCTAATACTTGCAGAGTTTATCTGCATTATACCTCATACACCTTACATAGTGCACTACAAGTCTACGCCATTTGATATTCAGACACAGCAAAAATATTTTCTGGAAAACATGTAATGTAGCAAATGTACATCTCTGTCTTTATATATTTACATGCATACAATTAAAAAGGTCATTTCCATTAAAGCCACTTACAAAATACTTTTTATTGTTTTTGTTTTTAAAAACCCACTTGACATGCTTCTTGAAACGTTTGCTTGCTTGAAACAAAACTGAATGGAAATAGACAAGCCCCGGCTTTTCAGGACAAATTTTTGCTCGATTACATTCTCACTCCTGGCTGTGTTTCCAGACACTTGGCCTAACAGCACACATCTTTCATTGAGCATAATAACTAATGAGAGCAATGTTTTCAGCTGTTCGTACATTCGCAGTTTTCTCTCTCTCTCACACACACACACACACACACACACACTATTCTTATGATAATTTATATTCATATTATATTTTTTACATGGCACACAGCTGATGATAGTTCAAAGCAGAATAGTGTAAATGTTCATTGCTCAAACACATTACTTAATCAATAAAATTATATTTGTTACATTCCCTCTAACATTCTATAGCTTGTACACACCTGCATAGGAACCTTTAGGCAAGTTCTTCATCACACTATAAGCTAACAGACTAGTGTATTAGAAAAATCACAAGCTTGGCTTCTCAAACAGAATGAACTAAAAATAAAATGATAAAAATAATAAATAATCAAAAATCAAACAGAATGAACTCAAATGAACCGAAATGAATGCCGGTTGTTTCAGTTTTTAAACCTTGGAAAAACATCATATGTCTTTTCAATAATTCCCAACATATGCGATATTTGTAACAAACTTTGCACATTAATAAAGATATTTTCAGTTTTCTTTGACTTGTATGAAATCAACCATTTGGGTGCTTTCTGAAGGCAACAGTGTATTTAAATCAAAAGGTCAGTACTAATAAGGTGACTAGGCGTGAGTAAACAAGAAACTTATGGTATCTCAGGAAAGCCTTATTTATTTATTTTTAAATCAACACCTCATCTGACTTCGTTTCTCCTTGTGACATTTAGCTAGTCGCATATTTACCTACTCCACCCTGCAGTACACCTTCCAGCACAGAGCTTTTCTTAGTAACATGAAATATAGGCCAACACTCAATAAAATTAACACTGGGGCCCTCTGAGGCCGAGTCAGGAGAGTATGCTCCCACCAAAAAGAGTAACAACTTATTCTCATACATGTCCGTCCATTCATCCAGGTTTAGACCCCAGAGATCACTGGTGTTTATTTTAATACAATGATTTACAATTATAATGGGAATCATGGACCAAAGTAGAGAACTGGTCCTGGGTGGCAGTACTTACCAGTATAGGTAGGGTTTGTCCTTGTCCACATTGATATTGTTCAGAGGGTCCATACGGAACCATGTGTTGAGAGTAAACCCATTTTGGTAAGGCCACTTAGCAATGGGAGGCAAAGCAATGGCCTAGACAGAGAAGATATTACGTACACAACATCCGAACACAAACATACACACGCAGACAAAAATCGAACTCCAGTACAGCTACTCAAACGCAAAAATCATATCTTGAAAGGGGAACATGTAGCCTTCAGACCCTAAGACTCATCACCATCAACTTTTAAAACTTTTACTTGAGAGCATTATGTATTGTTGCAGTAGCCCTTCCATATATCTTCCCTTCACACATAATAATGAGGACAAACAAAAGTACAGTCCATTTGTACTTCAAGTTTCCCTCCTGTTATACTGCTGAAGATTAGGTCTAAAGAAATGTTAGTCAGGCTGTGTGGAAGAGAAGGAGAGCGAGTGGCTCACCGCTGCACTGCGTCCTGGGAAGTTGAAGAAGGTATCTGGGCCATGTCTCTGAGGCATCTGGTTCAGGACAGACAGCAGCTTGATTGCATGCCTCGGCTACAGAAAGACCAGGGTCAAAAAAAAGGCGAAGAAAATAAAATTAAAAAAAAAAAAGCTGTTTAAGAGAGTGGATAATAAGACTTGACAGATTTCACAAAATGATTTTTTTAATATACATGTAATTTCTCTGAATTTTGGAATAACATTTGGTTATTCCTCCCTATTGCACATATGAAAAGCAACCATGGCATCTTTCTGAGGAGGAGGCGAGTGCTAACTGCCCTTAGTTACAGATAGTATCACTCGGACTAACAGAGAAGAAGGAAAGGCCTTCCATCCCACCCATGAGCAGGGCTTTATTTGGAATCCTGGACAAACTTCCAATAATGTAGACATTTTGTGGAATGGAAAGCAGGCAGGTGATAAAGACAGAAATACAAAAAAAGTGCCAAAATATCAGAAGAACGTGGAGCATTTCAGAAGAAAGAATCCAGCCTTCATTGTCATATACAGTGCAGTGACGTTTTTTTCTTCGCGGATACAGTATCAGCTTGTTAGGAAGTTGGGGTCAGAGCACAGGCCCGCCATGATACAGCACCACTGGAGCAGAGAGGATTAAGGGCAGAGCTCAAGGGCCGAGCTCAGTGGTAGCTTGGTGGTGCTGGGGCTTGAACTTGCAACCTTCTGATCAGTAGCCCAGAGCCACCACTACCATTTTCAAGGAATGGCATGAGATTACGAGGTGAAAAAAAAAAATCCATATTCAGCTATGACCTCAGTGCAAATCCAAGCCTTAACTAATCAATAACCTGTCCATCATTCCTGCCTACTTGTGCTAAGGAAGCTTGTAGCACATTCCTCTCCTCAGTCTCTGGACCTCACTGGCATCAGACTTCAAAAAGTTTTCTGATTGGGGGCCACATCTATTAATTTCCTCAGAGATCCATATTCTGTCCAAATGACCATCAGTGTGCTGCGAGTGGATGAATTGATGGGGGAATGTGTGTCTTTTACTCACCCATATGCCATTATCTCCTCTCAGCATGCTAAATAGCAGCTTCAGCTCTTTTACTGTGATGCTGTAGCTGGCCAAAACCCCCAGCATATCCACCAAGAGGTCTAAAAGAGAGACAGAGAGAGAGAGAGAGAGATGGAGAGAATGTATATAAACTGAAAAAATAAACAGTTTTACTGGAACTACAGTTAGAAATATCTCTGAACAAATCATTACTTTTTGTCTTCTTTGTCTTCATAAATAATTCATAAGAATTAATTTACACACAATTTTATTCAGGACATTGAAAATATATGAACAAATCATGTTTGATGTACAAAAAAAAACAAAAACCTATGTTAATGTAACTCAATTCAATCACGTGGAATGTACGACGTACGCATTTGAATTAAGTTAATCCAGTGAGCTTTTTTTAGTGTGTGGACTTTTTTCAATAGTGAAACTTTACATCTAAGAAAAGAACAAAAGTTTACATTGGCAAGAAAGGAAAAAATGGAATTCATTCAATGCTACTTTGAGGAAGGACATTCATATTAACACATGCACACACAAATCGACTTTCTACACTGAAAAAAGCTAATTAAATCAACACTCACTACTGAGCTGAAGCTCGAACCCGGGTTGCTGACATACTATGACCAGCACATTACCGCTGCATTATTCTAGCACACGCGTTTTAGCCTTGTTAATTTAAATACTATAGTTATTGTGCCTGTATTACATGAATCGATCAGGCTCACTTTACATAATCTTTAATCTTGTGATTAAAAACATGTTTAAATGAGGTTTAGCATAAGTTTGGAGAAGAAACGTAATATTTTTATGTAAACCATACGTAATATTGAATTTTTTTTTAAGTGTACTACGTGCTCAGCTACAGTATGTTGTTCCTTGCGCCATCTGGTGGTTATTGTGTGAAGCACAACAGATGAAATTAAATTCTAAGAAGTGTGTGCCACGTGATCACACAGGGTGCCACGTGATCACACATGGCGAATCGCGTGAAACTGCATGGAAAAAAACACGCATTCTTAAAGACCATATCTGTACTAATAACCTAACACGCTATACTATTACAAAAAGGCAAGAGATCACACTGGGGAAATTTTACACTGTATGCCTGACCCTCAGACAAAATGAATTAACTGAGTTCACAGTTCACATTCCTCATACACATCTCCATGCATTTTAAATTCTGTTGAAATACTAATGACCTCTTTTAAGTGACCAACGATTTAAAAAATCATGCTATTTGACAAATACAGATGCTCGTCTTTCAAGATGTTGCAAAATCATGGGACAGAAAGCTCCTGCCTCATTTAGCTACTATAGAGTTAACATTGCACAGGCACAGCACTAACAGAGGCTCACTGGGGAAGGAGTCACACTGCCCCATGCTCACTCTATGAACGTTTGCAGTGTAGGAGGAGCAGCGGGCAGCACCGGTTTTTACACTAAATTAGTTTAAATGCTAGTTTAAAAATACTCCACAGCTGGCACAAACTTGTTCTATATATATAAAAAAAAACCCAGTCAGAATTCAAGCTAATAAATTTCTGCAAACAAACGCAAATTGCAAACGTAGACACTGGGCTTCATTTCTAAAGTTGGATATGAGAGGATTTGTTCGTAGGAGCATGTACACAAGACATTTGGTAATTTCTGAAAAATGTTCGTATCCTACATGTGCTTCTAGGTGTGTAAAAGTATAAGTGTATAAGTGTGTGTATAAGTAATGTAAACCTTGATCGATTGAACTTCAAATCATATGATTTGTATGGATTATTGCACTTTTATATATGGAATATATTATATTGCTTATTTATTTAATTGATTATATTAATTAAAGAAAAAGAAAAATTAAGAAAGGTGAGCCAAGACAACAGCCAAATTAAGACAAAATCAACCAAATCGAAAAGAAAAGTGGTTGTATAAACGGAGGAAGGGCTGGTCTGTCTCCGAATAGCCATAAGCCTTAAACAAATGCCTCAGCTAATATAAGATTAAGGTAATTCTTTTGAGGGAAAGGATGTTTAAAGACCGGTATTATTATGATTTTGGAGGATGATAAGTCAGCTGGCTTATAAATCGGTTCTATTCGCCACAGCATCTTCTTTAAACGTTCTACACAAGACTTTAGTTCCTGCATCATGTCCGAGACACTTAAAACAGTTTAAACATAGCAGTGTCCCTGTGTGCATGATCACCTGGGAGCTTTTAAAAAATCTTTTTTGATTTTCTCCTCCGTTTTTCATGTCGTACCATTTTCTTTTCACTTCGCTTAACTCACAGCTCTTCAATTCTATTTTTGAGAAAGTCATTTGTGCTGTTAACGCTCATTTTGATGCTGTGAGTTTTGCCTTTTATGGAGTTCTGTGGGCATCAAATTAGCTGTGCCGTGTACGCGTCTGGTAATTTATGCATGTATCAGCGATCAGCATTTCCAAAAATTTTGTAAATCCCGTGAAACTGTTTTTGTTCAGTTTTGGCTTACGCAGACATTTACACACAACTTTACTAAAAGATTTATAAATGTAGCCCAGAGCATCTAGGACATACAGAATCATTTCTATTGTTAGATATATTGCAAAAACTGGAACAGAGAAAGGTGATTATGGAGTGGATAATGTCCAAATATCAGAAACGTGATAGCCTCTCAACTTTAATTTTACTTGAGGCCATGTCACTGCCTTTATATCATTACGTTGTCTTGCACCACCAAAGTCTACGGTCACGAGTCGCTGCCGTCATAACAATAACTATTTGTTTATTACTAACTTTAAATTTGTAAGCTAGCTAGCTTAAGACATATATTCTGTAGCTAACCTGTTCTGGTTACCATGGAATCCACTGTGGTTTGACTCAAATACGTCAGAATAAGAGATAAGAGTTTGAGTGCATTAAGCCCCATGAGGCACAATAAAACTTTTAGCTAGCAACATGTATGTTTAATCAAGACAACTCTAAGAACTGTTCAATTCACACATCGTTTTTGCTTTTTCAGATAATACAAGGCCGGCTGTGGTTTCATATGCAGCCGATAGAGTGCTGTAAAAGTTAGTCCTAAAACCTGGAAATGAGTTAGCATTTTAGCACTTCCGGTTCCATCGTCCTGAAGTCAAAGGGGTTTTTGTTAAATGTCTGAAATAAAGTCTGTGGTTAACACAAGTTCAAGATATTTTCGTGTTTTGTTCTACGTCATAAAAAAAAAAAAAAACGTCATCACGCCGAACAGGAAAACTCATCTACTACAGCTTCATTGTGTTTATACTCCTGCTCTTTTTTACTTCTGGTGATTGTATTTAGGCTTCAAAATTCATAAAAGATGTGTTCATTTGTGAAGATTATCTTGATAAACAAAACATGCAAGAACCATAAACTTCTGTTGGTCAGAGTTTATTTTCTGCAATAATCCAAAAGCCAATGGAAAAATCCTATTGGCTTTTTGTCAAGGGAATCAGGATGCTAACTTCTGGGTTGGACTACAAAAATACGCCATTTTTTTTGTTGCACTCTATAATGCTTTTGATGTCATGAGAAGAGAGGGCCATCAGCAAACATTTCATGTAATAGAACTGTCACGCTATACTGAGTAACGCCAATCCACTGTGTACTGACTGCGGGTGAGGTTTCAGTAAACTGGCAAGACAGAGGACCAGCCACGTTCCATGCTTGACCTTTAACCTAACACACCAACTATGAGACTTCCTGATCCAGGTGAGATCCAGTTGCTTGCTTAATGCAGCAACGTCATCAAGTTCTTCTCGAGGAATGGAGAAAATCCCACTACTGCACAGTTAGAGTTTTGACTCTATTATTAGATTTGAAAAGGTTTTATCCACAATAAAGGGCTTGAGCCGTCTAAACACAAGTTACTGAAGAACTACAGCACAGCAACCCATGTCCACAACTGTTAATTGTCTTTTTATGATTACATAATGAGCTAGCACTAGCGACGCTGAAACTTGCCAACACCCAGCTTGCACATCTCTATAGCACAGGGATTTCACTTGAGGACTGTTCAGGCAGGATCCAAATGAAAAAGAAGAGGCAACAATTGATATTCTAATCATGCTAAAAGCACAACATGATTTAAAAATGCCAATCAGTGGCATATAAGTGGGGCGGCTGTGGCTCAGGTGGTAGAGCAGGTTGTCCACTAATTGTAGGGTTGGCGGTTCGATTCCCGGCCCACATGACTCAACATGCCGAAGTGTCCTTGGGCAAGACACTGAACCCAAAGTTGCTCCCGACGGCAAGCTAGCGCCTTACATGGCAGATCTACTACCACTGGTGTTGAATGTGTGTGTGTGAATGGGTGAATGAGACAAAAGTAAAGTAAAGTGCTGTGGAACCGCTAAGGTTAAAAAAAAGTGCTATATTAGTGCAAACCATTTATCATAAGGAATAACAGAATGATTACTCTGTTAAAACATGCAGTTTTAAATATTAGGACTGCAATAACTAAAATGTACAGGACACTGTTGTGATTATAAAAATATTCACTTGAGTATTTAATGACTAGGGTAGAGGTATCTTTTTTTCTGCCACAAACCATAATCTATGTAGGATTAAATTATACTGTCAAGGGGAACTATATAAGAACTACTGCTGCAATCGCAAAGACTGTCCTGTACTCACCCCATGACTCTCATTCACAATACATTCATAGTGTACATCATTTTAACACACTTAGTACTGTTTGCCTTTACAGTATACAGCTGGAGAAGTCTAATGATTTATAATCCGACTATCCGATGTCGCCCAGATGAGTCTGATTCCTCTCAAGTTTTATTTCATGCCACTGTAGTATCTGGCTTGCTTTCTGAATCTGGACTAAACATCGGAAGAGTCATACTCTCTTTTGAGACCTCATATAAACGATCCTACCCAGACTTGAAAGCTGAGTACCTGCGATCATGTCGTCAACGGAGCTCATCTTCTGCAGCACCTGCTGTATGAGGCCCACCTCGGTGCAGGTCTGCAGGTTGCGCACGCTCTTGCGCAAGATGGCCGTGAACATGCTCCAAATCTCAGCCTGGCACGTCACTTCGCAGTGTTCCAGTAGCTCCACCATGCACGTGATGCTCTCCGCATCCTGGATGATGAAGTTCATCTCCAGATCAAACTCACCACCAACGAGCTGAGAAAGAAAGAAAAACAGGTCACGAGAAAACTAGTATGGATTTAGGAGGCAAGAAAGAAACTGTTTGAGAAATGCAAAGAGAAAGAGAGCTAGTCACTGTTAGGCTCTGTAAAAGAACAGAAAGAATAAACAGAGTGATGAACAGAAGAAAAGGCAGAAGGGTAATTATTAAAAAGGCTGCGGAAAGAGATACAAAAAAGAAAAAAAAAGTTTATTAGCCTGACAAACTTGGCTATTTGAGTACTTGAATTGGTTAAAGTAATAAAAATATACAAAAAAATATGATTTTTTTTTTTTTATTAAAGGGGGTAGTTGCTAAATTGTTGCTGTATGGTAACAATGACTACGTTTATGTGGACAGCAATAATCTAATTATTGATCTTATTCTGAATAAGACAATATTCAGATTAAGGTATTTACATGAGTCGCTTTTAGAATATTCCTTTCATGTTCCCGTGTTACATGTTATAGAACATAGATCGATTAATGGCACACGTCATTATGTCCCCACACCATGCCGTCCGACGTTCCCTCCAGAATTACACGTATTAACATACAGTTCGTCTTCGTTATGGTACCGTATACCGTATACGTATAACTTTGAGAGTCCTCCGATGATGACCTTCATCATGCCATGTGAGTGCAGAAAAGGAAGTGCAAACAGCACTTCCTGGTTATATGACATGGCATTTTTTTGTTATGTCAATGCTAAAAGACCAATTTTTCCAGTTAAATAGGAAAATAGTAGTTTTGTATTATCAAAAATTGAAGAAAAATTAATTGTCACCATATAATAACACCACGCACTAAAAGGTTAAGAGCTAAGGGCAAAGAACTGGGTTAATGACAAAGTTCCTGTCTGAGGCAGCACCACAGAGGAAAAGCGTACTGACAAATCAGAGGCATGGCTCTGCAGCAAAGAGTAATCAATGTCATCGCTCTAGTAGCTCAACAGCCATGAAATTGGCTGGTTCTAATGCAAAGCCCTGCACCTTGGGGTAAACAAGGTAAATGCAAGAAACAAGAACTCGATTCTCCATAAATGATATGGGGGGGGGGGGGGAGCCAAGCTTGAGCCAAGCTTGACTACCTTGGGTTCCTTGCTTTTCATATTGTGTTCAATGTGTCTCCATTAATCACTGATAAATCATTACATCTTCTGCCAATACAGAGAAAGATAATGACATGTTTTGCATGTTGAAGTGCTGTTCAATTAGCATATCAATAATGCAAGCTGGTAACTGGCAGATGGCCTTAGATTGTTACTGCACTCTGTTATTTTAGGCACGTTTAAGCTCAGGAAGCTTGTTAGAGTAACAGCATAGTAAGAGTGGAAAATGTCATGAATGACCTCTGACTTTCAGAAAACAGTAAATAATCTTTCAGAGTAGTTAGATCTGGCCTTAGTCTAGAAGTGTCAACCTCATTTTAGATAATCAGTCCATACAGGAGTTTGCAGAGTTTTTTTTTTGTGATTGTTGCAGTCAAAAATGTTTAATTTTGCTGCTGCAACTTGCAAAGTTTTTTTGTGATTTTTTTTTTGCTGAAAAATACTTGAATTGGCGAAATTGCACAAAATTGTTTTGAACGGTTCTTTTGCAGTGCTGTTTGTTGAGACCTTTTAAATGAGACCTTTTAGCTGTACTCATATTCGATACACGTGAATCGAAGAGGGCTTTGGTTGAATGTGTGTTGTGATGACGTCACATAACGCATCTTGGCCCAAATCTTTGAAAAATTTGGGGTAACTTTGAAAAATTGCAAGCTCCTCTGAACATTCAGAGTTTGCCTGATTTTGCGTTAATTTGAATGAATTGCGTTAAAATCCTGGCGGGACTGGATAATGGCCACATTACAGTTATCAGGCAGGCTAGACCATCAAAATCAGTTCAGTAGACCAAAAAAATGCACAAATAGAACACAAATAAAACATGCATCGCAAACAAAACAAATTATTCCAAAATTATGTTTTTTACCATTCAGTGTCTTGCGAAAAGTTTTGATTATGTGTCATATAGCTTGCTAATGAACAAATTCATCCATCCATCCATCCATCTTCTATACCGCTTATCCTTTTCAGGGTCACGGGGAGCCTGGAGCCTATCCCAGGGAGCATCGGGCACAAGGCGGGGTACACCCTGGACAGGGTGCCAATCCATCGCAAGGCACAATCACATACACACTCACATACCCATTCATACACTACGGACACTTTGGACATGCCAATCAGCCTACCCTACATGTCTTTGGACTGGGGGAGGAAACCGGAGTACCCAGAGGAAACCCCCGCAGCATGGGGAGAACATGCAAACTCTGCACACACAGGGCCACCTTTAGAATCGAACCCCCGATCCTGGAGGTGTGAAGCGAACGTGCTAACCACTAAGCCCTAATGCACTAAGCACTAACCACCGCACACCCTAATGAACAAATATTTATCATTAACATTTTTTGTTTTTATGGTCCAAAAGATAATAATTAAGAATAATTTCATTCTAAATTCATTTGGTAGAACAGATTAGGTCTGTGGGCCATATATTTGTCACCCCTGCCTTAGTCAAAATGTTAAGTCTGACAGGGTGTGCAGAAGAACATAACTGCATGTCTGAACACTCAAGCCAAAAAAGTTCACTGTAAGGCAAGCCAAGGATAACCACTCCAATAGATTACTACTGCACCATTACCGCTCAGTGGTCATTAGAGAGTGGAAGGTTAATTGTTAGATGCTTAGCAGTCAATAACGGACACTGAGAATAACGGACACAAAGAAACGGAACATTAATGTGACTCCCGTGAAACACATTTGATGCTGATAAATACAGCACAGTGTGCCATCATGAAGATTTCATGCATAGCAGAATGTTCTTAAGAATGTACATAAATACACTCAAAAAGCTTCAAATACAGCTAATCCTGAATAAAACATAACCCCGGGCTATTGCAACCCTATATACATGCAAATACACACTATTCACTCTGAAGAGACAACAGCACATCACAAAGATGGAGAAGGATCATAGCAAGCTTCTTTACCTCCTACACACACTGCATGCTTTAGACAGCACACGTATAAAGATAAGGGATAGTACTGTTCTTTTTTTCTTCTTTTTTTTAAACAGTCATATTTCTGTGATTGCACATTACATACCACATAGGATCTTTTAAGTGGTGCCAGATTTCATTATGAGCTTGAGTAAAGCCGAAACAAGCACACCGAATACCTTTTGCTGTGAATCAACATTCCTGGACCTGTGGGGTTTAGTGCAAACTATTCAAACACAACTGATTGAGCTTGGTTCATGGGCTCACTAATGAGCTGACGACCTGATTCAGGTTTGTTTTCATTCTTTAGTTCTTTAGCCAAGGCTGCTGTAAATCTGCACTGCATGTATTTATATCCCCTCAGAATAGTGGTTCTCAAAGCAGGGTCTGCGGCGCATATGCCAAGAGGTCTGTTTTTACTGTGGAAATCACAAGCTACCATTAGCAAAGTTATTCTTTTTTATTATTCCGTTCTTATAGTTATTAATCTGTTTGATTGGTCACTTGGTTTGCGTGAGATTAATCCTCATAACTCAATAACTCAAAAAGAAGTAGATCTATAAATAACGTCAACATGAACCTAATTCAATCTGCTGGTGAATAGTTCAGCAACACAATGCTTTATGACTCTAATAATAGGAAAAATATTATTGTACACATTTACATAATGAGTCCAATATTTGAAAAGTTGGATTGTGCTCATTAAAAATAAATCTGTGTTGAGGGACTCCATATCTATTTTACAGTTACAGGGGTCATTGGTTGCTGGATGGATGGATGGATGGATAGATGGATAGACAGATAGATGTTTGAGCTCTTAGAAACTCCTTTTGATGCGAACTCACACTCCCATGGAATTCTGTCTATAAAAGAGTTTCCTAGCAGAGTGCATTTACTTATGTCCTTGCCAAAGACACAACACCTGCTGCAGTAGTCACTGTATAGCTCACTCGGCCAGCCAGCCGGCCTCCACAAATAATAAGCTACATCCCAGGCAGACTAGTTAGGATGTGTTTAGAAATGAACTCATTAATCTTCAAATGAGCCAAACAACAGGGTCCAATAAATGAGCGGAGGGGAATCTTATTCGCTTGGGAACCCAGGCGAGCAAGTGAGGCGGACTTAAAAGTGGTATTACTCGATAAAATATAAAATAAATGCAATGTAACTATTTGCTTAGTCGATACGTTATCCCATTTCTCTGCTGTATCGCTCTAAGTGGCTTTGTCACTGCTGAAACATTGCGCTTGGCTATTTAAACAGTCACTGATTATTCTCTCCAAAAAAGAGGGAGGGTCCTGCTCTCTGCCGCATGAGATCGAAACTACACCGATTGTGCAGGGCCATCAGGGGAACATCGATCCCTAAGAATGTGGAATTCATTAGCTGAAATTAGGCCAAAGTCTTATAGTGTGGAGGAATTCATTTTCCACCCTACTTTCCTGGAAGATTTCCAATAAGTGCACAGAACATCTCTTGCGGAGTGCTAATATTTAGACATCTTTATTTCTGCCAGTATATGTACGTGAGAGAAGTCTTTAAAGGAGATTGGGCCATTTCAAAGCCGTTTGTCATTTCCACTGACACCTCAGCGTAGGCCACAGTGGTTAGTGAGGGGTTTGCTCTGCTCTGAGGAAAAAATATAACCGCCATTCAATGTTTAATGCGATGTTGCCAGGCAACCATATATTATACAAGCTATAAGATGCCATGTACGTTCGGGCTAAAGAGACAAAAACACTAGTCAGACACGTCAAGTGAGGAATCGGGCAAACTGACAGCATTTAAAATTGCACATTGCTCAGAATACCTGTAAACGTAGCAACAATACTGACTGGAACAGATCCTGTCTGCGAATATAGCTTAACAGCTCGTCACAGGGACACAGATAAAGGTTCTGGGGGAATTGTGGGAACACAAGCCAAGAATGATGCAAAGGAGGGGCAATCTGAGAAAGTGACTAAGAGAGAGAGAAAACCTATGGGCAATCTGAGCAGAATTTAAAACAGTCAGACAGTATGAAGTCACCATACATCTTGTTTATTTTGTTGTTTTTTAAAAAAAACTTTTTACCCTGTTCAAATCAAATAAGTGTTCATGGCATTGAACCATACAGACACATGAGCATGTGGTATCAGCCAGAAGACTAGAGATAGCAGATGAACGCCTGCTTCTGTTTGACATCAGAAATATATGTTATGCTTTTCCATCCTTAGAAGAGACAGTGTACTTTTCTTTACTTCTCTAACCCACCCAACAAAAGAAAAAAAAACAAAAAAACAACTTCCAACATGAAGAAGAAACATCGAGAGGAAACAGACTCATCTGGATGACATGTGATAGTCCTGGGACAAGCACAGTTAATGGAGTATTGGGGAAGTAATGAGGGTTGTGTGAATATTTCCAGGGTTAAATGGGATGCATTTACAGCATGTCTAAGAAATAGACTGATGCAAAATTCTCTTGCTTTAAGAAGCTGGTAATCAGATGGGTCTTACAATTAAAACAGTAAATTTACAGCCATGAAGAAGCGCACGCCAATGATGTAACTAATCAATCTCTCTAAACTTCAGTGACGTCTATTAGAAAATGAACATGTCCCAGGGCTTTCTTAATCAAAACAATTTGTGTCACTTTTTGAATGCGAGATGGGAGCAATTAAAGCCAATTAAGGATTTGAGGCCTGATGAGTCCCCAGGGAGTGTTGGTTCCTTCCACACAGATGTTTTTCTTTTTTGGAAATTGCACATTTGTTAGGTCCTAGGCTGCATTTGAAAGAGTAACTTACCTAAAAGTATGTATGACACTAGAATAGCACAAATTCTGGGAGCCTAGAGCCTATGCCTGGGGACTCGGGGCACCAGGGCAGGGGACACCGTGGATGTGCTGCCAATCCATTGCAGGGCACAATCGCGCACACACACACACACACACACACACACACACACACACACACTACGGACAATTTTGAAATGCTAATCAGCCTACAACGCATGTCTTTTGGACTGGGGGAGGAACTCAGAGCACCTGGACGAAGCCCCCAAAGCACGGGGGAGAACATACAAACTCCACACACACAGGGCAGAGGTGAGAATCAAACCCCCGACCCTGGCAGCCTGCTTGCTCTTAACATAATGTCAGAAGGTATTTTATTCAAGCTTACTTTTGCAAATATCCCCTGATTTCAGACACATCCTCAGCGAACACTGCTTAAAATATGCCAGAAAAACTTGATGCAACTGGAATGTCTAGAATTCATCCAGATGACTTTTTAGCACAGAAAAAAATAATGACTGTTTATATACAGTATACATGATATCAAACTTAATATAAACCAGGCTAGACAGACTGGATATCTCTGGTCAGTTAGTCCACAGGGTTCAGGTAGACATTTTATAAAATCCTCGGAGACATTTAAAGCCATTTTTTTTTTCCTATTGTGCAAACTGTTGGCAGCTGTGTGGTAGGCATATTTACTGTACATTTAAGTAAGACGTAAATAATAAGTACAACAACAACATTGGGCACAACAGATGACATTTCAAATGGTCATCACATGTGTACAGAAATGTTTCCATGTATTCTTTTATTAAGTTTAATTCAGATGTCCATATATATTATTATATAATATTTAAAACAACTAATCAGAATAAACTGTTCTGAATTTTGAATACTAACCTCTGTACATTCAAATTTAAACTAAGAATGTACTACTGATGTACTGCTCTCAAGCTCACTGAGATGACAGAGAGATGCATGTACTGTACTCTATGAACTTGTCCTTAAACTGAACTTCCACATTAATTGTCGTGCAGGGTGTCCTAAAAGTCCATACAAAGGGGACTATGTATGACAGCTTCCTGATCCAGCCATGAGAATGATTTCCATTCTCTAAAGTCTATCTGAAATATATATATATTAATGACCTCAAAAAAGCTAATTGGAGTCAGGTTTTAGCACACCTGGAGTCTCGTTAAGAAAATGAGTTTGGAGGT
>JANDJT010000060.1:16908539-16922871 GCA_024331685.1 Stegophilus panzeri | reverse complement strand
CATATATATATATACACACACACACACACACACACACACATATAGACACACATATATACTCATACTTTATACTCATACTTACACTTTATAAATATAAATAAATATTGTTTGTAGGAGACATGAAATAAGAGTAGGGCTGAACACAAACACAGTAAGCGAAAACACAACATTAAAATAAAAGAAAGAAGAGAAATATTAACAATGCTGAAATTTGTGAAAACAACTAAAAATCTACAGCACGGAAACATGAAGTTACAATGCAGTGTAATGTGGCAATATCGAAGAAAAACAAAAAACAGGTCACAAGGGGAAAACATTTTAAAAACACATAAAAATGCATGAAGGATTAATAATTAGCTTCTGGAAGGTTCCAGGGTGTGTTGTGAATTTATTTTGCTTAGTGTGAGTAGTCTTTGTTAAGGTAAGGTTTAGACTTTACTGTATAGTGATTCTGCATAGAGACTATCCCACATGACACATTAAACAATTAATTTTCTCCTAACAACAAAGCATTAGTTAACTAGCTTTATTTGTTTTTAGCTAAAGTTGCAGACTAGAGGTGTGCATCAGGTCACAGGAGGTTTTTACTCTAATGCCAATATAAAGCTCACAGGGCAAAGAAAGATCACAATGATTAACATGGGTACATACTGGACACAGCATGGTGTTAGAATGATGTATTTGCTGTGGTCATTCATTTGTCTTCAGTATCTGCTCTTTATCCTGGTCAGTGTTGCGGTGGTTTAAATTACTGATATATTTATATTTTGTGAAAAAGAAAAACAAAACTAAGTTCATTAGAAAATATCACAGGCAGGTACCAGCAGCAATACCTTAGGAACAGGCAGGTTTGGTCAAACTTTCAGCAGGAGTAGTTGGGATGAGTCAAAATTTCTGTTAGAGTGGACAGGATTGGTCAGACTTCCTGTGAGAATGGGTGGAAGTGGGTCTTTTTGCATATGTAACATATAAATCTTAAATAATTTCTGGTAATGTTGTGTTTTGCTTAAAGCGCACCTATTGTGGTTTTGAAACGTGCCTAATTTTGTTTTAAAGGTCTCATACAATAGATTTACATGCGTCCAAGGTCAAAAACCACTTTAATGTGCTCATAATTTAAATTGCAGCATTACCTTTTTTTCCCCAGTGTCACAAACAACTCCTTAAATGATCCGTTTTAAAGGATTCATTCTAAACTCCTCCTTTCAGACAGCATACTCTGCTCTGATTGGTCAGATGTCCCAGTCTGTTGTGAGTGGTCTACCGCTGTCAGTGTGTGTTGAAAAGGAACTACTACCATTACCATAACGAGTTTCAGCTCTGTCTGTTTGCGAACAGCCAATGAAGACCAGAGGCAGGGCTTTTTGTTACAAACCTACATAGGTTTGTACAGGAAGTAAATCTGGAATCACTAACGACTCGTTTCAGCTGTTCAGAATTGATTCCTTCTTTTGGGAGTCAGTAACTCCGCTTGTCATGCGCTTTGATTTTTGAAACTTTGCAGACTTTTTACATTCACAACACCTCTATTACACACTACATGAAAGGTGATATTTGAAAAACCATAATAGGTGCACTTTAATGTGGTCACAGAGGTTGCCAGATCTGCGTGACAAAACTTAAAAAAAAAAAAAAAAACCCACCAAACAGAGTGCAGCAAAAATGGCGTATTTTTGTAGTCCAACCCAGAAGTTAGCATCACCCTGGTTTTCTCGACTTGAACAGTTTGCAAGAGCGGGAGTATAAACACAACGAAGGTGTAGTAGATGAGTTTTCCTGTTCGGCATGATGATGTTTAATATCCCCGACAACCTCTGTACTGTAGTCCCATTTAGCCACTTGTTTGCAACCGTCTTTTTCAAGACACATAAAAGCTTAACAAAATCACGTGTGGGGTATTACTAATTTATTTTATGTCGTAGAATAAAACTTGAAACTATCATGAACTTGTGTTAACCACAGACCTTATTTCAGGCATTTAACAAAAAAACCCATTGCCTTCAGGATGACGGAACCGGAAGTGCTAAAATGCTAACTTTACAGAACTCTATACTCAGCCCAATTCCAAAATTAAAACTATTCCCATTCCTAACCCTATACACAGTCCAACAGTATAGCAATAATTAGCAAATGCATATATTTATGTACATAATATCTAAAGTAACAACATACATTTTCGTAATTGCCTAAATAGATTCCCTAAATAGATCTTTGTCCAATTTCCTAAACTAGTCTCATATCACTCTGAATATGTTCACCAATTCATTGACAAGCTGTAGAATACATTTATATAAGGAGATTATAGAGATTAGATGGGCAGGTATGAGAGAAAATCAGCTTGTGTGGCTGCTAGTGCAGGCCGAGAGGTTTAGGATGGTTTTCACTTTGTGGTGTGACGATCTTGGGGTTAAGTTGGTATACGTATACCTGTGGCAGCAGCTCAAAACACGTATTAAAACCACGGACCTGGAAACGCTGGCTGTCACATTCTCTTCATACTACACATTCTGTTGTGTTGGAACTCTCTTGGCCATCACACTACAGTACACACACAGGTTAATGTTACTTAATTGGATGGCAGTGTGCGCTTTCTCATGCAGACAAGTGATTCTCACATGGCACGGCTTGTGCATGAGCGTGACAGAGGTTCTGTACAGCTGCTTTGTGACATATGTCCATTGTTAAAAGTGCTACTTGAATAAAACTGAATTGAATTAAGGGTTAAAAAGTACTGCATTCTGCTGTCTGTAGGATGGCATAGTCATCTTAACCAATTACATTATATAGCAAGGCTCGGTCGCTGCTGACTCACTTCCTGTGGACGGAGTGATGTTTATGTCCCTCCTCCTTCTCTCTTCAGCTCACTGCACTCTGGCGGCAGTAAAACATGCACTTGGATCTATTTACGAACACAATTATACATGTAATTGCTTGTTACTGTGCGGCACTTGGGGAGGACAGAGGAGCTGCTGAAGGTCAGTGTGTGTGCACTATTAACGTGAGCACACAAGGCAAGTGCACATGCACTTTGCTTCATATTACCAACTTATCAGATTTTTGCTCGAACACACGGTCAATGTTTTTTCTCACTTCTTTTCTCACTTCTGGCATTAACCATACAAGCACAATTGAACTTGTTGTTGTTTATTATTGATCTTCTTTCCTGCAAGCCCACCATTCAAAAACTATTTTAACTAGACCACCCTTCGTGCTTTTCTTAGAAATTTAGTCATGTATGCACAAACATTTCGCTCACTCCTACATTTTCTTATTCCTTTTACAGATGTCTTGATGGTCTCATGCAGAAACTATATTCAAAAGAAAAGAAAATGTAATATGATTGCAATCGTGTGTTATTAACTATCATAAGTTCCACCATAATCAAAAACAGTGGATAGAATGGTGCCTTCCAATTGTACAACTCCTGCAGCCTGTAGACATCACTTTCACAGCCCACACTCTTTGAGACATATGTTTATACAGAAATCTTTACATTGTGCCATGTATGCCAGTGCAGGAGCTGGGACGACAGTTAAAGAAGCTACATTGATAACATAAAAAAAAAAAAGAAAAAAAAAAAAAAAGAATGTTTCCATCAGCTACTTTTGTATAAACAAGCAAATACATGCAACAAGACAACGTTCTCACTGGGTCAATCACTAGTCCCTGAAGTAACCATGACAGTTTTTCACGGTTCACAGAAGCAAAGTTAGACATATAACTAGCATTCAAGTTGCCAAAACCCATAGTTACGGGTGACTTAGCTGAGGATGCCAAATATCTTGTCTGCTTGGGACAGCAGATCTGCTCAGGAAGCAATTAGTCAGGGTGTTAAAGACCAACAGGAAAAGCACTGCTAGGAGCAGAACTCTGTGGTCTAGTTGCTGAAATCTGAGCAATGAGGGGTAGACTCAGTGAAAGAGGAGGGAAAGTATATAGGAAATGGTGAAGCCAGTCATAGTCATTGCATCCCGTCTCCATGGCCACAGTTGTACAGCCCTAGCAGATACACAACACTGTCATCAGGACCCATTGATCTGATTGAGTCTATGCCCAGTGGACGATGTTTTTAGCTGTAAAGTCCCATCAGCAGCCCCTTCTTTATATAAGTTTGGGGGCTTTGGGGGTAACGCTCCCTGTGAAGGCTTTTGCAGTTGGGATACTTAAGCGTCCTAGAAAACTGGAAGCTTGTTTCTCTGTCCCTCATAGTGCCATGTGGATGGACATGCTGGATTTGTGATTCTGAAAGTTATACTCTCCTGTCCAGGGTTACCATCACAGCAGACCCACAGGGTGACATAAATGCAGATTACGTACGCAAGGTTTGAGGATGCCGGCTAACAACACCTAATGCCAAGCATAAACCAGGTTGGTGAACATCTGCCCCATGTCCTGGTCCATGTGTCCCACTGCTAGGAATGAGATTTCAATCAGCTCCTCGATAGATTGGACAGATTGCTCCAATGTTAACAGTAAAACAACAAACTATTTTCACTGCATACCACACATGATGTAGCATTGTAAGTTCTTATTGGAATCTCATTAGTTCGTCTGCACTACTCAGCACTTGGGCAGCACATACCTGGGCATAGTGCTTCATGTGGTGAGACTACCCGTGAAGCATAACAGACGTCAATGGCAGGGATGAGGCCTAATCCGACCTGCCTGTGATCCATCATATTAGCGAGAAGTGCACCACAGGGTTTGGCACGGACGAGCCGTCTGTCCAAATCTCCCTTTAAATCTTTCGATATAATTCCTCCACTCACAATCTGCCAAGTGCATAACTCCATATGGTGTATATGTGGTGTGATGTGTAAGAGGAGGGGGAGATGGTTTGCACATTTTCAGCATTCAGGCTTAATTATTTCAAATAAATTTAGCACAGAAACATCCAAGTAAAAGCAGTAGTGGGTGATTAGGCAAAATATCACTTTTTTTTTTTTTTTTTTTTTTTAAGTACACAAAATGCATCACAATATTCAGGTTTGCAGACAGGATGACAGTAAAACAACAATAATGCCGCATTTAAAGCCCTGTTAAAAATTCAATGATGATTTTTATTTAAGGTATAGAAAAATAAACTATTTAACATGTCAAATGTTGTAAGAGTGAACCCCAAAATGTGTAGTGATCTAGTTTATGGCTAATAATCAGTAACTATGGCAAGCAGCCCAGCGAAAGCCTCAAGGACTTCTGAAGGTGAGTCGGCGAGTAGCAGTGACCAGGAGACATCCGGATGGGAGAGTCGCAGCTGTTTCAGTGTGTGTATTAAAAATTAGGTCAGGAGGAAGAGTTGCTGTTATTAAGACTGGTGTGTGCTTTCTTGGAAATGCAGTCTAACACTCGTCTACTGTACTAGCAGCATGTCAAGGTGACTGGACTACTGTTATATTCTCAAAGTCCACTATCAACATACGATTATACTACAAGTCCAATCACCTTACTGCATAATTTATCGAGATGGGTGATAATTCAAAAATATCATATGATTCTTGAAGCCATTTCTATGTATCACGATACAGATTTATAAAAATAACACTTTATTTATTAAAAAACAAAACAAAAACAAAAAACAATTAAACATTACATACAGAATTTGAACATCACATCTGCTCCTGTGATGTGACATAATATATCACAATGTTGATATCATCATATTGCCCAGTAATAATACTTGGCACACTTGACGATTTCAAAATAACCTGAATAACTGAAAATGACTCATCTCTCTACTCATCTACATCTCAGCTCCCAAAACACTTTCTCTCGTTGGCCTGTTCTGTTTAATTCCACATCCGAGACCTGAAATGGCCGTGTTGAAAATCTTGGTGTTGCAGTATCACTAAAGCCAAGCTGCAGTGATAAAGCTATAAATAAAATAGTTCTCCCATACTAAAAACCAGTTGTTTTTCTCCTCTGCGTGTCAGAAAGGCTTGTTCTGCTTCAGAGGAGCTCTTGCTGGGGAAAGGTCAGCAAACGGCCAGCTAAAATTCCTTTCCTCCTTCTGAGCTACTCTAAAGAGAAGGCCATTAAATACAGGCTGAGCAGTACGCTTCCACTCAGCAGGCTGATGCCTAACGCTTTAACACACTCCTCTCACTCTACCCAAGTGTGTACCGCTGCTGGGAATAGTGCTAGTGAAGTTTTCATTGACTGAATAGAAAATCTTTTCTAGTATAGAAAATGTTTCGAGTTGCTGTTTCAAGAACATCGTAGGTAAAGCTGCATTTGTACCAAGGTTTTGAGGATCTCTACAAAATCAGAGGAAGCTCTTGGTAAGGCAGAAGTAGTCACAGATGTCTGCCTACACACTGGAGACTGTCAAATACAGTTTTCTGGCCACACGCTTCAGAATCTTGTGGGCTGCACTCTTGTTGGATATCCACACTTCTGGTTTTACATGATAATAGTTTAAAGACTTTTCAAGTTAGATACAGTCACTACATTGAAAAAAAAAAATCTGGTGAGTAAATGTTAAAAATCTGGTGAGTAAAGTTAATGGGATTAATTAATACTTATAATCCCATTAATACTAATAATTAATACTAGCCTAATCTCACAACAGATGCGAGATTAGGCTAGCAATAATACCATTTAAGGTTACCTTCCGTCTGTCCATACCACCATTCAATCCATGATCTTGTTTAATTAGGGCAGTCATGTGGTGCATTCAAGTCATGTCAGAATTGTATTTACGAGTTAAACTCACATGAACCACAAAAGTTGTAAATACGAGTGGGGAAACTCAGGATTTTCGTTGAGCTCCGGGTTTCCGAGTTGGGGGCGTGTCAGTAAAAACACATGGTTGAGTCAACATCTGTAGTTAAAGGTAAATTTATTGAAATTGAATGTTTACTCATCTCAGAAGCTGATTTCAGTTATTATGTGTTGGGTATATGCAGCAAGTTATTGAAATACAAGCACATTTAAGCACCTACAGGAGAGAAATGGTTTGATTTGCGACGTTACACAGGCATTTTGTTTATAGATTTTTTTTTAAACGAGCATTGTATAATTATGATATAATATGTAATGATAAAGTTTACAGTGGCTTCATGAATTGATTAAAAAAACAGTAGTTATTTAAGAGACGGTACACCGCCATCTTGCTCAGACCATAGTGACTTGAACGCACCTGACATCATAATTACAACTTCCCACCTCTTAAATACAAACTTCAAAGGAGGACTTGAACACACAAGATGGCTATTCCTCATTTTTCCTAATCACTAATAACTATAAGAAAAATGCTGCTGTTGTTTGCTTTTTATGAGGGGGATGGTGTCAGTATTGTCATTTTTCTCCAAGCCTGTAGTGAGAAATCCTGCCTCCTGCACCTCAAGCTGGCTAGTAATTCTTATTCAAGAGCAGACCAGTAACTGGACACTCACAAAGTTATTCACATTACAGCAGCAACGGCAGTGAAACAAACACTAAAATATTGAACGTTAGCTTTAGACCCACCTGTAATTCAATAAATACCTCTCATCTTTCTCTCAACGTAACTTCATCTGTAGATCACTTTGCTGTTCAATTACACCTTGATCACACTGACTGCATTATTGTTACAACTGAGCAATATTTAAAGGGTTGGTGCTTTTTAATGTTAAATTGATCTACTTGATCATCCGCATTTTCTGAATCTGACTCGAGCTCGAACTGATACGGCAAAACCAATGACATTATTAATTGTGCTTAGAATTGCTTTAGAAGCCTTGGAAACTGAAGCTCGCGATTATAGTAAGGGGCGTTACATTTCCGACACACGCTTGAGGTTTTTGGCCAATCACAACGCAATGAGTCAATTGGCCAATCAGAGCAATCTGGGCTTTTTGGAAGGCGGGGCTTTGGAGAAACCGGAACTCAATCAGAGCGTTTAAGACAGACTGGGAGTAGAATTACTGCAATAATGTACATATGTGAAAAATAATGTGTTTTTTGAACATTAAAGCATGTTACCTTATTCTATTACACCCAGTAAACAAAATAATAAACTTTTAATATCATCATATGACCACTTTAATTCAAATATGTGGATGAAGCCAAACATGTGCAGTTATAAGCTATATGGACAAAAGAAATTGCTTTTCTATTAAACAGACACAATTCTTATCAAGATTTACAAGGACACAGAGCTGAAACTCAATTACTACTGGATTGCGAAGCCAGTTTTGGAGATGTGGAGGCGGAGCTATCAGCGGTAAATAAATGATGACATGACTGTGTCAGAATACAAGCTCTTCACAGATCAAAGTTATGACAAGGCACATAAATGTGATGCGGTGTTTTGACAGATTTAAATCTCTGACTGACCTCAACGCATCGAAATACTGAGAAACTTGCAAGAAAGACTTGCAAAAAAGTGCTAAGCTAATTGTGTCTAATTCAGGGATGTTGTTCAGAGCAGCTGCACTCGCATCTGAGAAAAATAAACTCAACATTAATACAATGACGCATGTAAGAGCATCCTATCTGGCTTGTGGTATGAAAGTAGTTTAGAGAAACTGAGAGAAAAGAGCAAGAAAAAGAAGGAAAAAAAACAATATGTAAAATAACAATTCCGCAAGTCTAACTTGCAGCACTCATTAAACAGCAAAAGCACATCACGCATGCTGCTCTGAATAAGCTCACTCTTGCCAATTAATCCTGGTCAAACAGCCAAAAGAAAAGAACTGTGCAACCCCACCTGAGCCTTTGAGATTCATTAAGAAAGAGAGCGATGAGAAAGCGAGAGAGAAAGAGACTTTCTTTGAATGAACAATAGTTTTCATGAAAAACAATATTTATTTTTTATTCATGTTTCTACACTGCACACGCTCCATTACTGTAGCCGTCTGTGGTAGCTCCATTGTCCTAATGGATGTTTGTGAATGATGGCTAGTCTGCCTTTATGAATGACTGAATTACTGGCACATTTGTACTCCAAAAGCTTATACACTGAGCAAATAACATCTGCTATTTACTATAAAACTTTATTCCTATCAGAGTGCCATGAATGAAGTGAAAAACTTCCACAGTTTTAAAGTAGCCCTCGCCACTGGACACTAGTAATATTAACTGAATTTTTCAGTTAATATCTGCCAATAGCTGCCCATTTAAAAGCCACTCGTAGTTGAAATTTCACTTTCAATAAACAATTAACTTTCTATGCGCAATGCACCATTGGCAAGTTAAGAGTGAGAGCCTTAACTCATTCACCCCATGTGTTTCATTCATTTAGTCATTTTGAATGTATTACTCAGTAAATTAATAGTAAATATTTGTTTAGCTGACAGATTAGGGACAGATTAGTTCACATGGTTTGTTTTACAACTTACAAATGGCTTAGCATTCAAGCATTGTTTCTACCGTTCATAGTGCACTTGAGAAGAGCTGGGAGATATACACTTTTCTGAGATATCGTTGTTATGGTGATGCATTTAAAAAACAAAACAAAAAAAAAAAACAACGTTTTTAATAATTACTAATTAAACTGTACTGAATGTTACCGGATGCCGTTGATTTGATTAAATAAATAAATAAATAAATAAATAAAAATAATTTAAAAAAATTAAACTTCTTTGTCGTTGTAGGCATTAAAGGAATGTATTGTCAAACTCAGCTTAACATTATTTTTGTTCGTTTTGTACTGTTTTGCAGACAGTTTGTTAGCTAAATGATGTATCGTGATACAAATTATTGTGTATCGTGGAAATGTCCTCAAGTACGATATTTTTGTCATATTGCACAGCCCTACACTTGAGGCCATGAGGTAAGACGACTATGATCATTCATCACCATGAATAAGTCAAATAATAGTGGTGCTCTTTTTTATGTAGAATCAATGCTTTTCTTGAATGAAATTGCACTGGGAAATGAATCACTTAATGTGATTATTTGTGCAGCTCTAGTAACACCGAGTTACATTTATATACACACCAGGCCAATACTTCTCCTTCCTTCCCTGTTTCAGCAAAATAGAAAACCAGCGACTCACCTCACACACACACACACACACACACACACACACCCCAATTCACAAACCCAAACAACTCTCAGTGACAAAGAAAACATCTGGACATGAGAGCTGCTGTCATGTCTGATCCCAATTACTCCATACAGTAATTTTATGGCATGATAAAGACTTGAGGCCTGAGATGAGAGGTAAAACTCAATCACTTCTCACCATCCAGAGTGAACAGGATTTGCTCAAGAATAGGAAATGAGCACCATGATGAGGAAGAATGCTGGAGATGAAACCTACTGATGTGACAAATTTTTTATCTCTAGGAGGAGGACACCCAACTGGTGAATTATAATATAATCTAATGCGATACAAAGAGGAATTTAAGGTAGCACTGGAATAAGCATGACTTAGCGAGCATGGTTTGAAGCATGCATAGAAAATAAGCACAGTATGGTGGTTATTCATTTTTTTGGTGGGGGAGGGAGTTGACAGTTGGAAAATAAGTCATTCTAAATAATCAAAACACAGTTTTGTCACTTTTTCCCCTTCAGACTCAGAATTGCGACAAATGCCTCCTTACCAGTAGCTCTTACTCACTAGGTTTGACCTTCGAGAAGGTGTTGGTATTACCAGTGGTAATAAAACTTATTTTCTCTTGCTGGATATTTGTCTCAACTTGATCTCATCAGCAGGTAGGGATGGGCGATATGGAAGTAAAACTATATCATGATATTTTCTGGTATTTATTGCGATAACGATATTAGTGACAATATAAACATAGTACCATTCACCACTGTTTTTGGCTACAAGTGACAGCTGCATGCAGTCTTGAGAGCCTCAGAAACACAAACATTGATATAAAAGTAAAACTGATTTTCTGTAACCAAACCAGTTCCAGATTGTAGCGGTAGCTCCTCGTTTAGCGGGAAACTCCTCCTGAGCTTCACGTCCGCCTCCCGCCGTACTCGTTTTCGCTCTGCATGTGAGATGCGAATGGGTCGCACACCGTTGCACACAGAAATACATCATTAACTAGGCTTTATCGTTATCATCGTGGGAAGACTAATTCTTATTGTGGGGAGAATTTCTACCAGTTTATCGCAAACAATAGGATATCGTCCATCCCTATCAGTAGGTCTGATGTGTATAATGCTCAGTCCTGGGACAACAATCCATGTCTGTGACCAAAAGGTCTATTTTTATTCAAATAAATAAATAAATAAACAAACAATCAAACAAACAGGCCTGTTTCACAGGATTCAGTGACCTCCCATCTGGTCCCGGCACAGGATAAATTCCTTAGCTGCCTCACAAACCTTACACAGGAGCAGAAGCCATGTCTCCTGCTACAGTCAGAACCTTCAGAATAAAATGCTATGATGACAGAGCCTACATGTCACTGATCAGTAGGGAGTTTGCACACAAACATACGCTAAATAAGTGGAAATGTGTTTAATTTGGTGCTTTATGAAGCAGTGATGTGCTTTGGGCAGAATGCTAATAAACATCAAAGCAGCGCAACTGTTCCTTTAGTTGAAGCTTGGATGACAGCAAAAAAAACCCCAAAAAAACAGGGCTAAATCATTAAGAACTTAAGTCCCAATTGACAGATCCTAAGAAGGTATTGGGTATATGAAGTTTTATGAAGATTTAGCTGAGCTCATTAATATCACAGTCAATTACATTACCTTAATTGAGGAAACCAAAGATTACGATCATGAATAAAACACTAATTGTGTAAACCGGCAGCATGATGGTGCACCAGGTAGAGTAACTACAGTTCAGTTGAATTTGGGGAAACCACTTGAAGCATTTGTCGTGTTGAACTATTTCAATTGCTTTTGTTTGATTTGTTCATTGCAAACAGCTGAAAGTTGGTAAATTTTGACAATAAACCTGATTTGCAATACGGGTTGAATAATTTTGATTGCAACTGTACCTCACAGATCCAGAGTTCCCAGTTTGATCCTGAACTCAGGTTAGTGACTTTCACATGCTCTTTCCAAGGTTGTGTGAGCTTCAGTTGGCTTCTCCAGTTTCTTCCCAAAAACATACAAGCAAGTGGACTGGCTAAGCCAAATTGTCCGCATGTGCCAATGAGTGTGTTGTTGTGTGTATGCCAGTTTGCACAGGATTTCCAGTTTTACGTATGTGATCGTTGCAGCCAATAAGTCTTGATTTTGCTGCGTCTTTTTTCACAATTGGCAATGCAATTGAAGTTTTTTGTACTTTTTTGCGGGAAACTACTTGAAGTGACGAAATTGTTTTGCACGGTCTTTCACACAGTGAGGTAAATGAGACTTTTTATCTGTACTCATGTTTGACGAACGAGAATCGAAGACGGCTTTTTCTCAATCTGCGTTGTGATGATCTCACATGATGTGTCTTGGCAAAAATCTGTGGAAAATCTGAGGTAATTTTGAAAAATTGCAAGCTCCTTCTAATATTTCAGAGTTTGCTTGATTTTGCGTTCATTTCTGGAGGGACTGGTATGCAGGGTGCCCTGTGATGGACTGGCACCCCATCCAGGATGAATTCATCTGCTTTGCACCCAGTGACAACAACCCTGAGCAGCATAAAGTGGATACTGAAGATGAATGAATGAATTGTGTAGACTTTTCACCAATTATGGAAATAATACAGAATGATTTCTTGTAACAGTCAGCTTCCCATAGTTACTGTAACAACTAAAATCGTCTTAATCTTAACCCATCTACGTAGCTTCCTACTTCCTGGCTGAGAGACTGTTAGTGCTTAGTAATGTATAACATTATGTTCAAGTCTGTGCTGTTTTTCGACCTCATGGCTAGATAATGAAAAGGAAAAAATGCCAAATTGTGTTTTTTACATTACAGAAAAGTACCTGTTCCTGTTTATGAGGCGTGTATACTGCTGTAATGTTGCAGCTGAGGCAACACTACTGCCGCTCCCAGCTGAGAGAAGTAAACAGCTTCAAAAAGACACAAAGATCTTGAGAGTCAATTAAATAATCATCACTGAAAAGTGGGGAACCACCGCTGTGGGAGCTTAAAAAAGAGCCTGAACACTACTGGCACATATGATCTGAACACAGGGGACACGGCTGGCTTTTAAAGTGAGAGAAAAGCAGCAAAATCAAACAGGAGATGAGGAAGAAGTAGCAGTAAAGCTGTTGATGTTCAATCAGTCAGACTACAGTGCAGACTCTATTTCAGCACCTTGGAGAGGGAACGTTTCTCTCTCTCTCTCTCTCTCTCTCTCTCTCTCTGTGTTCTCCAAACCCAAGCACAGCTTCGAGACAGCCCTCTACATCTGCACTATTAAAATGATGAATGGGTGTAAGGGAAAATGATGAAATAACTGGTGCGCCAGGTCTCTAGTGGCACATCCCCCCACACCCCTGGGTATGCTCTGCGATTAACCATGCGTGTGCCAGACAAGCAGAAGCTACGCAGTTACTAGTCTTCAGCATGATCCAGGTCAAATCCAATGAGAAGTAAACGAGGCTGTGTAAGTGAGAGCGTAACAGTCGATGGTCTTTTCATCTGGCCATAGAGGCACACATTAAAAGCAGAAGCAGTGTGAAACAAAGAGCTCTGAGATCGCTGTAAACACACATCAAAGCCAGAGAGAGCAGGCCACGGCTGAAACGGGTTAAACGCTGGACTGGTGCATGAGGGCACTCTGAATTTCACAGACAATGGTAAAGGTTTGCTTGGGTCAGGAAACACAAAAATCATGTAAAACGCTGTAGACATTTTTCTTTGCAGTTATTCACCTTAAACTGGGGCTTTAGGACGTTTTTACCCTTTTTGTTTGCAGTGTTTTTGTTAGTTGTAAAAGCTGTTTCATGTTAACATGGGTGCGGTGTTCACAATGTGTGTCAGTGGTTTCACTTCCAGGCCACACAGTGAATGATGTGATTGGTTGAATTCATCTTTATCTTCATCTTTCATTAGTTGTTGTTTATTTCAGAATTGTTATACATTGTTATGAATGAAACTACTGGCAAAGAGAGAGAGAGCGCGAGAGAGAGAATTTCAAATCTTAAAAATATAGATTTCATGTAAATTAAACCAAAGGTGAAGCATCTGGGATGCCATAGAAATGTAAACACTTACAGAGTGATGAAACGCTTACGTCCATGCTTTATGTTCTACTAAAAGTCCTATTAAGCGACTAACTTTGGCTGCTAGATGCTAATGATCGCCAGCAGGCTAACATTAACATAGCCTAACTAGCTAGAACATTACCGAAATCTTTAATTTACTAATTAATAAATTCCTAATTTACACAAAATCTTTATTTTTATGATTTGTGTTTTGGAGATTTACAGTATCTCACAAAAGTGAGTACACCCCTCACATTTTTGTAAATATTTGATTATATCTTTTCATGTGACAA
>JANDJT010000060.1:16873258-16893110 GCA_024331685.1 Stegophilus panzeri | reverse complement strand
GGAAAAGAAAGAAAAATACAAGGATACTTCCCTGACTACCTAAGCAAAAAAACAGAGACAAAAGGACCCTCTCCCAAGAGAAATGGCAGCCACACTCCTACTGCCAGTGAACCAAGTGAACATATATACAGTTATGAAGAGAATGCACAATAACAGATATAGGGACAACCAAACTCGGTCAAAAACCAGGCAAAAGTCAAATACCAGAACAGTAGTCAGAAAATAGCATACAAGCAGCACACCCAAACACAATCTCTAAACACCAACACATGTAACCACCTCCAACATCCCACACCATTCTCACTCCTCTTCCTCTTTAAATATGGCCGCCATTTAGTGATGTCATCCTGGGAGGCAAGAGCAAGGCAGGCTAGGGCAGGCTGGAAACTCTGGGAGGGAGTTCGGACCTGCACACAAAATGGCACAGCACACACTGGCCTCACGATGGTTTATCCTTTTTAACAACAAATGCAGTCTTCACAGGAAAAACCCACAGCTCAAACAAGGAGTAGACATTTAGAGCTATTAATTCTTTAAAGAATCAATCTAACAGTGCACACCTGGACAAAAAGAAACACCTGTCAGTTACATGTTTGAATATTTTTTCCTCCACTGAGATGCTTTGCCAGGCCTTTAGTGTAGTTACCTTCAGTTGCTGCTTGTTTGTGGGTCTTTCTACCTTCAGTAAGTGAAACGCATGCTCAATTGGGTTGAAGTCAGGTGATTGACTGCCATTTAAGAACATTTCATTACTTTGCCTCAAGAATCTCTTGGGACGCTTTTGTATTATGTTTTGGGTCATTATTCAGCTGTACTGTGATGCATGGTCCTATCAGGTTTGCAGCATTTAACTGAATCTGAGCAGAAAGTATAGCCGTATACACTTCAGAATTCACCCCGCTACGTTCATCAGCAGTCCCATTGGCAGCTATACATGCCCATGCTATAACACTGCCTCCACCATGTTTGACAGATGATGTGGAATGCTTTGGATCATGAGCCCATCCTTTCCTTTTCCATATTCTTCTCTTCCCATCACTCTAGTACAAGTTAATCTTGCATCAGAACTGGTTAGGCTTTTTTTTTTTTTTTTTTTTTTTTTTAAGTAAAGTCTAATCTTTCCTTTCAGTTCTTGAGTGTTACCAGTGGTTTGCATCTTGAGGTAAACCATCTATATTTACATTCATGAAGGCGTCTCTTGATTGTAGACTTTAACAATGATACGCCTACCTCCTCCAGAGTGTTCTTGACTTGGCAAGATGTTGTGAAGGGGTTTTTCTTCACCAAGGAAAGAATTCTACAGTCATTCACTTTAGCCTTTTGGTGTTGCTGAGCTTACCAGTGCATTCCTTCTTTTTAAGAACGTACCAAATTGCCAATTTGGCCACTCCTAAAGTTTCTGCTATCTCTCTGATAGATCTATTTCGGGGTTTTTTTCAGCCTAATGATGACCTCCTTCACTTGCATTGACACCACTTTGGTCCCATGAACAGCTACCAAACGCAAATTCAACACTTGGAAATTACGGTTGCTTATTGATTAACACGTTTGCCTCACACCTCCAGGGTTGCAGATTCAATTCCCGCCTCTGCCCTGTATGCGTGGAGTTTCCTCTGGGTACTCCCGTTTCCTCCCCCAGTCCAAAGACATGAGTTGTAAGCTAATTGGCATCTCCAAATTGCCCGTACTGTGTAAATGCATGTGCGATTGTGCCCTGTGATGGATTGGCACCCCGTCCAGCGTGTCCCCTGCCTTATGCCCCAGAGTTACCTGGCATAAGCTCCAGGTTCTCCGCAACCCTGTGTAAGATAAGTAGTATAGAAAATGAATGGATGGATGAATGGAATCAACTCCAGACATTCTGTATCCTTAATTTGTCATAAAATAATGAGGAAAACAGGCCACACCTGGCCATGAAACTGCTGATCATTCAACTGTCCAATTACTTTTGATCCTGTGAAAATGAATGTAAAATGGCTGTAATTCCTAAACAGCTAATGCACTATTTTTGTTAAATCCCTTGAATTAAAGCCGAAAGTCTACAATTCACTCACATCTTGATTGCTTCATTTCAAATTGTGGTGGTGTACAGAGGCAAAAGTACAAAAATTGTACCACTGTCCAAATACTTATGGGCTTACTTGTAATTGCCAGTGCCACAGTGCCACTATTAGCCTCAATGCATATCCAACACGGTCATGAGACCACATGACCACAGGCAGCAATTTCAGCTTTATCTCCATGGTGACAATAAAGTGCAACTAAGCACAGACGGCAAACCCACAGCCATGAAGCTAAATGTGAAGTGGGACCACTTTGTTTTCACAAGACATAAATCAAGTGCATCACAAAATGCACCACAAATGAACCACCTCTGGAGATACGGTTCAATTATGGGTTGTTTTAGAAGGGCTGGAGTTCATTTGCTGTGTTCATATGTGCACAAAAGAAAAGAAAAAAAACGCTGAGTTATTGATCTGAGGAAAGCAAAAATGGAGTGGGTATGAATAGCTTTCTGGCTGTAACCTTAGCTAGGACTAACAAGTCAAAACATACAGCTTTTTTTATTCAAACTTTACATATGATTAAACTAACCCAAAGTATCCTATATCCTGAGTAAGCTATAACAAGCGAGATAGTTAATGACATGTATAGCAAAGAGAAATACTATAAGTATCTAGCTAAAAATACTAACATAATCCATACATCATTGTCTTGTGAATTTTTTCAAAATTTTAAAATGTCAAACCAGACCTTTCTTTTGAATGACAATTCCTAAAGCTATGCTGTTTTCCCTTCCTCAAACATTAACTGCAGAGGCTTCCTGAGTGGAGCAACAGCGAAGTATTCTCACTGTTGTCATGGTGATCCTACAGCCATCCGTGGTCAGGAGTCTAAGATGGCAAAATTAGCTGCGCGCTCTGAGTGGGCGAGATTTTGTTACTTTCTCTCCGTCCCCTGTCAATCAGAGCCACAGTAACCAATCATGGACATCTGTGAGCTCGTGTATGCAGAAGGCGGCAGTTAGTGCTTTCCTCGGAGTGTGTTCCACTGCACAGTGACGCAGCAGTTCGAGAAAGGTTAATGGATTCACGTGTTTTAGAACAAGCATGTGCTAGCCTTCACCCTTCATGGCTCCTAGCTGACATGTGATGGGGAGCGCTAGCTAGTTGGCGGGTGGCAAACTACCATATTGAAAGACAATGGGATAAATATTTTTTAAAAATATGTTGTATCGAGTTATTTCCACACATCTCTCACCAGATATTAACCATCTTCTTTCTCCTTTCTCCCTGTAATGCCTCTCTCTTCCTCTTGCTTTTCCTCATTAGCCAGGCAAATGATTGTCCTCCGTCATGTCCAGTACTCCCCCCTGCTGTTGCTAAGCAGCCGTGGAGCAAAGCATTGTGGAGTGGCGGGGGTGCGCTGGTTATTAACCTGCATTTCTCTGGCTTTTATCTTCTGCTTGCCAAATCTAAGGCCCAGCAAAAGAAGCATGTGGTTTGTTGCGCTGATGAAAGGTTACACCACGAAGTAAGCTCAGATCTCCTATTACTATAAACAGGTTCAATTCAATTTCAATTCAATTCTATTTGTATAGCGCTTTTAACAATGGACATCGTCTCAAAGCAGCTTTACAGAGACATATAAACACAGGATACAGATTTTAAATGTGTGAATTTATCCCTATAGAGCAAGCTGGTGGCGACAGTGGCAAGGAAAAACTCCCTAAGATATGAGGAAGAAACCTTGAGAAGAACCAGACTCAGAAGGGAACCCATCCTCATCTGGGTAACAACAGATAGTGTGAAAGTAAAAGGTGACACATTTCACTTCATAGATGATCTGCTACGGATAAAATACTCCTAATGTTGTACATCAAAAGCTCATGCTGAGACTTACTGCCAATTTAAACCTTAGCTAAAAAAGCAGGATGTTTCAAGGACAGTAAATGGCATATTAAACAGCGTTCGCCAGCTCTGGCTGAACTCCCTGGAGTTTCGATGCTTTAGATGTGGGCGGTGAAGAGGACGATGAAGAGGACACTTCTGCATTTTCATGTGTGCACTGAACAGCAGACAGTCAATTACCAACACATGAAGAGATTTTCCCAGCAAAAAAAACAAAAAAATATCAAACAAACAAAAACGGCATGGGGTAAAAACCACACCCCAGATTTTTCATCGTTTCAAACACAGGGTGCTTTTCATCAGTAGAAAATAATTGAGTTGTTGGAGACATGGTGCTCATACCTGGCTGGAGTCCAAGTCAGTAAGACAGGAATCAGATGGGCTCATCTATAGGGCTAAAAGAAACAAGTCAGCTAGATGATTCAAGTGCTAAATTACATAATACCCTCTATAATAACAACCGGAAAATATGATCTGAAGCATAGAGACAAAGCACCAATAATAATTACCAAAAATGTCCACCAATAATGTGCAAAGTGGATTTCTTACAGTTATATATGGTTCACTTTATTTTTTACTCTATGTTAAACATTTGGTGTGTGTGTGTGTGTGTGTGTGTGTGTGTGTGTGGTCGGTCCTGAAATGGACTGGAGTCCCATCCAGGGTGTATTACCACCTCATAGTGCAATTGTGATATGCCGGGGAATAAGTTAAAAACACACAATTAAACCACTTATGTGAGGCTTGAAGACTATTTTTGTGATGCTATTTCTTAAATAGATTTATTTACCCTCTTTGGATCCATGTGATTCCATCATTAGTCAAAGAAAATCTTCCACCCACTAGAACATCTGAAGTTGGTTGATGTTCAAAGCAAAGAAAATAATGGTTTGTTAGAGGCTCAATTACATGCTGAAACCCTGTGCAACAACACAATTACAAAGGCATAATAATTAGCGGTAGATCAATTAGCAAAAAAAAAAAAAAAAAAAATCTAAATCAATTATATGTAATGGGTCATGTTTTTGCTGAACCGACAGAGTGAGTCAGTCAAGATCAGGCCTTTTTTTCTTACTGATTACTGGAGAGGCTACACATATTTTTCACATATGTACATTATTGCAGTAATTCTACTCCCAGTCTGTCTGAAACGCTCTGATTCCGAAAAGCCAAGAGTGCTCTTATTGGCCAGTTGAGTCACTGCATTGTGATTGGCCAAAAACCTCAAGCGTGTGTCAGAAATTTAACACCCTTTTCCATAATCGCGAGCTTCAGCTTCCAAGGCTTCTAAAGCAATTCTAAACATAGTTAAAACTGTCGAGGGTTTTACCGCATCAGTTCGAGCCCGAGTCAGATTCAGAAAACGCGGATGATCGAGCAGACCAATCGGAACCAACGATGCAAGCACAACTTTTTTTCACACTGGTAAATTTTTATTCTGTAACTCTCTTACCTTTTAGGTATGATGTTATAATGGTTTAATTTGTCTTCACTGTAACAACTTTATGTCCTGAAGTGACAACTTAAAATACAGTTTTTAAAAAATTAAATGAATTAAAAAATTAAACATTTTGGTGGCATTATGCTGATATTTCAAATAGTGATGTAGACCTTTGCAGAAGTAATATCTGGACTTCGATCACGGAGTTTTAGGCAGGTCTGTAGCAGTGTTCTCTTTGTAACTTTGCAGATCTTCTACATGCACAAACCGATACATTACACACTAAAGGAATAGGAAAAAACATTAAAAAACACCATATGACCCCTTTAAGGCCTGCACACCAAAAAAAAAAAAATGCTTTTAATACCTTTAACCCTTTGGTTCTCAAAACGATGCTCAGGGCACCCCAATTCACATTACTAGGGCTGCAACAAAAGATTATTTTCATAATCAATTAATTGGCCGATTATTTTTTCAGATTAATCGAATTCATCGCAGATTGCAAATCAGGTTTATCGTCAAAATTTACAGACTTTCAGCTGTTTGCAATGAACAAATCAAACAAAAGTAACTGAAATAGTTCAACACGACGAATGCTTCAAGTGGTTTCCACAAATTCAACTGAAAATGACTTCTCCAGTTTCAAAATTATTCAATCCCCTGAATAGAATCCCTCACAACAGCACAAATATGCAAAACAGGTGTTGTCTCAAGTACACCTGATGCAACTAATCAAGGGCTTCATTAGTTGCACCAGATGTGCTTGAGTTGGAACACATGAAATACCTGAACTGGCTAGGGGCAGAACATATATCAAATACCTGAACAGGGCAGAAAAAGGAAGCGATCAACAGCTGCAACCAGATTTCTGAGAAGGCAGGTTGTGAAAAACCCCTCGAGCGACTGCAAAATTCCTGCAGCAAGACTTTTAATTAGACATTCTGTTATAATAAATGACAGAATTTACACTGTATCGCACAAATACAGCGATGACAAACTTGAATTAAAACCTTTTAAGCAACTAGCAGCAGTGCATTACGTGCGTATGATGTCGTGCCATTAACCGGGAAACGGCTTATACTTCCAGTTAGTAAAAAAATCGCCCTTCTAAAATTCATACACTAAAAGGTAGAGTACATAGAGCATATTGTAAGTGTATAGTACATCATTTGGGACACAACTTTAGTATTTACTTTCCAATGCGTGTTCTCGGAACAGAAGTAACGCAATGAGTAAATGTACCCTGTGCCGCGTGCAGACCAACTAATCGATAATAAGATTCGTTGACAACGATTTGAGGCATAAATATTAGTAACAAGAAGAAATAGACTTGTTCTTGTGTGAAATCAGCTTGAGCGAGGTGCAATATTAAGTCCAGCGCCACTGTTTGACAGTTTGATCTAACCGCAATATATCGTGCTGAGATGTGTGTTTTGGGCTGTAAATACACTCATAAAACTTTGCAATGCCATTCAAGGCCAATATTAAATACATAAAATATGACAATACCTCACAAGCCCACAGAAAGATTTTGTTGTTGATTGGCAGAGACAGATTCAGAGATACTGCTCAAAACAAACTGAGAACTGAATTATTTATGGATAATTATTTAGATATTTATGAATTACATGTACTCAAAGTGCCAATGTATAATAATAGGATGTGCTGGATCAAGTGCTATTTTATAACTTGCCAAACAATAAGGGTGAAGCCATATTGAAAAACTAAGATAAATTTGCAGTGATTATTGTAATAATTACTAGTACTTGGACTATTCATGCAACAATATATTGCAATATGCTAGACTCCTATTATATGTTTACTTGAATCTTCTCATTCATAAACAGAAGGATATAGATGTGTCAGTTAAGGGATAATAATATATTTAACATTATGATTTAAATTTCAATATAACAGTGCTGGTTGTAGCTTCCAGAGATATTTGCAATGCGACTCATCCTCGTTTTCTGTCTCGCTGCTGTTTCAGTCTAGTTACATACAGACATTTTTGGCATTTTCACTTTCAATCATATTCAGTACCACTGACATTTGCATTAGAAATGTTGTGCAGTCAGTGACATTCCAGCAAAAAAGGCTCGCCTAATCTCCCCTTTTGAGTACAAATGTGAATAAATGTGAGATCTAAGCAGAAATGGCAACTGGGAAAACAAACTGGCATTATATAAATTGTGAAAAATGGCATAAGCACACAGCCATGCTACACAGCCATGCTACACATAGCATTCAATTTTACTGATTTCGGTCTTTTTACTGTGCCACCATTCTAATTTCAATAATCCTTCGATTTATCTCTCTCACCAGACTCTGATAAAGGCCGTTTCCAGCTCATCAGCCTCCAGGTCACTCTTCTGAATTTCTAAATCACATTTTAACACTATAACACACTATGTGTGTGCATTAGGTGTCGCACAACTAATCATTTTTACTAGTCGACCAGTAAATGGGGGGAAAAAAAGAAAAAAAAAAAGAAAAAAAGAAAAAAAAAGAAAAAATTGTTCAGCAGTAATCTCCATATTTAAAGAATAAACTTATTGGGGATATTTTAGCCGATTTCATTAGTGTAGATAAATGCTGATGTTTATTTAGGCTACACTGTTCAAGATATATCAGTGTGAGAAATGTACAAAACAATAAAACTATCATAGTACCCTATTTATTTAGGGATGGATCAATTCTCAAAATGCATTCGTCTGACTGCATGGCAGCTCAGCTGAAACTCTGAACGTTCTGGAACCTAGTGCATACAGCACAGACTGTCCTTATAGTTCAGTGACCGGTGTTCCTCGTCACGGATGGAGGATGCAACAGCTAGGCCTGTCATGATAGCTACTTTTTTTTTGGAAGATATATTGTCCAGAAATAATTGCGATAAATTATATTATTGTCATTTTAAGACGATTTTATGCGACTGATATAATGATAATATAACAGCATAGTAATGTTACAAGGAACAATGCATCAAAGATCAACATTCCAGCTTCCTCAAATCCTCTTGTTTTCCCACAGCTTATCGTTCTCCTCCCGGTCTGATCGGAATGTCTGAGCTGAATAAGCCTCTTGAGCTGTTTGTTCCCCATGTGGCACAAGCAGAAACTTTCTCTCCCTCTGTCTATCTTGTTTTCTTCTTTTTCGTTCCTTTAAATTCAAAGTACCTTTACTGGCATGACCATCCTGATGAGCAGTGCCTTTATTGCCAAGCATTTTAAGTTCTACAGGGCTGCAGGATAGTGCTTAAATTCTTTTGAAATATAGTTTAAAAAAAAAAAAAAAAAAAAAAAAAAAACAAAAAAAAAAAAAACATAAATAATTTATATATGTAATCTGAAACCTAACATTATCTAAGGGGGCTTTCACACTGGCAGTTTAGACCAAAACTGAGCATGGTTTGCATGGAAAAATTGGTCATGTGAAAGCTGTCATGCTGACCAGGAAGCGCACCACGGTACCGAACCCTGTAGAGAGTACCTGTAGGTAGGAGGTGGTCTGTGTTCGGTTGCACTGGAACTGTGCCGCTATTCCCACGAATGTGAACGCAACTCATACTCGGGTCCGCAACTGTTCAGGAAGTAAAAGTAACCTGTGCATGTGTTTTAACCGACATCATTAGTTTCCACAACACACATGTACCATGAGTGGCAAGGGAACGTTGTGGGACACAGAAGAGGTCCTCTGCTGCACTCAATATCTCCTGTGCATAACATAGCGTCAGGGTTCGATAGAATCAAGTGAGTCTGAAGCCAAACCAATGCTGCACGGGGCATCCTGCATGTAAAACATTACAACTGTGCAGACTTCGATCAGTTTATTTATTGTGAATAAATCACTTCAGTGCTCAAGAGCTCCATCTAGAAATATGTAGAAATATGTATACAATTATAAATCTTGCATGGTAGCACTACTTGTATTTCCTCATTTGTAAATCGCTTTGGATAAAAGCGTCTGCTAAATGAATAAATGTAAGTGCCTTTAAACACACAGATGCTGTGCAAATGCAACACAACCCAAGAGAAACATGTGAGCATGAAAGACTTGTTCTGATTCCAGCTGTCCTCACCTTTGCATTCATCTACAGCCATAGTTACCGATACATATTATTGGTGACATCATACAAGTGATCTTACAGATCACCAGAATTACATATAATGTATTCATGTATTCCTATGACAGCTCTGTCCTGCACTGCGCCTGTTATCATTTTTACACTGTGTTATTTTCCACCTTTTTTTAAATTTATTTTGTAACCATGTCCCACGCAGTGACGTGGAACTCAAATGCCAGCCTTTGGTTAAAACCAAAACATTCGCACAGGAAGACAGCTTCCAGTGCATGTCTAAAGAACAATCATGGCTGCCTGCCTCACGGTGGAAGAATGTGTCACTTTTAATGTGGGCTGGTAGGCAAGATGCAGGAAATCTAGGTCAGCATGAATGTCAAATGACTCTCGCTAAGCACAAAAAGAGCGCAGGGGAAAATTGGCAGGTCCGAAATCATAAGTCAGCTAGCTGCTGGAGGAAGAGAAGGACAGGATGAGTTGTGTGTTCGAGGGGACACACATCAGACATGGGTAAAACACACTCATACACAGGTCCATAGATGCAGGCAAAAGACATCAGCGATGCCAAAAAAAACTGTGTGTACAGTGGTGATCGCTTTTTTATCTGTCTCTCAATACATGAGCCAAAGTGTGTGGATGTGCTGTGCTAACCAAACAGAGTAGGAAGTTAAAAAGGAGACGAAAAGGACAGAAAGACAAATTTTCCATAACAGCACTACAACAAAATACAAAGCAGTACTTTACATCAACTACTGTCATACAAATATTCTGAACATGGAGCATTATGGTGAATTCAGCGTGAACTCACTGTCATTTAGTCAATATGTGTTTCCACGCAATACTGTGTGTTCGTTTTCTACCAGCGGAAAACCTGCTACCTCTGCTACTAAAAATATATACGCACATGTTTGTGATACTGAGCCATTTTTTCTGGTGTGTACATTCAAGGTTTCTTCAGCACAAGAATCCTACTAAATTGGCATCTTCTAGGTCACTAAATGTGAGTGTAGTCATGCGGCAGAGTTATCCGACAGCACAGGATTAAAACTCAACATTTAAGCTAACGTCTGTGAAGAAGATTCCTTGCCAGACCACAGCAATTATAACAGCGAACAAAGTAAAACGCAACACAGGGATGTCAGTTGTTTAGCGACTTGCAAATGAAAAAGCTTGTGAGTGAGCATTAAACATTTGAATATAATTTGTATTCGTGTCAGAAATGAATGAAATCCACCATGAAAAGCAACCTATGCTGCATTTCACCAAGCGACTGTGTGATGCTTTCAACATTGCCAAACGAAATCTTCTACTTTTTATTTTGTTTTATGGCCGCGCTGTGCATTTCCATCAGGATCATACAGGAAATTGTGCCGCCACAGCGTAACGTAATCACTGTCTAATCACAGCCCCTGGTCGTGTGCGAAGGCATGGTTGTAATCAGTCTTTGAGGGTCCTGGGGAAATTAACTCTTTGGTAAGCCTCACCTCCTTCTTGGTTACTGTTGCTACATCTGATCTTTTAAAGCCCAGCGATGGAGTTTTTTCCATTTTACAAAACAATACACTGGAAATATGCACTGATGTACATATCCATCCAAGCGATCACAATCTGTCAGAAGTGTAGTCATTCTAAAAGGATAAATGTTGACGTTAAAGCCTACAAATCCCAGTCACATCATCAGCAGATTCGTCAAGTATTGATCCGCAAAGGCTTCCAAATATCCCTACTACCCTGTAGGTGAAAAGCAGTACGCCAAAAAGGAGTATTATGTCTGAATTGTCAGTATTCATAAAACAGTTGGCGAGAAATACCTGGATGACCTTCTGCTTCCACTGAGATTCTGTAGTATGGAACCACTGGATGCTGTGGATACTGCGCTCTCTCATAAGGCAATGGGACTGGAGTGGAAGAGCTGTAAGAATAAAAAATGGTGGAAGGCAGCGTGTCGGCTCTTTTTAAGTTGTAGGTCGCATGACCATGCCAACATGGCGAATGTAGTATGTCCGGATTATATTCATACCTCACGCTTTTACTGATCAGTACGTACTGTATCAACGGCCGAGCAGTAGGTACTGAATCGAATGCAGTATGTCCTGTCACAGTACACGATTTTGAACACAGCCACAGAAATAAAACCGTGGTAAATGAAGACGATATTAATTTTTAGATAATACTTTATTAATCCGCAGATGGAGAAATTAGGGAAATTTTAAATTTATTTAAAATAAATAAATAAATAAATAAATAAATAAGAAAATCACATTTAGGGTGGGTTTTTTTTTCCAATGACTATTTCTGGTATAACATCAGCTCGCACACAATGATATGACTATCTCCATTTCACAGTAATCAGTAATTGTAATTTCATTCTTTCTTAAAGCTACACATGGTACTAAATTCAACTCGCACAGACAGGGTTCTCTCACCTAAAGTCAGTCATTTTCAATGAGAGTTGGCAATCTACAGAAACTGAAGGCGGAATGACCACTGGAAACATGATGTGGGCAAAGAGAGTGTCACAAAAATGTTAAGTCTTTGCCAGTCTATTTAGGTACAAACACTTTAAGCCAGTCAAATAGACAGATCACAGAGTGCAAACATATTCCTCCAGTATTATGATTTGATTTTTTCGCATGAATGCATGTTGGGGTCGAACGAGCAATTAATTTAATTTTTAGCAAGATGACATCTGATCTGTGGTGAAATCAGTGGTTTTGCATACTGCCACTACAGCCAGCAGTGAACTAACAACAGGAACGTCTACTAGTGACTGATGTACAACAATTACAGTAATGTGAGGCAAAGAATTTTTTAACAATTCATTCTGGAATGAATGAGTAAAACTGAATGTGCTTTTCCACATATTTAACTCAAACCTCACACATTTCTTCCCATGTCTTCAGTTTAATTAAGAAATGGGTCAAATTTCAAATTTTCTCAAAATTTTTATGATCTTCACCCATCCAGTATACAAGTCCTAAAAAAGCTTGATGGAGGTGCCTATGCCTAGTCACACATCTGCTGTGATTACTTTCTAGTGAAAAGTAAGACGAGTTAAAAGTACACTCCCATTTACAGCAGAGGACTGTGACTGCACAGTGATTACAGGTCAGTACTCAGCGTGTTTTCTTTTTCATCTACAAAGTTTAGGATAAAGAATCAGTCCGTACAAGATTTCACAGAGGTTTTTTGTGATTGTTGCAGCCAAAAATATTTGATATTTCTGCTGATTTTTTCAAAATTTGCAATGCAACTTGCAGAGTTTTTTGCGTTTTTTTGTGTGGAAAACTACTTGAACTGGCGAAATTGCAATTGCATGAAATTGATTTGCATGGTCTTGCACAGTGATGCTTGTTGGTAAATGAGACCTTTTAGCTGTGTTGGTGACTTTTGGCTGAATGCAGGTTTTGATGACATCACATGATGTGTCTTGGCACAAATCTGTGGAAAATCTGTGGTAATTTTGAAAAGCTCCTTGAAATATTGTGGACTTTGCTTGATTTTGCATTAATTTCTGTGATTGCAAAATCAGAGGGACTGGAGAATACCCGAAGTATTCACAAAACTATTTAGATGTGATAGAACAAACAAACTCAACCAGGAAAAGTCAAAGTTTTAGGCTGAAGGTGGACTGAAGGTGGACTGAATTGAAAATAGAGATGCATGAAGCAGGTATGGTGAACCTGAGGATTCACTGCATTCTAGGGTAAGGAGGATCATTCTTTCCCTCCACAAAAACAAATCAAAAACCATGTGATCATTTTATCAGACACAGAATCAACTGTTTGATCAGTTGATTGATCTTTAAAAACAGAGGTGACTCATTATGCCTGACTGAGTTTACCTTCAGCAGATCTTGCTCTCTTTCTGCTTACTGCAGGTGAGCAGTGTGCTTCATTTCCCACCAGGAAAGCTTCTAATAATCCAGAAAGATGTGACACATTGGCAAGGGTGAGAAATAACCCACAACATATTATTCTTTTGAGGAAGTGGGAAGTGTTAGGCTCAAGGTTAGGCTCATCTCCAACAGAGTACTATGTGTCAACATATTCAATTTTTTCTGCCCCATTAGCATATATGTATGACATTTCTGTCAAAGAAAATCTTCCATTTCTATTCCCTCTCTCTCCATATCTGTCTCTTGCTCTCTGAGGATCTCTCTTTCATAATGTATGTCAGGATTTCTCTCCCAACAACAATCCCTCCCCTCTCACTATATGCTTCGTTCTCTGAATCATCACTTCCTCCTGACTCAACCATTCATTTAGTTTTACCTGTTCTAATCACACTGGCCCTGTGAAATGCGTATTGCATGGCTGCCTCAGCTCTGACCTTGAAGCAACGAGCTTTTATCTGTCCCTGATTATACAGGAGAAGCAATCAGTGGGAGCAAAGCATGAGGAGATGGCTCTGAATTATAGATTACAGCCTGAATGATTCATACAGACTAGAAATACAGCAGCTAAATCAATAGCTTCAATAGGATATCCAATGTAGCACCCTATAACATCAACCTCAAATACATCGTGTCCCATCTGCAAAAGCCGATTCTGGGGAACTTTTTTATTATTATTATTATTATTATTATTATTATTGTTATTATTAAAGTAATGTGATGATGGTGGACATCACTAATAACGGTCAATGACACTCTTGGAAAAAGGATCCTTCAAGCTTGAAAGCTTCTTAACTTCCAGAAAAGTGCTACTTGGAACCCACTTTAATAAGGAAACTCTTTGTTGTACAGCTCCACATAACCCGCTTAAGGGTTTTCCAGCTGTGACAAAGCAAAAATCCACAGGTTTCGAGATTGAACCTTTATCATTAAGAATAAACATTCACCAACCACTTTAATAGGAACAGCTCTACCCTTGCTCATTGGTGCAATTATCCAATCATCTGGCAGCAATGCAATGCATAAAATCATGCAGATATGCAGGTCAAGAGCTTTAGTTAATGTTCGCATCAAACATCAGAATGAGGAAAAAATGTTTATAGGGATGCAACTAACGATTATTTTCATAGTCGATAATTTGGCCGTTTATTTTTTTATTTTTGCTTAATTGATTAATCGGATGGGGCGGGGCAACTTTCAGTACCTTTTTTTGTTGTTGTTTATTTAAAATAAAATCCACAAACTGAGTGTTACAAATATAAACTTCAGATTAAAACTTTACACAACTGTTTGTCGAAAACCGAAAAGAACACAATACACACACACACACACACACACACACACACACACACACACACACACACGCACGAACATATATTATTAATTTAGGACTGTAGTTTAATTCGGTGCTTTTTGTGCACCCATAAAAAATAATGCATAAATACGTATATACAATATAAATTTAAATAAATGAATAAAATAAATTTTATATATATATAAAAAATTATTTTATAGTATTTATGCAATAAAGTCCAGTCCTAAATTAATAATAAAAACTCACGTTCATTGCACCTTGTGGTTTCTGTTACTTGCTGCCTTTAGACATTATTTTACTTGTGTTTACTTTTGATCATAGTGTTTTAATTAGACATTATAGATCTTACTCATGCTCCTGCTGTGAATCACCGCGTCTACACCGCACGTGAGGAGTAACGTGGCCTCTTTACTAATAGATCACTTCCATTATAATAAGCAACAGAAGTTACACTGCAAGTGCGCAAATACAACATATAATGACAATAAACTTAAATTAAACTAAACCTTTTAAGCAGCTTCCACCAGTTTCCCCTGCCCCTTACACACAGTGGAGCATTTTGGATATAAACTATTATAAACTATTATAAAATATAATAACTTTGTGCTCGTGCAGCACTGTTTGATCTCCGCAGTGTTTAATATAAAATGCTCCCCTGCCGTAGAGCACTTTGTTCCTCAGTCACGTGACGATTTCGGTTCCGTCTGATGGTGACTGAGGTCATGTTGGGAATAAAAGGTAACGCTGACAGAAACAGTAAACTGAAGAAAGTCATTGTCGGTGACTCTGGGTACTAGGCTAACGCTAGCGGCGTTGCATTACGTGAGTATGATGTCATGTAGGAAGCGGCTTATACTTCCGGTTAGTAAAAAAAAAAAACACTAGTGATCTATTTGATATGATATTGCCTTTCTAAAATCCACACACTAGACAGTAGAGTACACGGTACATAGTGTAAGTGTATAGTACTTAATTTGGGACACAACTTTAGTATTTACTCTCCGAAGCATGTTTTAGGAACAGAAGTAATGTAATGAGTAAATCTCCTCCGTGCCGCGTGCAGACCAACTAATCGATAATGAGATTCGTTGACAACGATATTCATAATCGATTATTATCAATTTTATCGATTAACTGTTGCAGCTCTAATATACATACATATATACACACACACACACACACACACACACACACACACACACACACACAAAGTATATAAAAGGGTGTCTATGTGTGTGTGTGTGTGTGTGTAATTTTAGCTAAATTAGAAAGCCAGTTGTTAAAATGAAACAAAATATAACTCTTTTGAGTTCTGTGGGTGGGAACATGCAGGAATAAAAAAAAACAAAACTTGTGACTCAATATTTGCCAAATGTGCTTAATATTTGAATCCATGGACCATATCCAAAAAATAAATCTGTGCTGCCATGATAAGGGGTATGTGATGTTTGTTTAAAAAAAAACAAAAAAAAAAAAACTAATTGGGGTTCTTGTCTGATCGACAGATAAGAATGTTGCTTAAAAACACAAATCCTGTCATATCACAAAAAACACAGGTGATCTTTTATGATGAAAATAAAATCTAATCTAACACTTCTTCAGTGAGTCTGGGCTCTCATCCAGTGACAGCGGGAAGTCTTTTTAGATGAGGATCCACTGAGGAACATGAAGAGAAGCCTGATGCTTGGCCTTACCATTTAACACCTTTTCAGGCTTGGAGCATATCTACTTTGGCACAGTGTGATTGCCCTTAATGATAAACATGAAGAGTCCCTGACAAAATGCAGCATGATGGCCAATTGTATCCAGTAGAATCAACATCAAGACTTAAACATTATGATAAAAGCCATGTTAAAAACATATATTTGGACTGTAAAGTCCTCTGACCTTCTGTTAGTAAATGGTAGGTTTCAGAGAATTCCTGCCTTCTGATAGTCAGTGAGGCTCTTGGGGATTGTCATGTGGCCAAAAAGTGCTTATGAGCTATGGATTTGGGTCTTAACCTACACAGAAGTTGACTAAGCGCAATCCATTTCGGGTATAATTAACTAAATATTATCAGCTAGATCATCTAACAGCTAGCTCATAATTGTGGCCATACAGAGGTAAAGGAACGTGATTTCATAATGCTTATCTAGAATGAACTGAAGATTACCTTATTAATTACATGCCAAATAAAAACACTACTGACTATGCTCATGCACGCTTAACTAAAACATATGATTAGCTTGATCGCAAAGCAAACTGTATCATCACATTCAAATTTCTACTACTAAGACAAATATGCTATGATCCCATAGACCTTAGCTTTCCTGCTAGCTATCACTCACACATGAGACTGTTTGTGAGGCCATTTAATGACTAGTGAAAAGAAAAATCAATAGGTATTACTAGGCAACCTGGCACTCAGATTCATTTTAAAAAAAGGTCAGCTTGAAACAGTAGGACATTACTAACACCACACAACACAACAGTGTTAGCAAACTAGCCACAGTCAGTCTAACGAGCCACAGTCATTCATGGATATGATCCATCATGGAAGAAATCCCTCCATATTCTATAACTAGCCATTCTTGATCTGATTAGTAGTGAAAATAAACCATGTACTGCTTCATCTAGTGATAAAAAGGTCACCAAAATGGTGTCTACATTACCTTACAGTCCATGAAACTCAGTAGGAAGGGACAGAGTAGAGGACAGTAACGCTCCTTGGAAAAAAATATATTTTGTGCAAGTATATACAGAACTGCAGTTATTGGATTAAACATTCAGCCCAGATTTTCATTTCAGTGTGTAAAGTGCTTTCCGATGTAACATAGTTGTTAATTAGCTAGCTAGATAACAAATTTTTGGTTAGTTTGTTTGGTTTTGTTTTGTTTTCAGACATCAATTGACATTAAGAAAATCGTGAGGCAAGTCCAATGTGACCACAATGTAATGATTAGCAGTTCCTCCATTTTTTTACAGAATTAAGTTATGACTGCTTACCTTCTTGTTTTCTATTAATAGTGAAGCAGAATTAAGAGCACATGCTTTATTTTGTAATCCTTTGCCCATTCCTATTATGAGTAAACTGTCTTCTTTTTGCCAGGTTATTTTTTATTCATGGTCAATGACCACCACTTAATGCTCTTCCTTTTCTACTTCAAGCTAAAGTAAAATCATTTTTGCTAGTCGTACACAATTTTTTTATAACCCTAAGATCCAGTGTTTGCTCCTTACACAGAAAAACCAACACATTTCTGTATACATCATACAGATTATTATCCATTTACCTGAACATACTTATGTAGCAATGATCAAGCAAAGTTGTATTCATCTTCTCACCTAAATAATAAAGTCTCTAATATTTATTCCCAGCAGAACTGTTCTGAGATCAGCACTCGAATTAGGCTGCCTTGAGGCAAATAGTATGAACGCTGCAGGAGCTCCTGGTCTTAAGTGAAGAGGTTTTAACTGCTGACCTTCAACTGTACATGCTGGCATTTACGGTTTGTGTCTTCCTTCCTTTCTTTTCTTAATCGAGAGAAATATGTGATCGTGTTAAATAAAAGTAAAGAACTGTGTTTAAAATTGATACCAAATTATGTTCAAAAGAGTCATTCTAAAAATTACTTTAAGGAACTGATACAAACCATAACACGGTGCAGGACAATGTGTTACTAGGAAGGTTAATGATTGAGTCGGGCAGGTCATACTGCTCGGACACTCTCCTGGGATGCACAGGCATCTCCATCATGATGTCTATATCTAGCATCAGGCAATAAAATGAAGTCATTCAAAAAAAAAAAAAACTTAAAACATACAGAGATGCAATAAACCCATATCTTCATCCACAACTACTTATGTTCAAACATGTCCTTGAATAAATCAACAGTGAGCTGTATCCGTCCAGCCCACACCCACAGCCGAGGTGTTTAACATAACGGATGTGTGGAACGTGGGTCTGTATCGCTGAGGTGTGAAAAGCTCTTTGGTTCTGCGCCAATCGTGTATTAACAGTGAAAATAAAAAATGAGGCTCTGTGCTAAATCACAGAAAAAGGATATATATTATAAAAGCTATGCTGTTTTCCCACTTGATTTTCTTTATGTCTTTTTCACACCAAATATTATATACTGAGAAATCTGTAGCCACATCATACACCACATGCTACTGTAGATCAGGAGGGCTCTTTAGTCATATCCACAAAGAGCCAGCTTGGCTGCAGGGTTTCATTCCAACCAAGAAGAGGCCACATACTGTATGTTTCAACTTATTCTTAACTGAACCTAGTCTACAAACTATTAGGTATGACTCCTGTTTAATTGGAATGAAAACCTGCAGCCACACCAGCAGTTTACAGATAAGATGGAAAACCCCTGCATGATGTGCCATGGACCAGTTTACACTGCACAGTACAGTGAGTAACATCACTGTCTCTCTACAACAATAATCTAAAATACAGTGCTGTGAAAATGTACTTGCCCCCCGTAGTTACTAATTCCCCAAATCTATGAAACTGCATTCATAGTGGGGTTCAGATGGACTAGACACAACCAGGCCTGAATACTACAAACCCTGTTCAATCAAATCAGCACATAAACAGAAATTTTTCAACAGCATGAAAATTCCACTACAGCGCTGTAAAAGGCTGATCTCTAGTTATCGGAAGCGTTTGGTTGCAGTTATTGCAGCTAAAGGTGGCATAACCAGATTTTAAGTGGGGTTTAAGGGGGCAATTAGTTAAAGCAAAAACTGATTAGTGCAATACACTTCATAAAGTGATATCAAAGTGAAAATCTTCCCGAAAGGGAAAAAAAAAAAAAAAAAAAAAACTTTTCCAACAGGAGTCTTACACAATTTGACTATAAAACTAATCTGAAGTGAAATAAAAGATCATCTAGACCACTATTCTACCATCTGCCTGTATTTCTTTACCATCTGCTTCACTGGGTTTTTTTTCCACCAGCTCGACCAGTTAACATATCCACAGCAGCAACTAGTGAATGTATTAGTCTAATCGACGATATATTTTTACAATTTTAATCCGTACTTCTTAGGTCCTTATTGGTGTTAATCAATAGAACAAATAAATAATATAATATAATATAATATAATATATATATATACACACACACACACACACACACAGTATCTCACCCCTCACATTTTTGTAAATATTTGATTATATCTTTTCATGTGACAACACTGAAGAAATGACACTTTGCTACAA
>JANDJT010000060.1:16842181-16857681 GCA_024331685.1 Stegophilus panzeri | reverse complement strand
AGGGGTCAAGGTCAGGTTTTTTAAGCAGGGGTTTAATAACTGCTAATTTAAATGATTTTGGTACATAGCCAGTGCTATGAGAAGAATTGATTATATTTAGAAGCGTTTCAATTACTCCAGAACAAATCTGTTTAAAGAAATGTGGAGGTACAGGATCTATTATGAAAGTTGATGATTTCGCTGAAGAGATTAATGAAGCTAGTTCAGTCTCTCTAAGGTGAGTAAAATATTTTAAACATTGATCTGATATTGCTATAATATCATCTATAGGGTTAGTTATAATACTCTCTGGTTTTAATTTAATAGCCTGAATTTCACATATAATATTTTCAACTTTACCAATGAAAAAATTCATGAAATCTTCACTGCTGTGTAATGATTGTGTGCCTATTTCTGTAGTGGTTTTATTCCTAGTTAATTTTGCTACTGTGTTGAATAGAAATCTCGAATTGTTTTTGTTTTCTCCTATTAAGGTGGAGAGAGAGACTTTTCTAGCATCACTAAGAGATTTTCTATAGTTCAGTAGGCTCTCCTTCCATGCTGTTTGAAATACTACCAATTTGGTTTGATGCCATTTACGTTCTAATTGTCGAGTGGTCTGTTTTAAGGTACGCGTTTTATCGTTATACCAGGGTGCTAGCTTTTTCTCTCTAATTAATTTAGTTTTGAGTGGAGCCACTCTATCTAGCGTGTACCAGAGCGTTGACTCCAAGCATTCAGTCGCCTGAATGAGTTCCCTGGGATCAGACGGTGATCCAAATCTAATTGATGTCTCTGGGAGGTTACTGATGAAGCTCAGTGCAGTATCTGATGTGAAAGTACGTTTTACGCGGTAGCAATATTATGATCAATACGTATTATGAACGAGATAAGATAATGGTCTGAGACAACTTCAGACTGCGGATAAATTATAATATTTTCTATATTTAATTCGTATGTTAGTATGAGGTCAAGAGTGTGACCACCATTATGAATAGGTCCTATTACATTCTGATTAACCTCTACTGAATCTAAGATGGAAACAACCTCTGTTCTCAGAGGGTCTTCCGGGTTATCAAAATGAATATTAAAATCACCAACGATTAATGCTTTATCTACAGAAACAACCAGGTTTGAGATAAAATCTGCAAATTCACTAAGAAATTCTGCTCACTTTTATTCTGCTCACTTTTATTATAAGCATCATGCACAACAATTTCTGTAGTTATATGTGAGGTAAATGCAGTCACAGCATTTGATGAACAGAAATCTCATGATCGCTCTTGACTCACTACCTGCTCTTACAAATAATCACAGATTAATTCTGAGAGTTTTGTTGGCTAAATTTCCCATTTATTGATTCAAACATTACTACTTTGTTCACTGTCAAGCAATGGTGCATCTCTTGTGCATCTTTGATAATTTGACAACTGGCATTTAGATTGTTTGCAAACTGTATCCATTAGGCTCATGTCCATTTCACTATGGCATGTAATCAAGAACTCAATAAAAGCATGACATTCGTTGTGTGAGGAAGACACACATAGCTAGCAAGCTAGCAATCGAACAACTATGAATGAGACATTCTTTTGTTCAGCCAATGTCTAAGCTCCCTGGACGCTAAGGGCAAACACCAGCTATGTGCCTGCTGCATCTGCATTAAACATCATAGAGCAGCAGTCTCCAGTTCAGATGTGCCCTGTCCTGCCTGTACAATGATGCTGATGCAGAGGCTCACACTCTTCAGCCCTCCTTATAGTCTGAGAGCTGATTCTCACTCCTACTCCTTATCCATTTCTAGTTTGACAGAGAACCAATAATTGAACTGTGATGGTTTCAGCAGCATCCAGAATTGAATCTGAATTAGCCTCTACCAGCTCGAATAACTAGTATCTCTGGAAGGCTCCAAACAGGCCATGATAACCACCCTCTACATTGCTTTAGCCTGGATTGGACTTGAAGCCAATATGCAGGTCATGACACCCAATGTGCTCTTCCAAATGGCATCAATTACAAAGGATTTTACCATGCCAGTACAATAGGTCAGGGCGCACTGGCCATGACATGCCTCACTGTCTACTTTATGCAATTCCATTTCTTCTGCTGATTCTGACCAAATTCCACAGAATTCAGCTATCAGATTGCAGAGCCCTTCTTGTTTCCTCCCTGAATAGAGCTACTGTCCAAAATGAATGGTAAAGGAATGATTTGGCACCCTTGGCCAAGTTACCTAATAACCAACCAGGTAACCCAAATAACCAACATAAAAGAAATTATAACATCTGCTCAGCACTCACTTGAACAATTCGAGCATCTTCAATAGCTACTAACAGGAGGCTAAATACAATTATGTGAAAAAATATGTACACCCCATGGAAATTGTTGGCTTTTTTGGAATACAGTATTTGGACAAGCAAACATTTGATCATCTTTGAAAAAGTGCCTATTAATAAAGTTGATATACTTGAACAAGACCACAAGGAAAAATAGCTTTTTCAATCATTTATTCAACAAAAATATCAATAGATATGTTATTCATCTGTGGAAAAAATAAGTACACCCTTGGCATCAGAAACAAGTATTGCCCCCTTTAGTAGAAATAACTTCTTTTAAGCATTTTGCATAATTGTCCATTTTGCATAATTGTCCAATTGGCCATCCCATAACCCTCCATTTCTTCTGTTTAAGAACATTCCTTGGTGGATTTGCTAGTGTGCTTAGGATCATTATCCTGTTGAAAGGTTCACTTTTGGTTCAACTTCAATGTTTGGACAGATGTCCTCACATTATCTTCAAGCATTCTTTGATATGATGCAGAATTCATAGTTGAATCACTGAATGCAAGCTGTCCAGTCCCTGAGGCAGCGAAGCAACACAAAACCATTTCCAAAGCATTTCCACCACCATGCTTCACAGTTGGTATGGGGTGCCTCTCCTTAAATGCTGTCTTTGGTCAGAACCAAACATGTATGCTGTTACTGTGGCCAATCAACTCTATCTTTGATTTGTCTGTCCAGAGCACATTATTCCAAAAGGCCTGGTCTTTGCCTATATTCTCATTGGCAAACTGTAGTCTTGCAAAGGCTTTTTCCTGGCACGCCTCCCATGCAGGTCAAATTTGTACAATCTTTTTCTGATTGCAGACGCATGCACTTTGACAACAACAGTTGCAAGACTTACTAGCAGATCCTGTGATGAAATATTGGGGTTCTTGGAGACTTTTTTTTGCATCAGTCGGTCTTGCTCTTGGGCTGAATTTGCTGGGATGGCCAGTCCTGGACACATTGGCAGTCGTTTGAAATCTGCACCATTTGTAGATTATTTTCCTTACAGTGGAATGATGTAATTCAAATAATTTGGAGATCTTTTTAAATCCCTTGCCAGACTCATAGCGTCCACAACCTTGTTTCTGAAGGCCTTACAGAACTCTTTAGATCTTGGCATGCTGATACCACACACCTCAATAGCAAAGGGAAAACCAAACACTAGATATGAGAGGGTTATAAATGAGACAGGTTCCACCTGCACTCCCTAAGCAAGTTCTAATCACTGGCACCCAATCTTGATTCAAGTTTTATGTATTTGAAAGTGTGATACATGTAGGGGTGTACTTACTTATTCCATGTGACTAATCTGTTTTTCTGTTCATTTAAATTGTGAAAATTACTACAAAAAATCTATATTATATGTCATTTGATAGAGTGTATCACCTTTATTAATGGGCACTGTTTCAAAAAGGCAAATGTTTGCTTGCCAAAAAAAACAAAAACAATTTCCATAGGGTGTATTTTTTTTTTTCACATATTTTTTTTTTCACACTGTATATGTTCAGAGTTCTGCTTCAGATTCCTCTAAATTCCTCCTATTAATTCCTCCCACAGATCCCATGCTAAAGTGGATAGCAGAAGACAGGTCCATTTTATCCAACACATATCACAGCCAAGCTTGTGGAGTAACGGAATCAGGATACAAAAAAATGATTACAGTTACATCAAAAAACAAAGTAATCAGATTACAGGTACATTATGTAAAAAAAAAATCTGAATACTATCAGGATTATTATTTGATATTTTAAACCAAAGAAATTAATCTTTTGACATAACACAATATAGACAGTTGCTTGATTATAGTTCTGGTTCTCTCTTGTCAGTCGTGGCTCAAGTGAGCAACCTCCTGGTGCATGCGCAAATAAATTTGGCACAAAGTTAATTTGGTAGAAATTAAACAAATTGTTCTCTGAAATGCTTTTGTTAGGGTGACCATACATCCTCTTTTTTCTGGACATGTCCTCTTTTTCAGACCTGAAATTTGAGAAAATGTCTGGGATTCGGCTTTAGTTTCATTATGATGTGCTTATGGTCTAATACTGCATCATGTGTGAGCATGTTTGCATTGCTTTAACCCCTCTCTGAAATTCACGCCTTCTCGCACACCAATTGGTCGATTATAAGAGGCTTGCAGCAACTGTTGGCCAAATTCTGCCTCTCATCCATTGGCCTACTCTCAGTGAACGCGCAAAGGTGAAGCGCTGTTGTGTACGGCATCAAAAAGTTGCTTGACAATATCAGCAAATGACAGCTGTCCTGAGTCGAAACAATGCACATGGCCATATAAGGTCACATTTTTAATTTCATGTTATCACATTGCTTCATATTACATGGCAAAGAATGAACACTTTCTTTGTTCCTGTGTTCACAACTTGAACTCTTCCCAACCAGGTACAGACAGATGAATCCCCTCACTATTTGTGCATTCCTTTGTCTCCCCCGAATACCATTTGTGTGCATATACGTACCTTCCCATATAGCATTCAGGAAGTGTGTGGCGGGGCAAGGGCACCATCTTTTTGTGTACGTTCTATTTCTCTTTTCCTAACGTCACAACCCACTCTTCACAAATTGTAAACAGTTTTATGGGGGCTCGTTCCAGGATATCTACTGAGAGGTAAGAATAAGAAGTAGATATCTCATGTATCCCAATTGTACTACATGTGTTGCATAAATATTCTGTGGTGGTCTATGGAAGCAATTGGAAGTAACTGTTAGTTGAATCTTTATTGTGTTGTAAAAAAAAAGGCTTTATTTTATTAAGAAAAAGTCTTGATTGTGTTTTATTTTTTTATGATTAGGCTTTATTTGGCTCCGGCCACTGAGTAGTGTTTCTCTCGGCATTATTGTAAATAAATAATATAACCCTATTTACAAAGAATTTTGATATAGTAGGATGAACCGAGTCTGTCTTGGTTATGCGCACTGTTCTTTTCTTTTTCTCTGTTCCTCTTGTTGTTTGAGCATACTTTACCATCATGTTGCACCTTCCTGTTGTCTTTGTTGTATGTTGTTCTTGTTGTGTGTTATTTGTTCTGTATATAAATCATTAGACATGGGTTGAAGTGGTCATTCTAAATCAGTGATAGCACTCAAACTGACAATGATTCAGGAAGTACAGCTGACTACACTACCGTCACGCCCTTTAACTCTCGTAACTCTGATGCTCCTGATGAGTTAAATGTTACTGCACCTTTTATGCAGCTTGGTAATTGTTTGGCAGAAAAGATGGCTAAGTGGGCTGCCAAAGAGGGCTCACCCTCTCCTCACATCCATGATGCCAAATCCAAAGTCTCAATTATCTCCTTTTGAAATCATAATGGGCAGACCAGTTCCAACCCAGTCGACTAAAGCTAACCCTAGTGTTTCTTTTACAGGAGACCTGGACGTGATTGTCGGCAATTACACTCAAGCGTCAACTGTAAAATTTTACAATGTGCATGGTAATGTCTTTGCTTCTCTCCCTTTACCTGCAGAGAAACCTACACCCCTTTAGTTGATACAATACTAGAAAAGCTTCAACCCCAGGAAGGTTGAAGAAGGACCTTTGGACCTCCCACAATGGCAAAAGCCGTCATTTGCACAGCCGTACTCACTGACTCTCAACCCCAGTGGATCCATGACAGTGGACAGAAAGGTGCCCGACTAGAACAAGCTCATCCGAGAAAGGAGAAAATTCACAATCAAGCAGCCCTTAGGTGGCCTCTTCTCGTCTCACCTTAACACATACACATATAGATTTTTTTGTATTAGCCTTGAGATGTCTGGAGGGAGCATGTAAGTTGTGGGAGCTGGCGCAGGCTCATGGATCCCTGGGCGTTCCTTGCCGCATATGGGAAGAGTTTGTGCAGGTCCCGTTGGGACCTACAGTTGCAATCAAATTCAACCCCCATTGCAAATCAGGTATACTGGCAAAATGTACAGACTTTCAGCTGTTTGCAATAAACAAATCAAACAAAAGCAATCGTAATAATTCAACACAACGAATGCTTGTGTTGAAAGATGATTGCCATGAAGGGGTTAAATAACTTTGAAACTGGAGAAATCATTATAAGTTGCATTTTCTGTTGAATTTGTGGAAACCACTTGAAGCATTTGTTGTGTTGAACTATTTCAGTTGCTTTTATTTGATTTGTTCATTGCAAACAGCTGAAAGTCTGTACATTTTGCCAATAAATCTGGTTTTCAGTGAGGGTTGAATAATTTTGATTGCAACTGTAAGAGGGCATTGATAAGTTTACTGTGAATTACCCCCCAAACCCCCCCCCCCCTTTTTTTCTGTTCCCTTGTTAACACTCTCTTTGTTCCTGTGTTAACACCTTTAACTCTTCCCAACCAGGTATAGAAAGATAAAGCCCCTCACCATTTGCGCATTCCTTTGTCTCCCCGAATACCATTTGCGTGCATCTACATACCTTCCCGAATAGCGTTGATATGCTTCCTATTTTATGCAAATATGCACTTCCGCCTAGCCAATCAATAGTTAACCCACTGTCTATGTTCCATGTCAAGCATGATATATACTCTGCCATTCTTTGAATAAATGAGAGCTCTTTGAATTTTGTGTGTCTGTGTGTCATTTGGCAACTCTCCCAAATCCTTGGTGTGGGAAGTGTGTGGTGGGGCAAGGGCACCATCTTTTTGTATACTTTCTCTTTCTCTCTTCTTAAAAATCGTAACCCAAAGATTCTAAGATCCAAACATTTATGTGATGCTAATAGTGTGTCTTTTTCAGTGTATTAAAGTCTGCATTCACAGTAACACTGTTTTGAACACTATTAAGAACGCTGTTTTGATGGCTATTTCTGCTGTGTGTCTATTATTCTTTCTTTCAAGGGCTTTGTCAATTCTGTTAAGAATTTTAGGACTATTTAAAACAAATATTCTCCTAGCCCTGTGTGCCATCTGTTATAGCAGAAGTATTGTAGAGTAGAATTTTGGAGAAGAATTCAAATGAAATTATGCTGCATGGCTCAGTGGGTCACGCAGGTGTCGCTGGGAGGCCAAAATGGTCCAAGCAGCGCATTTAAAACCCACTTGCATCGCGTTGTCCAGTGGGTTGCACATATCAATTGGTCAGCGCTGCGCTCTTCAGTGGTTTACGCCATGCTACCCAGTGGGTCATGCAGGTATTTGGTCTGCTCTATTTTGGTTCTTCTGAGTAGCTCAGTTTGGACCAGCTTTTCAGTTGTTTGGCTTCCCATATGTAATGTTATCAGAGACAGTGCTCTTTTATTTATTTATTTATTTATTTTATTAAAACAAATCCAAACATTGAACATGTTTTCAAGCTCTAAGATAAGCTCCAAATAAAAGTACTTCAGATCATATTGCTTTTCTCTTGACTTTATTGACATATGTGACCTTGAAGTAATCCAAAAATAATCAGATTACATTACTTTCATATTGTGATACTTGGATTACATTATTGATTACATTTTTTATGAACTCATTTGTAAATGTAATGGAATACATTTTTAAAATAACCCTCCCAACCCTGATCACAACTCCTAGAGCAGGTGTAGGTGAATAAACATGAATCTAAGTCCTGTTATTGTGGGGCAAAAACATGGCTGCCGTAAAATAGCAGTATAGGTTTAGAGGAACCCTTGGGGAGGTGTTTGTTTGCTCAATAATACTTTGGCCTGTTACATTTAAGCACTTATGAATACATCTGCCTTTGGCATCCAAAAGTCCATCAAAGTTGTTCAAGATTATGCCACTGATCTATATAAGATGCCAGGGGATGATTTAGATCATGGGCAGCTTAAGAAATAGCAGGACTGCTCACCGCTCTCTAAGTAAACCTTCTTCTGTATATAGAAGATCAGACCTGTCTGATCTTTATAAAGCATGTAGTTTGATTGACAGGTCTGACCTCCACACAGCTGTAGCTCAGGACCAGAAACAGTGCTACTTTAAAACTGCTAATTTAATAGCAAAGTCAGCTTGGTCTTGTTACTGCACTGTTTCCTCCATTGTGTCTTAAAAACATGTTCTAATTACTTCATAGTATCACAGGCCTTATTGTGCAAACAATACAGTATTTATGGAAACATGCAAAACCTTCAAATGTTATTGGAGATCCTCCTAATGGCAGGTAAGGGAAAAAAGGTGATCAATTAAATCTCTCTCTTTTTTGGTTTGCAAAGCCAGTCAATTTAAACACTTTTATTTGAGTTTACTCTCTGCTCAAAATGACCTATCATATTTGAGCTGTGTGTGAGTTTATGACACCATGAGTTTTACGTACAGGGACGCATCTGCTTCAGTGCATTTTCATCAGAGTCACATGAAAAGAATCATCTTGTGCAGTCACAGGTGGCAGCTTATAGATTTGCTTTCCACGCTGCATTGTTAAAGGTGGATAAGAAAAGCAAGACTGGAATAAAAGGTCTGCATTATTAATCGGCAGATAAAGAATAGAGCCTACCACTGTGACACATACTAGATACTAGCAGGAGAGAAACTAGAACAGAAGAAAAAGGAGAAAAAAAAAAGTGTGCTGTCAAGAAGCTAAGACACTAACAGAATATTTATGCATTTCAAACTTTAAACAAAAACAAATTCACAAAATTACATTTCCACAGATAAATATGCAAGCATACATGCACCCCCACTCACAAAAAGACACATACACATACAGTGGTGCTTGAAAGTTTGTGAACCCTTTAGAATTTTCTATATTACTGCATAAATATGAACTAAAACATCATCAGATTTTCACACAGGTCCTAAAAGTGGACAAATAGAACCCAGTTAAACAAATAAGACAAAAATATTATACTTGGTCATTTATTAATTGAGGAAAATGATCCAATATTATGTATCTGTGAGTGGCAAAAGTATGTGACCCTTTGCTTTTAGTATCTGGTGTGAGCCCCTTGTGCAGCAATAACTGCAACTAAACGTTTCCGGTAACTGTTGATCAGTCCTGCACATCGGCTTGGAGGAATTTTTGCCCATTCCTCAGTACAGAACAGCTTCAACTCTGGGATGTTGGTGGGTTTCTTCACATGAATTGCTTGCTTCAGGTCCTTCCACAACATTTCTATTGGATTAAGATCAGGACATTGACTTGGCCACTCCAAAATATTAACTTTATTCTTCTTTAACCATTCTTTGGTAGAATGACGTGTGCTTAGGGTCGTTGTCTTGCTGCATGCCCCACTTTCTCTTGGGATTCAGTTCATGGACAGATGTCCTGACATTTTCCTTTAGAATTTGCTGGTATAATTCAGACTTCATTGTTCCATCAATGATGGTAAGTCATCCTGACCCAGATGCAGCAAAACAGGCCCAAACCATGATACTACAACCACCATGTTTCACAGATGGGATAAGGTTCTTATGCTGGAATGCAGTGTTTTCCTTTCTCCAAATATAACCCTTCTTATTTAAACCAAAATTTCTATATTGGTCTCATCCATCCACAAAACATTTTTCCAATAGCATTCTGGCTTGTCTACATGATTGTTAGCAAACTGCAGAGAGGCAGCAATGTTCTTTTTGGAGAACAGTGACTTTCTCCTTGCAACCCTGCTATGTACACCATTGTTGTTCAGTGTTCTCCTGATGGTGGACTCATGAACATTAACCAATGTGAGAGAGGCCCTTAGTTGCTAAGATGTTACCCTGGGCTCCTTTGACTATTACACGTTTTGCTCTTTCAGTGATCTTTGTTGGTTGATGACTCCTGGGGAGGGTAATAGTGTGTGACTGTGGATTGTTGGAGTTCAAACTCTTTAGAGATGGTTTTGCAACCTTTTCCAGCCTGATGAGCATCAACAACTCTTTTTCTGAGGTCATCAGAAATCTCCTTTCTTCATGCCATGATACACTTCCACAAACATGTGTTATGAAGATCAGACTTTGATAGATCCCTGTTCTTTAAATAAAACAAAGTCCTCACTCACACATGATTGTCATCCCATTGATTGAAAATTAAAAATTGAAAACTTGTGTGGCGCTTCTTTGGTGTAATACCTTTTACTTGAGGGAGCTACCCTGAGTTCTTTTCTATTTATCAACAGAAATACACTTACGTTTAACCTTTAATTCAGTAATCAAACCAAGGTCTAAACCTTTAACAGTTTTACTAATATAGACACAAAGTATTTAACATGAAAGTCAAGCATTAGACATTCAGCTTCAATTTTACATCATGTACAGTTCTCCGAATGCCTTAAGAAGTTTCATATGTCACAACAACAGAAAAATGTGTGCACAACACTCAAAAGATATAGGCTATTCGCCCAGATTAACCAACAAAAACCGGCATTACCCCATACAACAAACAAAATAATAGTACCAAGATCCCCGTTGCAGGCCTGAATGTAGCTGGCGTACGTAGGAGCCTCAAACAAAATGGCTGCTTCACCACGAGGGCAAAAACAAATAAATGGTACCTTGATCAAAAATGGGGTCACACTCACGCAGGGTCATTGCAAGATAGAAGAAAAGGAGATTCATGCACAGGTAGTCATCTGCGAAGTCCCCAGCTCTTTTCTCCATGACAAACACAGTCTCTGCTCATCCAGTTGGCTGTTCGCTAACTTATTAGCAAAGTCCATGTGTGCACTAGCATTCAAGTCTTAACAGCTAGCTCTTAGGTATTATATTCTTTCCGCGGTAATATAACGTCTCTCTGAGGTTATACTCTCCACAGATAGCTTATTCCACCACTAAAGTCACATATAGTGCTCTGGTCGACCACTTAACTCACAGTGATGGTACTTGAGAAAAAACTGCAGCTAGCAAATTCACACTCCTTCCACACGCACGCTCTTCTCTTCTCTCTCTCTCTCTCTCTCGCGCTGCTTTTCCTTGACCTTCGGTGACCTATAACTCCCTCCTGATTGGTCCATTAACACAAATAATTTAAACTTACACCTTTACATCCCTTTTTTTCTCTGTACACACGTCAAAGTATTATTATAGCATTAACCTCCTTATGAATGTAATTTTTCCCATCAACTATTTAAGAACTTATTCTATGAATGAATCAACTTAAATAATGACACTATTTTCCACCTCGCTACATATGGTAGACAGAACCCATGGAGACACATTTGGCAGTAGTTTCCACGCTGCCAGACAGTTTTTTAGTGACGTTAACTATTCCACATTCTATTGGAGGGAAAGCATCAGATTTTCGTTTCCCTGTGACAGCTCGCTGACCAGATAACACTGAAAACTTGGGACAGCTATGGCTAGGGGAGGCCCTACAGTAGCACTGGGGGCTAACTGCCCTAACAACCTCATGTCCCCTGATACGTCCCTCCACAGCCCGTCAGGACCGCTCTTCTTTGTCTGCTTGGCCTTTATGACCATTCTCAGATCAGGCCTAGTAGCAGGCCGCGACTGGTTCCCCTGGTTGTCTGCAGGGGTTGGCGGGCTGCCATACTCGCCTTCTGAGTCTCCCTCGCACTAGTACTGGCCCGGGCTGCACTCGTGGATGCTCAGGTGAACTCGACACAACAGGGAAGGAACTGGCTGAATGGCCGCCATATGTCGAGTTCACTCAGCAGGTCTGCTTGGTAGGCCTGAAACACTGTCATTGTTTGCAGTGACCTACAAGCAAGACTACTACTGCATAGGCCTTGCCCACCAATACCACGGTGGCCTTACACGATGGCTTGGATGGCAAAGCCGGCCCCCCTAAATTACCTGCCGTCGAAGGAGAGAGGTAGCTCTCAAGTGCCTCCTCCTCCTTCAGCATAGCTAAATAGCCATGCCGTTCATTCCCCACAATGGCCGAATAATCCAACATCATTTTCCCCCAGAAGCCTGATATTTTGTCAGGCACTTCTGGAAGAAAGGGGAGTTTTCTGCATTGTGAGGGATTTACTTGCACTAGGGACAAAAAGGCTCATCCAGCCTTAGTAATCACTTCAAGCAGCTCTTTATATGCTGTTCTCAGTTTTTAGCACATCCTTCTGGCTCCTCCAAGTCAGAGAGGAATTATTACAATTATTTTTGTGTGTGTGTTTTTTCTCTTTCTTTTTTCCCTTTTGGCTTTCCATAGCAGAAGGAGTCGCGGTGACGCGAGCTCCAAAATCCAGCAGAGAGCCGGACCTGGAAGACAGAGCAAGAGATAGAGCAGCGCTCGTCTCCCAGATCCATCTTCCAGATCCATAAAAGATCCCCCGGACCTGAGACGGCTAGCTGCCTCGGCAGCTCTGAAACCCAACTCACTTCGGCTTTCGAGAAGAGCGCGAGTAGCGAGCGGAGCTGCCTCTCAAGGCTGCCATTGCATGCTCCACTCCCTAGACACTTCACACAGAAAGTGTTCACTGCTCCCCGTGATGAAACGGGAACAAGCTGTAACACACTTCCTGAATTCTCTCACTCATATTTTTCTCTCTCACTCATTCCTTTTTTTCTTCTCTTTTTTTAAAGGGATAGAAAAGTCCAGAGATTTTGAGAAAAGATAGAGAGGAAATGAAGCGTCTTTTTGTTTCTTTACACAAACAACCGACATGCAGTCTTTTGATGAAGTTAATAAGGCTGATGGCGCGGTTCACAGGCGCCATATTTATATCACGCGCCGTGCTTAATTGCCACGTCACCTGATCATGGCAGGCCTATAAATAGACATGATTTTACACAAGCTTCAGATGTCGGTCGCACGCAAGAGGCACTCCCATAGTGTTATGCTAAACGCAACGTCGAGTTCCCTTTGAAAGGGAACACAGGTGTTGCCTGTCGGGTTTTTTTTTAACATAGGGCTTATAGCACATAGACCTGGCAATACATTACACATTCTACTGTACACTAAAGACATGTTCACACTTGAATCTGCACATAGGACCAGTTTTTGGTCGGTTTAGGGTGGGGCTCATAATCCCAGATTTGTACACACACACACACACACACACACACACACACACACACACAAACTTATTATTAATACATTCATGCAAATTCCATCAGTGCACCATTTAGCCATAGCCATTGCTGTATGTTTCATACATCCATTCATGCATTTATTATATCCTTTCACTTCTCATATCTCCACTTAAGGCAGTCCGATTTTACCTGAACCATTCTATCTTGAAAAGTATTGAACAGCTGTACATGATGTCCATCTGTACATGTGAACTAACTTTATTCTTCTTTTATAACAACAGTAACAACAGCTTGTGTACAATATATCATGTACATCAAATAAGTGGAATACATAAATCCTGACAAGTTTATACATTTATAAAATTTACATCAAATTTACAATTGTATAAAAATTCATATTACTTAAGTCAATGAAAAACGCTTGTTTTTCATTTCTCCTGCTTGGATTTAAAACCACAATCAAATAACCATTCATGTTTTTATCTTTTAATTGTTACTGACACAAAAATAGATCAACCAAAAAAGCTCACAAACTATAATGTAACATTAATGTAATCAGTTTTGACACAAAGTGTAATCATTTGTGAATTGGGCTGTAGAGATACAAAATATTACTGGTGTAGGAAACGAATAAATTTTTTAAAATTTTAAATATATATATTTTTTTTTAATTTTGTACAAATGCATTTTGTGTCAAAACAACACAAAAAATTATTGTCCAGTCCACATAGAGCACTCTTGAAAATGAACAATTTCTGCAAATGTTCATTCACATTTACTTAATGTGTGATGGACTTTAACCATGGTTTGGATTTATTGTTGTATTGATTACAGTGTGCAGTTTCTCTTATACTATTTCCAAGAGAAGAAATATGCTTTTGTGTTGTGCCTTATTTTACATATCATCCAGATTTGGTCTTATCATATAGGTATGTTAGATTTGACTATGAGGTCATTTGACTATGAGATCGTTTCTAATTCATATCTTTGCAAATGTATTTAGGCTTAGGTAAGGCAATTTGACTATCTGCATTGAGCGTCTGTATGGGAGTTTCAAACAGTGACTAAACATGGTGAAGAAACTGGATGTGTACATTTGCATTAGTCTGTGTTTATGGTTCACAGTCATGGACCACATGATATGAGCAGCAGCAGTTTTGAGATCAAAAGTGAGAGCTTAAATATGATCAAGCAAACCTACAGTACCTTTTCATTTTTGTTTTCAAATTTGAAAACTTTATATGCTGAAATCATTTGTACATATAGCAAAGAGACACGGGGTTCAGCTCTTAAATGATTTTAAAAAATCCATCACGGAAATAGACAAGTCCTCATGCAAATTGGGCACAAAGTGTGTGCGCCTCAAGCTGCTTTTTCTTTCCCTCTTTCTTTTCCTTTCTGTTTTAAATAGGAGCTAAAAATTATTTTTCCTGATATATATTAATTAAAGCAATCACCTGTGTTTTGCTGTAAATCTTATGCAGCAACTATTTACCCAATAGTTACAACCCCTGTGATGTGCTTTTCCAATGTAAAATGCTTCCACTTTTTTAGAGTTCCTGTAAATCACATGGTTCTTTTGATTAGTCTAATTCACTTCTTCATTTCTGCCACCAGTTGAGAGCACAAGATTAGTTCCCAGATACCATATAAGATAAGTTATTTTCAGATGAATCCAATTTTAACTTGGATGGAACGGATGGTATGGTGTTTGTGTGGAGAAAGCCAGGAGAAGAATTTAAACTAACCTGTTTTGTTGGCTAAAACATGGAAGAAACTGCCACTTGATTCATTGTTCAGACATTGTCAAAACATTTAGCAAAACAAAGGATGGCAAACTACAGTGGGGGTTATAAGTATTGAACACGTCAACATTTTTTTCAGTAAATATATTTCCAAAGAGGCTATTCACATGATATTTTCATCAGACTTTGGTATTAACTCAAGAAATCCAAACATATAAATAAATCCAAACATTAAAGTCCATAAATGAAGTTATGTGTAATAAAGAGGAATGACACAGGAAAAAAAGAATTGAACACACTAACTGAAATGTATTTAATACTTAGGGGAGAAGCATTTGTTTGTAATGACAGCTTCAAGATGCTTTCTGTATGAAGAAATTAATTTGCCGCAGTATTCAGGTGAGATTTTGGCCCATTCTTTTAAACATATTGTCTTTAAATCTTGTTCAATTGGATTCAAGTCAGGTGATTGACTGGGCCATTCTCATGCCTTGATTTTTTTTCTCTGAAACCAATTGAGTGTTTCCTTTGCTGTATGCTTTGGATTGTTGTCCTGCTGGAAGGTCCACCCACGTCTCATCTTCATCATCCTGGTGGA
>JANDJT010000060.1:16808502-16821345 GCA_024331685.1 Stegophilus panzeri | reverse complement strand
TATATATATATATATATATATATATATATTTGGGTCATTGTGTACATTTTCTTATCAGGTGTAGAGCTAGAAGTGCAACGCCACTGAAAGTAAAAGTGATAGAAGAGACATCCATATCAAGGAAAGTGAGCTGGCAATCACTGGTGGCATGGAATTACCTGAGAAATATAAAAATTATACATAATATTAAATCCACACAAAGTTTCAAAATGTTCCTCCAGTTCTTTCTTTTTAGTAACACTTTTCCAGTAATATTTCCAGCCTTTTGGTGCCCCCGTCCCAAAATTTTTGAGATGTTTTGTTGCCATCAAAATTCAAAATTACCATATTTTTCCCTTAAAATGGTACATTTCCTCAGTTTAAACATTTGATATGTTTTCTACGTTCTATTGTGAATAAAATATGGGTTTATTGCATTCTGTTTTTATATACATTTTACACAGCATTCCAACTTTTTTGGAACTGGGGTTGTATATACACACACACACTGGATTACACTGGATTAATTTCCACTGTTATGCTGATGATACTCAACTTTATATTTGTACAAGACCAGATGAAATTTCTAAATTTTCCAGGTTAACAGAATGTGTTAAAGACATTAAAGACTGAATGACCTGTAATTTTCTTCTACTAAATTCTGATAAAAAAGAGATCTTGCTAATTGGAACAAAAATATGTACATAAATGCTCTTAGAATACAATCTGCATTATGTATGGATACTTCATCCTCTACAGTCAAAGACCTGGGTGTTATATTAGACAGCAACCTGTCATTTGAAAATCATATTTCCCATGTAACCAAAACAGCTTTCTTCCAACTTAGAAATATTGCCAAGCTACGTAACATGTTATCTGTTTCTGATGCAGTAAAACTAGTTCATGTGTTCATGAATTTATATTTAATTTTTATTTCTGTAAACCTGCTTTGTGACAATGTCCATTGTTAAAAGCACTATAGAAATAAAACTGAATTGAAAACATAATTTTATATATATATTAAAAAAATAACAAAATAAAGTCTCTGCAAGTGTATACTGACCAAAATCTGAGTGACACGAATGGACTTTTTATCAACACTAAAGGTCAAGTTGTTAAGTCCTTTGAGAAGGACGTCCTTCACTTTGGTCACAGTAACAGCTGGGCCACTAGAATTCATATAAATATTGCTTTCTGTCACAATAGAACCATTCCTGAAAGGACACAAATGTAGAGATACAGATTAAAATTAAATCATTAATCAACAAAGAAAAAAAATGCATATTCAGATCTTCCTTCTTACCTGAATTTTAGAATTTGCATGTGGATGAAGTTTGTAAAGGCTTTCTTGTATAACGTTTCAACCTAAAATAAATTAGAAATGAATCAGGTGAGTATGAACAGCAGTGTATAAACTGGTCTATCACATTTAGTATATGCATACAGTGTATAAAGTATATAAATAAATAGTTAAATTATAAAAAGTATCTAAAGGTAACTAATAACAAATTCACTGAGACTTAAACATTTTCAAATTCAAAGATAATTGTGCCCACACAATGCATGTGCATTGAATCTGACTGCCCAATATTGATATAATTTAATGAAACTGAAGTGAAAAACAGACGAGTGCAAAAATGAGACAACTTCTACTTTATTTCATAACCAAAAGCCAACATTTGAACCATTATGAGTTCTTTATGTTCTCTCATAGAGCAACATAATTGCTCAGGTGGCAAAATGACTATTGTTTAGATGAATCATTTACATTGTAACTGGTAGCATTTTCAATAAAGCATACCTGAGTATGGATACTTGTAGCTTTTGCTGCAAACTGTGGAGAGCTGGTATTGGCCAGTGCTGGATCAAAGGTTTCATTGATGCTGAACACCAAGTTGAATACTGCACCTACTACAGAAGTGTTTGTTGAAGAAATGTTTGTAGATGTGCTTGGAGATGGTATAGTGTTTGTTGAAGAGGTGCCTGTAGATGTGCTTGGAGATGATACAGTGTTTGCTGAAGAGGTGTGTGTCACTATTAATTGAGAGGTTAAATAGGAATTAGAATACTTACCAGTACTAAATGTTATTAAAATGCGGTATGTCTGAAAGTCTATACAGACCAGGAACCTGGGTGACACTTATAGACCTTGGAATAATGTTTAAGCTTGAGCTGCTCACAATCAGTTTAACAAGGGTGTCTTTTACTGTGGACTCAGTTGGGATGCTGCCATTGGCACTAAATTCAAGGCTGCAATTTGTCACAATTAAACCATTCCTAAAAAAAAAAAAAAAAAACACCCACAAATACAGGTTGAAATTCTGAATCATCAAAAGTAAAGAAAACAATTATTCAGAGCAATGCCTTTATATATTATTTCTCACCTAAATCCATGAATTACCATCCGGAGGAAGTTTCTAAAGATTCGTCTGCAACTTGGTTCAAGCTGAAAACATTTATTGATTAATCAGTTAATTTGTTCATAAAGACAGACCTCAAATACATTGGCTGTTTGGTTTGTCACATTTAAGATTAGACAGAGTTTAAAAAACAACAAAAAAAATAACTGATGCATGGAGACGTATAAATGTTCAGATGCATATATAATTGTGCTACATGGCGTGCTAGTTGTAATTAACTTAACAGTATTCATATAGATGTGCTTGGAGATGATCTGCTGTATGGTGAAGAGGTGTTTTAAATGTCCTTGGCGATGATATGCTGTATTGTAAAGAGTGGCCTGTAAATGTGCTTGAAGATGACATGCTGTATGGTGAAGAGGGGCCTGTAGATGTGCTTGGAGATGATATGCTGTATGGTGAAGAGGTGTTTCTAGATGTGCTTGGATATGATATGCTGTATGGTGAAGAGGTGTTTGTAAATGTGCTTGGAGGTGAGATGCTGTATGATGAAATGGTGTTTGTAGATGTGCTTGGCGATGATATGCTGTATGGTGAAGAGGTGCCTGTACATGGGCTTGGAGATGATATGCTGTATGGTGAAGAGGTGCCTGTAAATGTGCTTGGCGATGATATGCTGTATGGTGAAGAGGGGCCTGTAAATGTGCTTGGAGATGATATGCTGTATGGTGAAGAGGTGTTTGTAGATTGGCTTGGAGCTGATTTGCTACATGGTGAAGAGATGTTTGTAGATGTGCTTGGAGATGAGATGCTGTATAATGAAGAGGTGTTTCTAGATGGGCTTGGAGATGATATGCTGTATGGTGAAGAGGTGCCTGTAGATGTGCTTGGAGATGATATGCTGTATGGTGGAGAGGTGTTTGTAATTGGGCTTGGAGATGATATGCTGTGTGGTGAAGAGTTGTTTGTAGATGTGCCTGGAGATGAGATGCTGTATGGTGAAGATATGTTTGTAGATGTGCTTGGAGATGATATGGTGTATGGGGAAGAGATGTTTGTATATGTGCTTGGAGATGAGATGCTGTATGGTGAAGAGTTGTTTGTATATGTGCTTGGAGATGAGATGCTGTATGGTAAAAAGGTGTTTGTAGATGTGCTTTGCGACGATATGCTGTATGGTGTAGAGGTGCCTGTAGATATGCTTGGAGTTGATATGCTCTATGGTGAAGAGGTGTTTGTAGATGTGCTTGGAGATGATATGCTGTATGGTGAAGAGGTGTTTGTAAATGTCCTTGGCGATGATATGCTGTATGGTGAAGAGGGGCCTGTAAATGTGCTTGGAGATGACATGCTGTATGGTGAAGAGGAGCCTGTAGATGTGCTTGGAGATGATATGCTGTATGGTGAAGAGGTGTTTCTAGATGGGCATGGAGATGATATGCTACATGGTGAAGAGATGTTTGTATATGTGCTTGGAGATGAGATGCTGTATGGTGAAAAGGTGTTTGTAGATGTGCTTTGCGATGATATGCTGTATGGTGTAGAGGTGCCTGTAGATATGCTTGGAGTTGATATGCTCTATGGTGAAGAGGTGTTTGTAGATGTGCTTGGAGATGATATGCTGTATGGTGAAGAGGTGTTTGTAAATGTCCTTGGCGATGATATGCTGTATGGTGAAATGTTGTTTGTAGATGTGCTTGGTGATGATATGCTGTATGGTGAAGAGGTGCCTGTAGATGGGCTTGGAGATGATATGCGGTATGGTGAAGAAGTGTTTGTACGTGTTCTTGGATATGATATGCTGTATCGTGAAGAGGTGACTGTAGATGTGCTTGGAGATGAAATGCTGTATGGTGAAGAGATGTTTGTAGATATGCTTGGAGATGAGATGCTGTATGGTGAAGAGGTGTTTGTAATTGGGCTTGGAGATGATATGCTGTATGGTGAAGAGGTGTTTGTAGATGTGCTTGGAGATGATATCCTGTATGGTGAAGAGGTGTTTGTAGATCGGCTTGGAGATGAGATGCTGTATGGTGAAGAGGTGTTTGTAATTGGGCTTGGAGATGATATGCTGTATGGTGAAGAGTTGTTTGTAGATGTGCTTGGAGATGATATGCTGTATGGTGAAGAGATGTTTGTATATGTGCTTGGAGATGAGATGCTGTATGGTGAAGAGTTGTTTGTAGATCTGCATGGAGATGAGATGCTGTATGGTGAAGAGGTGTTTGTAGATGTGCTTTGCGATGATATGTTGTATGGTGAAGAGGTGTTTGTAGATGTGCTTGGAGATGATATGCTGTATGGTGAAGAGGTGTTTGTAGATGTGCTTGGAGATGATATGCTGTATGGTGTAGAGGTGCCTGTAGATGTTCTTGGAGATGATATGCTGTATGGTGAAGAGGTGTTTGTAGATGTGCTTGGAGATGATATGCTGTATGGTGAAGAGGTGTTTGTAAATGTCCTTGGCGATGATATGCCCTATGGTGAAGAGGGGCCTGTAGATGTGCTTGGAGATGATATGCTGTATGGTGAAGAGGTGTTTCTAGATGGGCTTGGAGATGTTATGCTACATGGTGAAGAAGTGTTTGTAGATGTGCTTGGAGATGAGATGCTGTATGATGAAATGATGTTTGTAGATATGCTTGGCGATGAAATGCTGTATGGTGAAGAGGTGCCTCTAGATGTGCTTGGAGATGATATGCTGTATGGTGAAGAGGTGCCTGCAGATGGGCTTGGAGATGATATACTGTATGGTGAAGAAGTGTTTGTAGATGTTCTTGGAGATGATATGCTGTATGGTGAAGAGGTGTTTGTAGATCGGCTTGGAGATGATATGCTGTATGGTGAAGAGGTGTTTGTAGATGGGTTTGCAGATGATATGCTGTATGGTGAAGAGATGTTTGTAGATATGCTTGGAGATGATATGCTGTATGGTGAAGACATGTTTGTAGATGTGCTTGGAGATGAGATGCTGAATGGTGAAGAGGTGTTTGTAGATGTTCTTGGCGATGATATGCTGTACGGTGAAGAGGTGCCTGTAGATGATTTGCTGTATGGTGAAGAGGTGTTTGTAGATGTGCTTGGAGATGATATGCTGTATGGTGAAGAGATGTTTGTAGATGAGATGCTCTATGGTGAAGAGGTGTTTGTAGATGTGCTTGGCAATGTTATGCTGTACGGTGAAGAGGTGCCTGTAGATGATTTGCTGTATGGTGAAGAGGTGTTTGTAGATGTGCTTGGAAATGATATGCTGTATGGTGAAGAGATGTTTGTAGATGAGATGCTCTATGGTGAAGAGGTGCCTGTAGATGTGCTTGGAGATGATATGCTGTATGGTGAAAAAGTGTTTGTAGATGTGCTTGGAGATGATATGCTGTATGGTGAAGAAGTCCCTGTAGATGTGTTTGGAGATGATACGGTGTTTGTTGAAGACGTGCCTGTAGATGTGCTTTGAGATGATACGGTGTTTGTTGAAGAGCCGCCTGTAGATGTGCTTGGAGATGATATGCTGTATGGTGAAGAAGTCCCTGTAGATGTGTTTGGAGATGATATGCTGTTTGTTGAAGACGTGCCTGTAGATGTGCTTGGAGATGATACGATGTTTGTTGAAGAACTGCCTGTAGATGTGCTTGGAGATGATATGGTGTTTGCTGAGGAGGTGTGTGACACTATTAATTGAGAGGTTAAATATGAATTAGAATACTTACAAGTACAAAATATTATTAAAATGCAGTATCTTTGAAAGTCTATACTGAACAGGAACCTGGGTGACACTTATAGACCTAGGGATAATGATTAAGCTTGAGTTGCTTGCAATCAGATTAACAAGGGCATCCTTTTCTGTGGAGTAAGTTGGGATGCTCCCATTGGCAGTAAATTCAAGGCTGCAATTTGTCACAGTTGAACCATTCCCAAACAAAAAACATCCATAATATACAGGTTGAAATTCTGAATCATCAAAAGTAAAGAAAAACAATTATTCAGAGCAATGCCTTTATATATTATTTCTCACCTAAATCCATGAATTACCATCCGGAGGAAGTTTCTAAAGATTCGTCTGCAACTTGGATCAAGCTGAAAAAAATTATTTAATAATCAGTTAATTTGTTCATCAACACAGACCTCAAATACATTGGCTGTTTGGTTTGTCACATTTAAGATTAGACAGAGTTTCAAAAAAAATAAACTATTAATGCCTGGAGACATGAATATTCACATTCATATTTAATTGTGCCACATGGTGTGACAGTTGTAATTAACTTCACAGTATTCCTATAACTTACTGAACTTTGAAAAATCAGACATTAGGGCAAATGTCAGACATGTCCAGAACATATCCTGTTTTTACAGAAAGCCACACTGAGAAAAGTTAAGAGTTCTCTGAGTTGTCTTATATGGAATCCAACTGTTCAGGTGGCAAAAATCCTCTTGTTTAGACGAATCAATTAAATTGTAACTGGTAGCATTATCAATCAAGCATACCTGATTACGGATACATGTAGCTTTTGCTGCAAACAGTGGAGAGCTGGTATTGGCCAGTGCTGGATCAAAGGTTTCACTGATGCTGAAGACCAAGTTGAATTCTACAGCTACTACAGAAGTGTTTGTTGAAGAAATGTTTGTAGGTGTGCTTGGAGAGGATATGCTGTATGGTGAAGAGGTGCCTGTAGATGTCCTTGGAGATGATATGCTGTATGGTGAAGACATGTTTGTAGATGTGCTTGGAGATGATATGCTGTATGGTGAAGAGCTTTATAGTTGTGAACATAGGGAAGACCGGGTTGCTGAACTGTTTCTTTTGAAGAGCTGCAAAAAGTCTCTGAAGAGTCTGGGTTACTGATCCAAAGGTCAGGGGTTCAAGCCCCAGCACCGCCAAGCTGCAACACCAATTTATAAGTATTAATTAGTCAGTCTTATGGTTCTATTAATGTATTTATAAATAATACATTTACAAGACTATTTACAAATGCAGGTCTTGTGATGCGTTCCTGTGTATTATAGTGGACCATATTTGTTTCACTGAGTGGGGATGAAGTCAAGGACAGCCAAGCTCAACGATGCACACTAGAAGCTGACTCTTAATTTTTTTTTTTATTCAGGTTTTTTGCACTTTTGCCCATGTATTGCATATACTAGTTTATATTTTGCACTTTCATATTTGTTGTAAATAGCTATTTTTGCCTCCTAAAATCCAATCCCATGTCCATGTCATAGGATGTGGATACAGCAACTTCTGCATGCCTATATATTACATGTGTGACAGTGCTAACTGGGCTCTGGTGCCCAAAGGCTAAACAAGATGAGTAAGTTTCAAACTTTTTATTTGTGAAATTGCACATTTGTTATTTCATTTTGTGCCATTTGGATATATTTTTTGTGTATTTTGTTGGTGGTTTGTGCCATCTGGACAGGTTCTATTTCTGTAATAAGCACACTTTATGATTTCTTAGCATTTGCATTGTGGAAACTGCATCCTATGTTTCACTTTACTTAAAACCATCAGTGATTAATTTATAAAGGTTATTAACTGTATTATAACTCACAATAAGTATTTATAAGGCAGCACAACACAACTATCAACAACAATATAAAATAATAATGGGCATTGAAAATGCAAGTGCATCACTTATAAGTAATTATAATAATAATAATATAAATGTAGCTATAACTGTTATTATAACAAAATATAGGTCTTTATGTGTCATTATAAATATGTTCATAGAGCAGTAATACTTGCTTATAAATAATTATAAATGTGGCTATAATGCTTTCAAAGCACTGGCTTCATAGAAAGTGTTACCGAGATAAGACAAGGTTTTTCTTTGTCAGGGATTCTTTATACTTTGGCATTATAACCACTTTTAAATATATTGAGGAGTTTTTAAAGGGATATCTTTACAAACCTGTAAAAGTACATTTTCCTTATCTGCTTACGCTGATGATGTTATCATAATACCTAATAATCAAAATGATGTGGATTATTAAAGACATTGAAAGATTTTGAAATGATCCCTTCAGCAAGAATTAACTGGGATAAAAGTGATTTTTTTCTTGGAAAGACTGCATTGGGTACCACATAATGTATTGTGTCTACCAAAAGAAGAAGGAGGACAAGGACTACATTTGCAAAGTAGGACTGCAACTTTTCGACTACATTTAAACAGCGATTTCTCACTGGTCTTAAGTTGGAAACCAGTGGCCAGTACTATTTTGAAAACTGCTGAAGGACTTTTTTTTTTTTTGAAAAGTTGAAAATGTAGGCGTTTTTAAGAGTTAAATCCATTAGATTTGTTGCACAAGTACTACAGAAATTACAGTCTGCTTTTACAACAGGAGAAACCAAAATGGGAGGGAGAGTTTATCCCTAATGAAAAAGACTTTTTCAAAATCTGTTTCTTTCACCAAATTTAGGTGAATACACAGGAATTTTATTGGAGTCTGAAAAATTGACATGGATTTGGATTTGTATGTAAGTAGTGTTAAAAAGTTGTATAAAGCTTGTGTGAAAAATAATCTGTCTCTCTGTGTGTGTGTGTGTGTGTGTGTGTGTGTGTGTGTGTGTGTGTGTGTGGTTATGGGAGTCACTGAAAGGGACAGGATTGACCAGTGCTTGTCTTGTGATTGACTAGTTGATCTTAGCGAAGTAATGAGCACCCTTGGTCTAAAAAAACATTTTATAATGCATTTTGATTTTAAAAAAGTAGCATAATATATTAGTCTGATTTCAGTTAGTGCTAATATGGTATATTTTAGGAACTCTGTAGCCAAGTTTTTTGTATGTCACACTCTTGTATCTTCAAATTCATACATAATACAGTATCTCAAGAGAGGAGGTAGCAGATTTAATGTTATATTTGGGCAGGATAAGGTAAGTGACTACAGAAACTGAGACAGAACTCAGATTCTTAGGGAAAAAGGCAAAATGAGAAGACTTACCAGTCATACACAAAATAGCCAGTACCAGCCTCCAGTCCATTGTGTTGTTTATAGCCTAAAATAAAACAAATGAATATGTATTTACACAATATTTTTTTTTTTTTTTTTTTTTAAAAAAAACATCAGTTGTGACTAATCTGTGTCTTCAGTGTAGGAGGTGAAACCAGAAACCAGTTCAATCTAATCACTTAGGAAAACTGAAGTTATAGATAGATAGATTTTTACCTATTTATATTTAAGCATACAATTATAAACAAGAAACCAAGAATAACTATATTTATATAGTTATACTTATATACTTATATAAAAATAACTATACCCACTGAGTCACCTGTGTCCACAGGTAGCAGATGTGGAGTGTCCTCAGCCCAGTGGCAGTGTCAAAGTGTAAAATACAGAGCAGGTTAATGGGCTATTTAACGGGAGGGAGTAACAATGGATCATAGAATGTATCATTACCCATTATTTGAAAAGGGCCTGGGAGCCAATCACTCTTCTGTTCTGTTGTTCACACTGATACCCACCCTACTGTCTCTTTTCTCTAACAAAGTCTGAAAGCCTGAAAGAAAAGGGGGGGGGGGGAAAGTGTGTTAGCAAGTATATGAAAATACACCAGTGTTCTAAATTTGATTTGGGTCTGAGGAAAAAGAAACTTCTATCTTAGCAAGTGAAAATATTATGATTATAGTCAAATATAGTATTACCTATTATAATATTACAAGAAAACAATAAACCAAATATAAGATTATTAAACATACAGTATACAGTCCCCTCTGAAAGTATTGTAACAGCAAAGCCAATTCTGTTTTTCTTGGTATACACTGAAGACATTTGGGTTTGAGATTAAAAGATGAATATGAGACAATACATGAGCAATTCAGCTTTCATATTCTGTTATTTACATCTACTCTATTAGTAGGCTACAGTGGATATAAAAAGTCTACACACTCCTGTTAGAATGGCAGGTTTTTGTGATGTAAAAAAACCGAAACTAAGCTAAATCATGTCAGAACCTTTTTCACCTTTATTGTGAAATTGCAACATATACATTTCAACTGACAAACACCCAGAAATGTTTTTTGGGGAAAATAAAAAACTTTAAAATAACTTAAAAAAGAAACCCAAAAATACCTAAGTTGCATAAGTGTGCACACCCTTTTATAATTGGGAATGTGGCAGTGTTCAGAATCTACCAATCACATTCAAGCTCATATTAAATACTACTTAGTATACACCTGCCATCAATCAATGTGACTGATTAACCCCAAATAAAGTACAGCTGTTAATATAAGATATTCCTGACATCTTCTTGGTAACATCCAACTGGAAAAACCATGGGCCGCAAAGAGCATACAAAGGTGGTACAGGATCTCATTGTTGGAAAATATCAATAAGGAGATTGTTACAAATTTTTTTTCCAAGGCATTGGATATACCCTGGAACACTTTAAAGACAATAATCAACAAGTGGAGAAAATATGGCATGACAGTGACATTACTAAGAACAGGATGTCCCTCTAAAATTGATGAGAAGTTCATGAGAAACCGGTCAGGGAGGCTGCTGAGAGGCCTACAGCAACATTAAAAGAATTGCTGTGAGCCACCCTCTCATGGACTCTTCACCCTCCTACCATCTAGCAGAAGGTACAGAAGCATCCGTGCCTTCACCAGCAGAATCCGCAACAGTTTCTTCCCTGAGGCAGTCAGAAAACTCAACACCCTGCTGCCTCCCAACACTCACCTGGGCTAGGCGAACACCTAGAACATGTGAGGTCCACCCTCACACACACTGGCTGTTTTCATTCCTTGTGGGGACCAAATGCATTTTAAGTAATAAGAAATAATATTTTATTCCATTGATGCTAACAAAATTAATAATCCAGAATGATGTTTAACTTCTAAACAACTTTTATTGGCTTACTGAATAGTAAATGTAACAGCAGGTATGCATATAAGCGCAGAAAAAGACTTCATTTTAACCTACAAACACAATTCTTTTCTTAAAAATGGGCATGTTAAATAGTTGTGTTTTACTTAAATTCTAAGCATCTAAGCATACAACAGCTTCTATTATTAGTGTGGATGTTTTTACATTAAATTCTCTTTTCAGTGTAGTTTGTTGGTAGATGATAGCAAATACAATTAATAACTGACACTTTTAATGTACTCAAAAACATTTTGAAAAATGTATACATTTTGCTTTATTAGAAATACCAAATTGGACAATTTATACATACATTTTTACATACATTTTTACATACCATATTATGAGCTATCCTAATTTTTTTTTAAAGCTTTGCATTTCAAAACCCAAATGCAAAGTTATTTATAAGGGTTTGTATAATTAAATGTACACAATATTCCCTTTACTCTCAATGTAGACAATCACCCATTATATTATCTATAGTGTCTGGCATTTGCTTCTTTAGTAGGGACTGGAACTATGAGGCTAATGTAAGAAGAAAGAGACAAAGAGATTAGCAATGTCATTTTAAAGAAATATATGATGACTTGGTGATGCATACATTTAATATTTTACTGAAAATGAAAAACCGGTTAGCTACATGAGCCACACAGCTTCAATGCAAATATAAAGAAAAACAATCTGGGACACCATCTAGGCTAACTGACTACATTGCATTTGTCAAGATGTCAGTACCAGGTGACAGACAGAGCTCAGACATTGTTATTGTCTAAAAATTGTAGGGCGGTACAATTGTAAATATTCAAGAGTAAGGCTGTAGTTTAAGTACTTTTCTAGGTAAATTAGGTAAGTTATCTAGTTAACAACTATAAAAAGCAAGAATAGCTAAAACATTTACAAATAGTTCCATGTTACTGAGACAGCATCACCTGCCAATGATGAACTGCAGGGCTCACAGCCACTGCAGCAAATAATTGAAGCTGTTGTAAACAATATAAATCTGTTCTGTTAAAAATAAAGGAAACAGTGTAATAGATGGCATGTGAAACCATGGGGTTTAGTCCTTGTCCATACAGCTGCATTGAGGTAAGTGTGTTTGTCTTCAGTGATGCAATCTGAGATTTTAGATACATAGTGCCTACTGCTTTACAGCACCAGACTTGTCTCTTACAGGAACCTAGAAAATAAATGTTGAACAAAATGTTGTACAGTAAGATATGGCAGCCACTAAACATAATCATACAATGTCTATGTCAAGATAATAAGAGCTAAACGTTTTGTATAAATGAAATTGTTTGTATTCATATTTTCCAACACTTGCCTTTAACAAAAGTAATTGTCATTTTCTTATTATTTTAAATCATTTTTTTAAGATTAAAAAAAAAAGAAAGAAAGAAATTCACAGTGAATAAAACTGGAGGAAAATAGTCGTGTATCCAGTGATGCTCAAATGACTTTTGTTTTGTTTTTCATTGCCTTCTGTCTAGAACCCAACTAGGCAATTAAAAAGTACCCAACCTGATTTCACTATTTCTAAGAAGTTGAGTTGAAGCCACAATGGTAGATTACTATAATTCAATTCAATTCAATTCAATTTTATTTGTATAGCGCTTTTTACAATAGACATTGTCTCAAAGCAGCTTTA
>JANDJT010000060.1:16768597-16784780 GCA_024331685.1 Stegophilus panzeri | reverse complement strand
GGGGAGGAAACCGGAGTACCCGGAGGAAACCCCCGCAGCACGGGGAGAACATGCAAACTCCGCACACACATGGCCCCAGCGGGACTCGAACCCTGGACCCTGGAGGTGTGAGACTAACAACTAAGCCACCGTGCGCCCTTCTTATTAAACCATTTATCATAAAATAATGCTCATGTGACATTAAAATGACATTTATGTCATTTAGTAGATTATCTAAACCAGAGAAGTGTTTTGGCTACTTGGAAAACATCTTCAGATTGTCTAGGTATAACAACAAGAAAATACATTGCCAACAAAAGAATTCAGTGCTGATTCATTCAATTCATAGATTACATGCACAAATGAATATTGTTTTTTAAGCACATGATTAAGGTTCTTTTAGGTCCTAATTTAAGGATTGGGTCTTCAGTCTGCATTTGAAGATAGCAAGGGGAGAAGATAACAGGAGAGGTTTATTCCACCACATAGGCAGCAGTAAAAAGAAGAATGGCTCAAAAGGCTTGGGGTACAGTACATGATTTGTCCAGTGCCATCAGACAGGATTTGACCAATCTTGGCTTTATAGGCAAGCATCAGGATTTTAAATCAAATGTGGGCAATTACTGGAAACCAGTGGAAGTATGCAACAGTGGAGTGACATGGGTGAACGTAAGAAGGCAGAAGATGTGTAGGGTAGTTGCATTTTGGATTGCAAGGACAGAAGTCAAGCCAATGTACTGTAATGTAGCCATGTTTGGTGTAATAGTAATAGTTTCCCATTTACATGTACTTGTTAGAACCTGAGCTGCAGTGTTCTGAACAAACTGCAGATTATCAATTAGCTTTGATCAGCGTTGTGGGACAACAGTGGAGAGTCAGCATAAAACAGATGTGGATCGTCTACATGTCACCTGATATGAGGACATATTAAGGTAGGATGCAAAGCACTAACATGCTGAGCCAGTGATCCAAACATTGGCAAGTATTAATGGTTAATGATGAGGTCAAAAATGTGGAAAAGGCCAAAAAGGATTAACTGATTATAGAAAGTTTGACTGATGTAGAAGCATGGAGCTTCACAGTAACCATGCCACAAAGCAGAGCAGATGAACTGAAGGAAAAGATATTGGTAGCGTTTTGTAGACAGGGAGTTGTAGAGAAGTTATAAAATTGTTGAAAGCAAAGAAAGAAGGAAGGTTGTTATACAGAAGGAACCTGGATATTGTGGTAAGTGAGGTAAGTATTAGAGAGACTAGTGTAGCTAGCTAGGCAACGTGAAATATATAATGTGATGATCTGTTAAGTGGAGAGATATTACTGTGAATTCCAGAGTTGAGACAGCATGTTGTCACTGATATATATCTGTGTATCGATAGATAGATAGATAGATAGATAGATAGATAGATAGATGTACGAAACAGAAAATCATCTGGTAGGAGCTCCTGTTAAAATATCTCACAGTAAACTGAATATAGACACTGCATCACTCACCATGTCCAGCCATGCTTGTTGGACATTGAATATTTCTCCATGATGGCTGTGAGGCGCAGCAGTGAGAACTTCTGCAACAGGCTGAGCTGGCCTGCTGATTGGCTGGAGATCTGTAATGAAGTTCCTGATTGGCTGAGGCGATTGGACATCCTGAAGCTGGGCCACCTGAGACTAGGGTCCAAAATCATTGTCCAAAAAATATCATAATTATATATTATACAATTATTATACAATATGGAATTATATTAAGACATAATAGAAATATGATATAATGTTCATAAAAATATTTTTGCTTGAGAAAATGTCTAATAACTACATAGAAATCAACACAGTTTTCAAGCACAGTGCTACTATTAAAAAAGACAATATTGTGATTTTAATAACCCCGTGGTTACTCATTTGTGGTGAGATTTCTAGTGCTATGTTTTTCTGAGTGCCATGACAAAATTTGGGAATGGACAACATAGATCAGTGACTAATTAAAGAGAACAAAAAGTGTCATGTGAATGTGAATGTGGCAAGGTTGTGCTGTTATCTGGACTGTTCTATTACATTAGTCTTAATGAAAAATGCATGAAAAAATAAAAATCCAATTTATTCAGCTACAATGGAATGATCTCTTACCGAGGCCGTGTGAGCGATGCACCAACCCCTGAGTCCCGCCTCTCTCTTGTGCTTGAAGCATCTGTTTCATTCAAAGACATTCCATCTCTGTCTCCATCACTAGGTGTGTTCACTGAGGTCCCTTCAAAATCCAACATGATCTGACTGGAAGACTGAGCATCCATCATTGCATAGTCCTGCCTCCCGTCACCCTCACCTTCTCCCTCAGGCAGCACGTTTTTGGACCAGTGATCCACGATCTGCTGCAGACCGTTCACGTGCTGCAGGATGTCATCCAGGTGTGGGAACAGGTCCTCCTCCTTCTCCAGGTCCACCAGATCTCCAGTGCTGGCGTACAGGTGTGAACCTGGTACATTGTCATAAATGCTAATGCGACTGCTTCGTGGGCAACAGCGTGTCATGGGTCGATTCTCTCGCCCTGCCCATTTCCTGTTCCTCATTTGCTGATGCTGCTCTGATTCTTGAACTCTCCATTTCCCTCCCTCCCCATTGGCTGGAGTCAAACTCTCAATAGACAGTGCTTTGGGAAAAGTTCCGGGCTTGTGGTCCTTTGGGATGTGTACCATCAGATCCTCGTAAGAGTGAAATTCATTCCTGTGATTTTGTTCTACTGATTTCCTCCTCTGGGTGTCATGAGAAAGGACATTCAGATTCTCCAGATACATGCCTGCACGCTTGCTGGTGTTGTGTGCTTCTGGAATATGCTCCTTCAAGTTGGGTGTGCTCTCAATGCTTTTGCCAGTCTCAGCTTGGCTGGTCTCTTCAGTATTAGTGAAAATGGATGAGCATTTGCTAGCAGTGGGTGTGTTTTCTGTATCACCTGGCTCTCCATTAAAATTCTGGATGCAGCGTAGTGTTCGTAGAGCCTCTGGTTCGCTCTGCAAAATCGGCCCACTAATTGTCATGGAACGCCGCTCTGGACATGTCTGCAATGCTCCCCATGAGCGGCCCAGGGTCTCCATTCTCCGAAGGAAGTCCTTGGCGCGTGTGCGCCCGTGTCGGCCACTCTTTGCAGGAAGTGTGTTGTAGCGTGGCAGGTCTTGGTACTGGGGCATGCTTAGTGGGCTGAGGGATGCAGACTCAGGCATGACAGACAGTGAGTCCTCACTATGAAGTGAGCAGATCTCAGGTTCACTCAGATCAGTCAGGACACTCTCACTGCTCACAGTCCTCCGCCGATCTCTTGCCCCCAGGATTAGGTCGATGTCCTGCAGGCGAGACCAGCGGCGGCTGCTCCACTCAAATGTCCATCTGTTGCTGATGGCCAGCAGGTCGTCCTCATCAGAGTCCTCACTCTGCAAGACATTTTGTGTGTGTTTAGCCACATGGGAGTAAATTAAATTAAAATGGCCTTAAAGACGTGTGTGGAAAACAGAGACAGGTGACAATTTTAAAAAAAGTGGCTATTATATTGTGGAGGACATTTTGCATGAGGGCTCACTGAAAGGTTTGATGAGTAAACTATGTAAATCATATGCCATGGCCTTTGAATCAGATCTCAACCCAGTTGAACACCTATGAGAAATTTTGGACTGACATGTTACACAGTGCTTTCCACCATCATCATCAAGCACCAACTGAGGGAATCTTTTGGAAGAATGGTGTTCATCCCTCCAGTACAGGTCCAGAGTCTTGGAGAATCTGTGCCAAGGTGCTTTGGAATGCATTCTGCTGATTCATGCTGGCCCCACATCTTACTTAGACAATTTATGTTTTTCTCTTCAATTTGTCACCTGCCTGTATTTCAGAACGACCCTGAAAGTCATAATTACTGATCCTACAGAAATCACAACAATGGAAGAAAAAAAAAAAGCTGATGATACATGACTTCATGGTAATCACTTTCTGCCAGGGTCATAGTAATCATTTATTCATCTTCTGTAATGGCTTTATCCTACTCAGGGTAGCTTACCATAGAAACAGCCACTTAAATTGCCCTTATTATAATATAACTGAGATGCTTTAAATCCTGAAATTGGGGGACATTTGGGTTTTATGGGGAAGCGGATATAGTTCAAGACGCATAAAGGCTATTTTATAGTGCAATTATATGACAACACAATTCACACTGCTGTTTATATAACACCTCAATATTACACTACCAGTCAAATGTTCTGACACACTAGATTGCATATACAGTAAATATTACATTTTGTAAAGAACATTTGATAAAGGCTTACGCTTGGAATTTGTTTATAAGACAAAAGTAAATACTAAAGTTAATAGCCATGTGTAAATTTATTTCTGAATCAAAATACATCTATACATAGGTTTTATACAAGTAGTTTATTTCAAATTAAATAGTTTCCCCAAACAGTAGCTTTCATTCATAACGTAAGAGAAGCAGTGAGAAGCTCGGCCTAGAAAAGCCTCCTGAGTGAAACTCCTCATGAAGCTGTCTGAGAAGATGCCAAGAGTGTGCAAAGCTTCATTTATTGGTCAGAAATATTGTTAAAATGTTTAAATATAAAATAATTTTGATTTGTTTAACGCTTTTCTTAGTCAATGCATGATTCCATTCTTCTATTCCTTCTATGAACAGATATGTCCAAATGTTTTACTGGTAGTGTATTTATAACCCAGTCCTACATTTAACAAATACAAACACACGCATTTATAAATCACATACAGTATAGCTAACCAAGTACAAAACTGACATAACACAAAAGATGAATAAAAATAATATATGGACGATATAGGATCTGGAGCATATCCCAGGAACACTGAGAGACACCAGTCCAATACTGCGCACTATGCACGCACACATTCAAGCTTACAATCATAATCACAATCCAACTCACAATCATAATAAGTGTCACCAATACATCTATTGGCATGTTTTTGGGATGTGGGAGAAAATCTGTGAATTTGGAGGAAACCCACATAAACACGGCAAGAACATGTGAAACTTCTAAATAAAGTTCTTGAAGATGAATAACTGATTAATAGGTTGAAAGGGTTAGATTTAAGTCATTTTGTAATATCCATCATATTAAGCTTGCTAGCACACATATCATTTGCCAAATCCTGCAGTGCTCAGATGTGAGTAAATGATGTAAAAACACTGTCCATTTATATAGAACCCCAACCACCATCTATGGCCCTGGACAAGAGCATGATAATTTAGTAACTTACTCTCTTCTTAGGAAAGCCCACATCCAGTTTCATGGAGGCACACTTGTTTAGAGTTTGAAGTCGCCTGGAAAATAAACCAGAGTCCAAACGTCAGTCACTGAAGCATCAGTTCAGCCGCAAAGAAAGTCAAAAGTAAAGAGAGAGTGCTATGCAGCTCTTTCACAAAAAGTCATATGAACCTCAGCTAGCCCCTCTCACACATTCAGGTGTAGGAATACCCATACCAGAGATCTGATTGGCTGATGGGATGAGTTGGGGTGGGCCTGACAACCAGATCCTACTTTCTATCATAGAAGGAAGGAGAGCTCAGAGAGTGGGGAGGAGCTGATTGGCCGTTCTCCACCTCCTCTTTGAAGTCACCCTTAAGTAGGCTTTAATATTCTATTCTGTCTGATCTTCACCCCAGGAGCATGGCTGTCCACCTCTCAACTCACACACACACACACACACACACACACATGCAAACACACACACACGCACACACACACACACACACACACACACACACACATAGGCACCGATTTCACCCGGTGGATGGATTTCACCCCCACCCCATAACACACATATATGTATATATATAGATTTAATTATTATTATTATTATTATTATTATTATTTTTATTCAGCTTGCCATGAGCAAATTATAACGTGAAACATTTTAACAGACTCACAACGAATAATTCATCTTGCTCCAGATCTTAAGTTACAAAAACGGAGCCTAGACACAAGAAATTTGTGTAAAACATATTGACAGCATCTATAGGCTATAAGAAACATATTATGCACACTAAACGTGTTCACTTGTGATTGGCGTTAGAAACAAACTTACGCCTTTCATTTTTTAAAATGCAGCTCTCCATAAACAAATGGTAACTTAAACCAGTTAACATGCTCACTCAACAATTATGTAAAATCCAACGAATAATTCGTCTCGCTCCAGAACTTCAGTTACAGAAACGGAGCTATAGACACAATAAATTCACATGAAATATATTGACAGCTTCTATAGGCTATAGGCCTAGTAAGGATATTATACACGCTCAGCGTGTTCATTACGGTTGAAAACGCATACACCATAAAAAAATTTTAAGCTCTACATGAACAAATAATAAATTCAATATTTTAACATTCTCACTAAACAATTCGCATAATTCATATTGCTCCAGATCTTCAGTTACAAAAAAGGAGCCTGCACAAAAAATCTTATAAAACAAATTAACAGCTTCTAAGAAAAAATATTATGCACATAAGATTTAAATTACAGCTCTACATGAGCAAATAACTTAAACCATGTTAAGCTTACTCAACAATTAGTTAAAATCCAATGAATAATTCACATTGCTCCAGATCTTAAGTTACAACAACGGAGCCTGGACACAAGAAATTCACATAAAACATAGTTATAGCTTCTATAGGCTATAAGAAACATATTATACACATTAAACGTGTTCACTTACAATACGTATGGTAGATATTGCGACCCACGAGATCCACAAATCAGAGAGGTCCCTGAATTTCAATAGATTTTTTGAGTGGTTAAAATTAATGGAGACTCTCTTGTGTTTTTCCGTGGGTGCCGGACCATTTCCGTGGGTGCTTGAGCCCCCGAGCACCCATGGGATTGGCGCCTGTGCACACACACACACACACACACACACACACATGCACTCATCCCCTGCATTTGAGACTGCACAACCCTTGTGTAAAGTGGCAGACACATTATTTCACTCATAAAACATTGCCACCTCCAACACGTCATCCCACAAACATGTCCGTGACATGTGCCAGTTAACTCCCTCTGCATCCTAACACCACTGGTTTAACTATACAGCTTATTTTCTTGACCTGATTATGAGCTTCATGGGCCATTTCAGCCTTATGAAACATCAGGAGCCCAGACTGGCACAGTTATGACGAGAACATGCCCTGTGCTCTCTGATAATCATCACTGTTCCCACAGACTGCAGTGCTGAAAAAAATGTGTGAGTGTGTATTCTGTGACAGTAAAGCTTTCAGATCTCACTCTGTCATTACTGTCATTAGAGAGGGTACTGAACCTGCTAGAAAGCCTCACAGCTATCACTCACTCACTCACACATTGACTCACTCACAAACACATGGACAACCATCTGTTAGTGTGTAGCGCCAGCCCTTGGCCCCCTGAGGCTCCCTCTAGCCTGCAAGAGGACATCAGAGTGAGCTCCAGAGGGGGAAACATTAAGGGATCAAAGCAGCAGAGACAGGGACAGACTTTATAGAGGACACAGGTCAGACAGCTCCAGAGGTGGGGTCGCCACCTAGGGCCAACACAGGCGTTCCCGGGACTGGAGATATCCTGCATCCTACTTTTTTTCTTTTCTCAACAAGTAATTAGTATTTATAATAAATAACACAGAGCTTTCAAGCGGGTAATCTAAAAGAAAGGCTGAAAAAGAACAAAATAGTATAATAGCCCTCATTAAATACTTGAGCTTAGCAAACTTCACAATTTCGCCTCTAGGATTTAAACATCTTAATGTGCATTTATAAGTTGCCTCATTTTGCAAGATTGATGAATAAACGTCTGACTGCAAAATTATTTGAACAAAATAATCCACTTTCCTGACATTCTCCACACACTGTACTAATATTATTTAAATTTGTCTTACAAATACTGGTCTCTCAAATATGAAAGTCAGTGCTGCTGTGCAGGCCAGTGGGTTAAGATTAGCATAACATTAGATAGGAATTTAATATCAGAAGCTGATTTATTATCATTCAAATCATCCAGAGGCAACAACTGAGCCATAATTACAGTGGAAGAGTCATATTTTCATCTCAGCAGGTTCTTCAAACATATTTATGATATTTCATTTGCCACATGAACATCATTTATCAGAGGAATACCAATCACATCCTAAACTCTTTTTAGAAATGCAATCAGTAAATAAATTTGAAGAAAATAGTAAAGACTCCAGCTGGGCTGCATGATAAAGGTTCAATATGAAAATCACAATAAATTGTATGTATTGCACTGTATTGTATTGTATGTATTGCATTAACAAATTTTAATTTCACACTCGGGCTTTCTGCAAAGTTATACATCTTTGAATCAATTAGTCACATTCATTGTCTGGAGCTTTAAAATGTTAACATCAGCACAGTTTCATTCAGATCTGAACATACAAACAAACAAATAATTTACCAGAGTATGCCACATTAGTGAATTAAAATTTTTACTTTTAATTTATTCTCCCCCGTGAACATGATTTAAACCAAACCAAAAACTGTAATCACAATTCAAATATGAAAACAGTTATCAAGCAGCCCTAGAATGCTGGATGGAAAGATTCTATGGAAACACACACACACACACACACACACAAACACACACACACACACACACACACAGGAATCAGATCCTTCCACCTGACACTTAAAACATGGCTCTTACCGGCACAGGGGCTCCACCAGATCTTTATCCAGGAAGTCATGATCTTTTTCCACAGCAGATATGTCAATAGGAAACTGAGAATCTACAGGAGAAATCACAGTACATAATTTATACAACAAATAGGCTGTATAAATTACAAAATACTAGGTGGAAACATGGCTGCAGGAGACACAAGAAAGTTAACTTATAGTTCTATAAGAATCATACAGACAAGCTGGACATCATAATGGACATGAACATCTTATTGCAGAGTCTGTAGCATCAGGAACCAATTAAAACAATTTACAATATTAGTTAATTGTTAAATGTACAGTTGTGTCCAAAAGTTTGCATACCCCTTGCAGAATCTGCTAAATCTTAATACTATTAAGAAAATAAGAGGGATCATAAAAATCCCGTTTTTTTTTATTTAGTATTGTTCTGAATAAGCTATTCACATAACAGATGTTTACATATAGGCCACAAGTCAAGATTATAGCCAAATTTATAAAAATTACCCCATTCAAAAGTTTACATACCCTTGATTCTTAATACTGTGTGTCGTTACCTGGATGATCCATAACTGTTTTTATGTTTTGTGATAGTTGTTCATGAGTCCCTTGTTTGTCCTGAGCAGTTAAACTGCCCACTGTTCTTCAGAAAAATCCTCCAGGTCCTGCACATTCTTTGCTTTTCTAGCTTATTCTGTATATTTGACAGTGGCTATATGATGTTGAGATCCATCTTTTCACACTGAGGACATCTGAGGGACTCGTACACAACTATTACATAAGGTGCAAACATTCACTGAAGCTCAAGAAGGTAACACGATACATTAAGAGCCAGGGAAATGTAAACTTTTGAACAGGATGATCAGTGTAAATTGTTAGTATTTTGTTTAAAGATCTTTTTTTCATATAGTACTGCACCTCAGAAGCTAAATAAGATATTTACATGTCTCTCAGAAGACAAATTACTAACAATTTACATTGATCATCCTGTTCAAAGGTTTACATCACCCTGGCTCTTAATGTATCGTGTTACCTTCTTGAACATCAGTGAATGTTTGCACCTTCACTGTTAGCTTATCAATAACTACTATTTCTTTCATGCCTCCGAAGAACTACTAATAAACTATATACAGTTTCATAATTAATGCGAAACTGCTACTGTTAACAAATAGACAAGATTGTTTACATAATCAATAGGTAATAGCAGGCTTATGATTTGGGTAAGCTGTTTGTGAGGCACCAAGGCAGTCAAGGCACAAGGGACACAGTTTCCCAAAAAAAGAGTTTAATTAATCAAAATATATATTTACAAATAAATCTAATTAAATTCAAATAATCAAAATCAATATTTAAGTCAACTTGTAACATGGGCCACATCATATTCTATTCATTACAAACTGAACAGAACTAAACTCAAATAACTCAGGACCGAACAGAACGAATCAATAAATCGACAGAGGCGGCAATACAGATGGATTTAGTCCATCTTTAGTCACACAGGGGGAAACACAACACTACAAACTTCAAAGTACAACATTAAAGACAAGGCCAGCTGAATAACCGAAATAAACATAGAAACAAATAAATAAATAAAAAAAGATAGAAATACATAATTTATTATAAGAAATTAATTAGAATTAATAAGAAAGTGAAGAAAACAAACACAAAACATTCCACTCTCCCCACAGTCAATCTGCCTCTTGGTACCGGCAAGTGGAACTAAAAATAGCAGTGAATGCGGCGTGTCAGCCTTTAATGCGCACGGACCCCATCGGAGGTTCCGCAAGGCAACTATACACCAGCCATCCACTCCTCAGCTCATCCCACACAACAATAACTTAACTCAAAGAAAACAGTATTAACAAAAGTGTGTACAGTACAACATAAAGTAGAATGTGTGCACTCCATCTAGTTAAATGATGCACTGGAATAAATAAAGTATTTGAATGAAACCAAGGACGTCGCTAGGCCTATTCTGGGGAGGCTTTAGCAACCCCTGCCCCAAAAAAAATGATTAGCCATCCCTAAGCAAATCAATATATCAGCCAATATATTTTATATGTTTGTTTTTTTCATCAACATTTAAATTCCATCGCATCTTAAACCTGTTCCTGTGCGGGCAGGACCTGGGGGAGTGATCCACACACGACAGTTTACTGTTTAAACCTTCTACATTGGTTTTATTAATGATGCTGACCATTATCAAGATTACAGTTCAGCTGCTCACTCACACACCTGCTGCAGATTCACCCACAGGCAGTGAATGATGAGGTCACGTGCCCCTTCTGGTCATAAAGTAAAATACTCCCAGAGGTGAAGCAAGAGACACAAAGGAACACCAAACCGTATCAATCATTCAATTACACATCGTGTCATGTATACTTGGACAGACAAATAAGACTATAGCTCGACTACACAGTAGCTCGATTATAACTGCCCATGTAAACATAGTTAATGTAATTAACAATGTGCAGTAATGTAGTGTTGATCAGACACTCACTCACTCTCTCTCTCTAAATAAAATCTAAAAGTATTTTGGCTACATAGTACAGCCATTTTTGCCTCTTGTTGGTGCTGGATGGATGGTGACAAAGTGGATTTTAATTTCTTTATTTTTATATAATTTAAGTAAGTCATATTAGATCAGTCTCTAACACAAATTGAGAAAGATATATCTTAACCAAAAATGGTCTTATTTCTATAGATTTTACACCTATTGTTACTCTAAAATATACATGACTAGAAAGATGTTTGGTGGTTTTAAAATTTTTCGGGGGAGTATACCCAGACCCCCCTAAAAGAGGCTTAGCCACCCTCCCCCATTCATAAATCTCTAGTGACGTCCCTGAATGAAACAGAAACTGAGTCTTAATATGTAGTGATTACTGATATGCAATATTTAAACCATTGCGTGAACGAAAACAAAAAAACTAAAGATTATGCGTTCCCCCTATCCCCCCAGTTATGAATAAATATCATGTGCAACCAAACATTGAAGTCATTGTAAGCTTTTGAAGTTAGTAATTCCTTCTGAAGGATTTGGTAACACTTGAGTTATTACTAGAGAGTTATCATGATCTTCACTTTAGAATACGATTCCAAATAATTATTAATTCCTTTAGAAGGATGTAGTAACATTTAAGTCATTATTAGTGGGCTACCATTATTCTTACAATATTTATTAATGAAAACCTAATCCTAAAGTATATGAATATTCTAACCATGAGGTAGAAGACATACAAAGAACCATATATTTTTGTGAGAAAAGTTAAATAAATAAATCACTGTATAGGTTACAATTTGTCTGGCATTTGGGGTATGGCTGATGACTTGAAATGTTCCAGTAATCTCCCTGACTCTCTAGTGATTCATTGAGATGTGTGGACCTAAGCTGTCTTCTCTTTATTAAGTATTAATAATAATGTGGAAAAAATTATTACAAATAAGGGTGAAGTTCAAAGGCATGATGGAAAATTGGCCACAGGAGTAAGGTCCCACAATCTGCATTTAAAAAGCCATTTCTTTACAATGATCCATAGTTAATAAATAGTTCTCTAGGAGGAATTTTCGGACATCTAGGGGAAGTTCATTCCACCACTTAGGTGCCAGAACAGAGAAGAGTCTTGATGCTTGACTTCCTTGTACCCTGAGAGATAGTGGGATCAATCGAGCGGTGCTAGAGGATCGGAGGGAGCATGGTGCAGTGCGGGGTGTGATAAGTGCTTTGAGGTAAGTGGGTGCTGGTCCATTTTTGGCTTTGTAGGCAAGCATCAGTGTTTTATAACTGATGCGGGCAGCTACAGGAAGGCAGTGGAGGGAACGTAGTAATGAGGTGGTTTGGAGAAGTTAGGAAGGTTGAAAACCAGTCATGCAGCTGCATTCTGGATCAGTTGCAGAGGGAGACCTGTCAGAAGTGAGTTTCAGTAATCCAGTCTCGAAAGAGACTGAACCAGCACCTAAATGGCCTGTATGTATAGAAATGGACGAATCCTTCTGATATTGTAAAGGAGAAATTGACATGAGCGTGTCAGATTAGCAATGTGAGAGGAAAAAGGACAGTTGATTGTCCATGGTTACCCCAAGGTTGTATGCAGTAACTGAATTTCTCTGGGAGGCATGAAAGAAATAGTAGTTATTAATAGTTTATTAGTAGTTCTCCTGGAGACATGAAATAAATAGTAGTTATTGATTAGCTACGAGTGAATGACCGCATTCATCTGTGCGCTATTACTTACTAATTCGTTAATCAGAGTTTCAAGTATGTTAATAGTTGAAATGGGGCGGCTGTGGCTCAGGTGGTAGAGCGGGTTATCCACTAATCGTAGGGTTGTTGGTTCAATTCCTGGCCCACATGACTCCACATACCGACGTGTCCTTGGGCAAGACACTGAACCCAAGTTGCTCCCGATGGCAAGTTAGCGCCTTGCATGGCATCTCTGCTATCATTGGTGTGTGAGTGTGTGTGTGAATGGGTGAATGAGACAGTGTAAAGTGCTTTGGATAAAAGCGCTATATAAGTGCAGACCATTTACCATTTACCATGTGATCTTGCTTTAGCATACTACATCATAAATCTATATGACAGACAAGTAATCAACTCTTAACCATTAAACATCTATCACAAATCATTCATTACTTGTGTGCATGATTTGGCTTTAAAGGTGTAATTTTGTAAACAGTAAAAAATAATAATCTAAGAAAAGAGGGAGCTAAATTCCATAATTTGACAGGTTAGTTTAGACTGATTAATGGTTAAAGAAAAGGAGGCCCTGGTTACTGCTGTTGTGCTGAAACGACCCACAGTACATGTGTGGAACAAGTTTAGCTCTCTCCTTGATATTAGATCCTGAGATTTCCAAATGTCTTTCTGACTTCATTTTATAGTTCTGGTCCATTGCCTACAAAAACATGCCAAACCTACTGTTTCCATTGTCACACAAAGACTTAAAAGTTTAACCATTTCTGACTTTGATGCATTTAATAAATGTCACCACATCAAGTCAATGTGGTGTCACCAAGTCAACATAAATGTCACATGTCAAAGCACATCATAGTGTTTGTGTTTTGCAGTTAACAGAAATAATACAGTACAATAGTCTGAAAAGTACTTTAGGTTAATCTGTCTGATAATCCCTCAATTTAATATTATTATACTGTAATTCACTTAGAAATCTTTAAGACTGTGTGCAGTATGATGTTTAAAATGTATCCTTTTTTACACAATTTTGAGGACATTTATGTGGACAGTTATATGAGTATAATCATACTGAGTATACTGATTTTATCACTCTACTGGAATGCTCCAGTCTCCTTTCTACACATGCAATTACTTGTACACAAACCTGTGACAAGTGCTCTTAAAAAATTACCAAAGAATTGATGGTATGCTAATGAGAATTAAACCTCCATTATTTAAACCTTAAATAATATTCCATGTTAAGAATTAAAGTAATAGATTTGCATTTGCTGCACAAATTTAAAAGTTGTTTATTGTTTATTACAATGCAAGAAATAATAGTAAGGGACATGAAGGTAGTATTTTGTAATTAATGTCAAGTATGTATAAATGGTTTTTTAAATATTTTGGGTCATATTTTAGTTCCAGTGTATCACTAACAAAGTCCCAATGTCAAATCAATAAACACATGTTAGAATTCCAGACTACATTAGTATTACACCAGCTGCAGCTATCACTGAGTTTGCCCTTCCTGTGCCCTTTTGTGTGACATGAAGTTGCATCCTTTTACTTAATGTTTAAGAAAAAAGAAGAAAAAAAAATTATATATATATATAAAATAACAGGTGATAGACTGAACTAGCATAATTAGTTGTGAAATAGGTTATAAATATGACATTGCATCATTGTGCTTCATGAATTATCATGAGTAGACTGTATCATGCATTTCAAAATCCACTGTCATAGCTGATATGACTTACCTTACAGTATATCTAGCAAATGCCCTCCTCAGATCTTGTTCCATTCAGACTTTCGCACGCTTCAGACCATAATAAGCATATCATTCACAAGCACACCCACAAACATAAACGCCCCCTTAAAGCTGCTTAGGAAGGCCTCTTGACCTGTCTGTCTTTCCCTCTTGTTCTTTAACTCTACTCTAACTCACTGTGCTAAATGATCTAACTCACTGCGCTAAATGAAGTTTCAGCTGAAACAGTGTTAACAGATATTGCTCCCTCTGGCTCAGAGCCAACCTGCAGGAGCCACACAACCATGGCAGAGAGAGACCTGCTGCAACAGGTTTCCCAACACACACATGCATACATACACACACCTTGCTTGGGAAGATAGGACTCATTCTTTCTCTTTCTCTGGATTTTTAAATATGACATCCCATTACTGTACCTATCAGGCCCTTTGCCCCTAAGCTGGTCACACAGCTGTTCTCTCCTGCCCTGATTTTCTTTCTCCACACCTTCATCTGTAACATCTGAAGATTTCTCTGCTTTCTTCAATGTGCACAAGGATTTCACCCAGGTGGAGACAAGTCTGAAAGGAATATTGGTATACTGTCATGACTGGTGCCAACAATGATACAATGGATACTGTGTATAAAAAGCAAGTAGTCTGAAGTCATGGCTGCCAAATTACATACAGTCCCTGATAACGTTCAATATAAACATCTATCTTTGAATGCACTTTAAAGGTTCGTATTTTACACTGATGCATTAGCCGTCACTGAGAGTGTTACTGTAAAGTAAACATCTAAAAAATATATAGAGTAGATGAACACAGATAAGAAATTTCAACAAAGGCCTTGATCCAATTCTCTGATCCTCAACCAGGGACCACTTAAAACGTTGCTCCATGCTGTCACTGATCATTCCTTTGGAAGAGTGTTGAGGAGAGTCAACCTGAAATAACATATCCTCAGAATGCTGAAGGGGTATAGATTGTGGCAAATAGTTTGGCACATGATGTGGCATGATAGAGCATAAGTATACACATGCCAGTCTTTGCATGCTCTCCGATAAATCTGGTGAACTCGGGCAACATTCACAGATCTCTCATTCTGAATAATGCACCGCAACACATTGAACATTCCTGTTGTACACATAAACTGACAGCTTTACAACAGGGTGGTTGAATGGCTGTAAATTAACACAGAGTTCTTTCCTACCATGTTTGAACCCTGCCATTTTGGCGAGAAACAAATGGCTTGGTGTTTCTCTGACTTCGGATCCTGAATAAAAGTCAGGAGTGCAGAAAAGGAATACAAACATCAGCTCAAATTAGGAAAACCTCTGATGTTTCAAAGATGATTTATGGTTTCATAAATCATAAATCCATCCTTACAGCAGCTGGATTTATTAACTTGGTGATTCACTTTCAGCTTCAGCTCAAGGTGAAAGCAATAAAATTATATATCTTCCAAAAGAAGTCCAAACAGCCGCCAGGGTGTGCGGCAAAACTCCTGTATGAATGAATGAAGTCACACCCACAAGAGCGTCCATGCCAAACACAACCAAATTAATTAACCTGATACTATTTTATATATATATATACATACACA
>JANDJT010000060.1:16746277-16760923 GCA_024331685.1 Stegophilus panzeri | reverse complement strand
TTTCTGTAAAGCTGCTTTGAGACAATGTCTGTTGTAAAAAGCGCTATACAAATAAAATTGAATTGAATTGAATATAAGACAAGACTAGAATTTTATTAGAATATGATTAAATGGATCAGGTCTAAGAGAACATCTAAAGTCCACAGGAGACTTCTGAGCTTGTTTAGTGGTATATAATATGGTATCTGTAACTCTAATCCTCAGAGAAAATTTCAGATAGTGGCAAGAGAATGTAAGAGTCACAGGCTCTGAAGTTGTGGGAACAAAATGCTGCTGTTTTTTCTGCCACCCTGTTTAATTAAACACGGACCCCTGGCATCTTTAGTGACAGGAAAAGCCCAACACAAAGCCACACAACAATCAACCTATACAAACGGCTCACCATCACAGCGTGGCAGCCCAAAACATGAGTCATTTCATCGCCTCACCAACACAAAGTCATGTACCTATTGTGTGCCAACAAACCCCACACAGAGCAATCATGGTCCTGTGGCACTCTGCAGCTCTAATTCTGCCCCACCAAAGCCACCACAACAGGCCCACAGGCTCAGGGCCATAAGAACAGCCTGCAGGAGGCAAAGAGGTTTGAAAGCCAGCAATGCTAGAGGCCACAAATAAAAGGCATTCTCCTTTTGATTGAGCAGGCAAGACCTCACGTTACATAACAACACCACCTAGTGTCCTTAGAATTCACTCCGAGCCAATAATGTCTCTTTCAGGTCTTTTAATCCCCCTCATGTACTCCCCCACTCTCTCATTCTTTCCTTCCTGCTCCCTCACGTTTATTAAGTGTTCAACTCTTGAAGCTGGTGCCAGTGTAGTGTCGCTCACTGTTGGATCTGAAAGAGGCTGGAATTAAAGCACTTCCTGTAAGTTTGGTTTCCACAGCAGTATTAAGGAAGGCATGGATGGGCTGCCCCTAGCAACAGGGACAACATTTCCTGCAATAAAAAGAGAGATGGCAGATGGGAGAGACTGGATCATTTTCAATCCAGCCGGTTCAAAAACACAATTACGACAAGAGGACAGAGACAATTGTGTCAAATTTGACCTAAACATGCACACACATGCACGAGTTTGAAATTCAAGACCTCCTTTTGCTTAACATCACAATCACAACCACTGCACAAATATGTATGCTCATGCACACACTCTCACTCGCACCCAGTAATTACTTATAATTATTTATATTGCATCAGTTTGACAAACCATGTCCACCTACCATGGAACCCACCTTGGCAAACCCTGTCTTTATGGACCGCTTTATGGCCCCTTAGTTCCAGTGAAGGGAAATTTTAATGCTACAGCATACAAAGTCATTCTAGACAATTGTGTGCTTCCATGTCTGCATAAATATGACCTAAAACATCATCAGATTTTCACACAAGTCCTAAAAGACAAAGAAAACTCAATTAAACAAATGAGAAAAAAATATTATACTTGGTCATTTATTTATTGAGGCAAATGATCCAATATTACATCTCTGTGAGTGGCAAAAGTATGTGAACCTTTGCTTTCAGTTTCTGGTGTGATCGCCTTCTGAAGCAATAACTGCAACTGAACATTTTTTTTGGTCTCATTTGTTGAATTAGGTTCTCTTTGTCTACTTTTAGGACTTGTGTGAAAATCTGATGATGTTTTAGGTTGTACTTATGCAGAAATATAGAAAATTCTAAACTTACAAGCACCACTGTAAATTTGTTTACTTACCCTATGAAGTGTGGGAAGACTACTGAAAAGAAGGAACTAAACAGGGCAATGCTGACAACATATTGTACAGGAGTGTGTGTTTGAGTTTGTGTGTGTGTGTGTGTGAGTGTACTGTACTTGATAATAGTGTTTAACACAGTATGACTCAGTGCAGTGTAGAGGTCATTGACTGTAATATTCCTACTGTAAACACCAGACTATTCCCTGACTATTCTCCAGGAATGGAAAATCACTTAGTGGATTCTTAAACAAACAAAGTTAGCACATAGTTAGATCCAAATCATATGCAGTCCCCTGACACACACACATACACACACACACACACACACACACACACACACACACACACAGAAAATTCCAAAAGTGATGGATGACTTGTCGTAATAATCAGTTTTGCTCTACAGTAAATCTTGTGATCACTTTCCTATTACCACTGAGAATATCAGCTGTCGCAATGTGTGTGCATGTGTGTGTGTTGGGGGTGTGTGTGTGTGGTGGATTTCCTTCACATACAGACACACTGGATAGTGGGCCTTCAGAATGACCTCATATAACTGCCCCTCCTTTCCCATCAGAACACACACACACACACACACACACACACACACACACACACACATCTGGACCGCTGCCATTTTCCCACACATGCTGAAGTACTTTCAAAATGAAGATTTGAGCTCTTCTCTAACATAAACACAACTCTGGAACTCCTGTGTTATGAACCCACTTAAAACCGATTCCGTCTAGCGTCTATCAGATGTTATTCCTGAAAGTTAAAATGTACTTTAATTAAACAATTAAGTTTTAATCAGTTCTAAGTAGAAAATATGAAAATTCACAATTGAATAATGCATTATTAATAAATTTAGGTGCAGCTGACCCATGAATTCTGAGACACAGTCAGTATGAAAACATCATAAAATTAATTACTCAATGTACATTTCCAAAGCATCACAAAATTATGATTATAATTAAGATAAATGTTTCAACATGCTATAATTTAAAAAGGGCTAAAAGCTAGAAGATAAAGTTTTACTGTTGAATTTATTACCTTTAGGCATCCATATTGCACAGTTGTCATGCACAGGGTTCAGTGTTCAGTGGTAAGTTAATTAGCAAACATCCGGATTTATTTGTTATCTTTACACTATATGATCTTCTGATGTGAACCTCTCTTTTTCCTTGACATCTGTGTGCTTCTTCCCCCACCCCCACTCCTGCCTGTGACCCCTCCTCTACACCTCCCCTCCCTCTCACAACAGTTGGATCATGTAGTGTCTGCGGCCCACGACCCCCACCTCAACCATGAGAGAATGCATCACCAGTCACATACACACACAAATAAACTGCCTTCTGTCTTCCCTGTACAGAGAGAGAGAGAGAGAGAGAGAGAGAGACAGACAGACAGACAGACAGACAGATAGACAAGAGGCAGACAGTAACAGCTGTGCTATAGCACAAATGAGATCTGTTATAATGCATCAAAAATGAGCAACTAGGAGAGACACACTAAGGAGGGACAGACAGACTGCTTGTGTGTGTGTGTGTGTGTGTGTGTGTGTGTGTGTGTGTGTGCGTGCGTGTAGCAGCAAGGTTAGAAGAAGGCACCAGACACACACTTGGCATAATAATTGCCTGCAAGTGAAATGGCAATAAACCACTTGAACTCCATCCACATGAATGCCAGGACCCAAGGTTTCCCAACAGAACATTGCCCAGAGCATCACACTGCCTTTGACGGCTTTCCTTCTTCCCATAGTGCATCCTGGTGCCATCTCTTCCATAGGTAAGCGACACACACACACACCCAGCCGTCCAGATGATGTAAAAGAAAACGGTCTTCTTCAGACCAGGTGCCTACTGTAGGTGCTTCCAGCGGAGGACGAGGTCACCACTCTGACTGGTCTGCAGCTACATTACGCAGCCCCATACACAGCAAGCTGCGATGCACTTTCTATCATAGCCAGCATTAACTTTTTCAACAATTTGTGCTACACTAGGTCTTCTGTGGGATCAGACCAGACGGGTTAGCCTTCGCTACCCACTCGCATTAATGAGCCTTGGGCACCCATGACCCTGTCGCCGGTTCACCAGCTGTGCTTCCTTGGAAGGTACTTTTGGTAGGTACTAACCACTGCATGCTGGGAACACCCCACAAGACCTGCTGTTTTGGAGATGATCTGACCCAGTAGTCTAGCCATCATAGTTTGGCCCTTGTCAAAGTCATTCAGGTCCTTACGCTGGCCCATGTTTTCTGCTTCCAACACATCAACTTCAAGAACTGACTGTTCACTTGCTGCTTAATATATCCCAACCCTTGACAGGTGCCACTGTAATGAGTTAATCAATGTTATTCATGTCACCTGTCAGTGATTTTAATGTTAATGCGTGGTGGGATTTTTCCCCATTCTCAGTGGTATCATCAAAAATGGTTTTCATTTTCAAAAATCCATCAATTAAAATGTTTATTTTAGGAAAACAAAATGGTTCCTAGTCTGTAGCATCATTCTGAAGAACTGTTTCTGGAACCTTTTAGTTGAACAATGTATCTACAGATTTACATGCAGCCTAGTACACATGCAACACACCCAATCTCATCCAGAGAAATGTACTCTTTATTAATAATAATAATAATAATAATAATAAAATAAACTTTTAACAAACATTATGGAACAACTAAAATCATGCAAAAACATCATAGACCTCCTTGAAATTTAGGGTGCATAATAATGCAAAAAATATTAAATATCACAATTATCTATAACAATTATTCACGTTTACATCAATTTAGTAACTTTTTTTTTTTTTTAACAAATCAATGAACAACAGTACTTTCAAACCCATATAGTGGATCACAATAATAATAATAATTGACTTAATCTTTTAAATGCTAATTACAAACATTACTAAGACTGAAACAATATTGTGGCCACAGTCATGATTGAAATATACATGTAATTAATAGTGCTGCCTATGTAGTCTATTGCTTAGACCGCATAAGATAGACACTATGACCTCCATCTAAATCAAAAGATGGATATATAGTAATTAAAAATTGCAATATATAATTCTGGTGGCACTGGAGCGTAGCTGTTTTTTCCACCTCATAGCTCCAGGGTTCAAAGGTGAGCTCGGGTACTATCTGTGTTCTAACCCCATATCTGTCTGGGTTTGTTCTGGTTTCTCAGATTTCCTCCCACCTTCCCAACACATGCTGGTAGTTGGATTGACTACTCTAAATTTGCCTAAGTGTGAGTGTGAGTGCGTGTGTGTGTGTGTGTGTGTGCGCATGGCACCCTGTGATGAACTTGCCTCCCATCCATGGCGTATTCCTGCTTTGTCCCCAGTGCTCCTGGAACAGACTCCAGAACGATCTCAACCCTGACTTGGATAAAGCAGTTACTGAAGATGTAGAAATGTTTCCACCAACAGAGGATGGCAATGAGCAATAGTAAAATCAAAGCACACGCAGTGCTCACAAAATACTCACAAATGGTAACAAAAAATGAAAACAACACCATGTGGTTGGCCTGGTGAAACTGATAGCTGTTAGCAGACAAGAGTGTCACATTAACTCCTGATGTTGAGCACCAGGAAATCCTACCCAAGCTCTGTGGAGTACGGAGGGAGACCAGCTCTTGGATGCTACCAATTTGGGGAAACCTCATCTGCAGTCAGGTCACAGTAGTGTGGCTTTATCATATCTGCAAACTCCAGCCTTGTCTTCTTGTGACATTTGTGGCTTCTTGTGACATTTAAACATCGTCTGATTAGATGATAATCTCACTTAGATTTTAGATTAGATGAATCAAAGCCTTCATGTGATTGCTAAGCTGCATTGTCTCACTGTATCAGCTACATTACTAAAACAAGCACCATACACTATAACAAAAAAGAAGCATGCTCTTACAGCATGCCATAGCATGCTGCCAGAGTGACTTATTCATACTTACATGTATGACGTTACACACACACACACACACACACACACACACACACACACAACATTATGTTGAAACGGAAGACAATGTTAGAGACCATGTACAGGATGAAGTACACACACCTCTGAACTGAAGAGGATTTGAGGGCACTTTTAAAATTTCTCATGTTTGGAACCAAACCCTCTCACACCAAACACACTACTGAGTAACAGCACCAAACCCCCCAACCCCCAAGCACTACAATCAAATCACAAAAGGTTGCACTAAAACTGTGCATTTGGATGGAGGATAAAGACCTGAATGCTGCATTGTGCATTACCGAAGTGTTTATCTCTGCATTAAGAGCTTCAGAGTAATTCAATTGTTGGTCCGTTTGCAGATAGTAACAACATCAACAATCTCAATATAATGCTGCCTATTTCGAGAAACTATGATTGCAATATATTACATCAAAACATGAGAGTTAGTGGTACCAATAATTGTGTCTAATTTAGACTCTGGCTGGATAATAAATCACTACGGGTGCTGTGAGAACACGCTGGAGCAAAGACAGACACGTTCTCTGATTTCCCAAGATCCTGCAGGACTACACAGCTCAATGGAGGTGTGCAGTGGAGGTGTCCACCCAGCAGTGTAAAGACAACATTGTAGAATTCCAACAGTTTCTCTGATCCCAATCAAAGTCCTGAGCAATATCGGTGGTTTAAACTGATTCAAACCAATTCTACTATAATGAGGTGATCTATCTTAAGAAACTTTCTTTTCTGTCTCAAGAGACCCTGCTCTATCACACATTTCCTTTAAGCAGACCTTTTCAGCCTCTTCCCACCACTAAAGAAAGTCAGCTGTCAGTGTACAGCTCTGTGTTTACACAATGAAATGCTGGATAGTCATAGGCTAAACTGTAGATGCAGAAGTGTCTTTGGGTTTGCCATGGTTGCAGTTAGTATATGTAGCTATTACACTTTACTTTTATAATCAAGGTCTAACCTATTATTATGGGTTACAATATTGAGTTTCAGATTTACCACATGAAAAAAAGGATAAACAAATAATATTGTTCCGAAAAGCATCATTCACAACAATACCATATTACAATTTGAACAAACTCAAAGGTCAAATAATAATTATGGTAAAATGATAATTAATGTTCTCAATGGAAAGTAGTAAAATGCAGGCTAAATGCACACAGATAATACAGATTATAACAAAATCCAATCCGGTAATTACCCACACACTGAAATGATGTAAAGAATTCAACTGAACACAAACCAAAAAGCATGTCATCTAAAATTGTATAATTTTGCAGTTACCGGCAATGCATCTGATGCTAGCATTGGACTGTTCAAGTACACCACGGAACCACTAGTCCAGAACTGGAACCACAGTATTTCTGACTCAAGGCTCTTTCAGCAGAACAGGACTGAGACAGCAAAATTGGGTCAGTCACGTGCACTGTGCACCTTCCTCACCTTGCTCTATCTTCTGGACCAGCTGCTGACGGGCGACGATTCGGGCCAAACGCAATCCGGATCGCCTGTGGTGACTGTCCAGCCTCAGGTAAATGTCCTGAGTCTCAGGTGTCATGCTCCCAAAATGCTCAGTGTCCATACACTCGTCTGGTAATTTCATTGTCATTACATCCATCACTCTTTGTATCTCTCTCTCTCTCTCTCTCTCTCTCTCTCGCTTTCTTCATTACCAATTTCCACAGAAAGTTGTGGATACCTACAGGAAGTGTCTGTCTTTTTGCCCGTCTTATCTCCTGGACACTCCTTCAGCTTTCACACAGTGAGACGCAGCTGTTCCACATTCCACAGTGCTAAGAAACTCACTCCCACTCGAACTGGGAGTAACATTAAGACCTTTTTGCATTACTGTACAAACACATACACACACATACACCTGAAGTCAACTTTAATCTCAGAAAACACTCCTCTCCGATCTACCCACCTCACAATCATGTGACTGAGTGAGGCGCCAATAAGGACAGGATATTGGAAGAAGAGCCAAAAAGTGCTTTATTCCAAACATTCCAAAGACAAAAAGAAAAAGAAAATCTGAGTAGAGTTTATGTGCTTCAATATGTGCACACGTGTTCATGTTAATATAATGAATGCACCATATGATTCAACTTAACCATAATGCTACCTAGAGACACCCAAGATTAGACCACTTATACTATTACAATATTTTCACTATATACAAAAAATACTGGTCACATATTAAGCTGATGTTCCTTTTACAACAGCAGTAACAAAATATAAAGAAGGCAAAGAAGCCAATAAAGAGAAGAAAATCACTTTTTGCTCAGCAATTCTGTGAAATGAGTTCTGTTACAGAGACACAGATCCCCCCCTTGTGGTACATAATGCCAATACACACACGAAGTTGTTTAAATGTATCATTTTGATTTATTTAATCTGATTTATTGCATGGTTCATGCAAAGAATGTTGTGAATTTGTGTGTTGCGCGCGCGCACACACACACACACACACACACACACACACACACACATACACACACACACATACACACACACAAACATGCACTTTAACTACACTAAGGTGAATGCACTTAAGCTAAACTAAGGCATTTTCCACATTTTTGATGCTTGGTAAGTTTGTGAGTGACAAGAAGCTGACGCTGCACCATAGACACACACACACACACACACACACACACACACACACACACACACACACACGCACATCTCCCATCTCCTACAGTGTATATGAGTTGATTTATGGCCAGGTTGATGTTGATGTTGTCTGTGCTGCCCTACATTCTCCCTGACTGAAAAGAGCTCAATAACATTCCTCACTAAATGATGAGCTCATACAGATTACAGATTTAGTATCTGCTTGTCTCTGTTCATCTTGATTAGATGTGGAACATGAAAGAAAAGCGTATATCACGTGCAACTTAACTGACCACCGACCAGTGACGGTGAAGTGGGTTATGTACTGTACACTAGACCGAGCCAGACATGGCCCTCAAAAACCCATAAATCTCACCATCAAAGTAAGAATTAACTACTGAAATGCCAAACAATAGCAGCTTCCAGATGCTAACAGGACAGGACTTTGCCAAAAACCGCAAGCAACAGCTTTGAGGTCACTGACCCCTAGTGGCTACAGCTTTAAATTTAGAAATGTGAAAGTTTTCTTTTTCTATCCAGCATGGCCTCTTTTCATAATCTCTGTACTATTTTAAATGCAGCATGAATCTCCAAATTCCTATCAAATGAACAACCAAATAAACTTTCTATTTAATCGTGCATTATTCTGTGCAGGTGGGACTCTGCTAAATCCGAGCCCACCTGAGTTAGACGGCATCAGGAGACATTCCACATACCATATTAATCATACCGACTGAACCGAGAGTGGGAATCCCCAAATTGCACCTGCATTAGATAACAAGCAAACTGGAACTAATGCACAAAAGTTCATGAAAATACCTCGAGATATGCTACAATATTTGCATTGCTATGATGACCATAAGCAGAAAAATGTGGGGAAAAATGTTGATATAATAGACTGGTTCAGCATCATCATGTGCTATAGCTTTGGGATATAATTTTAGAAAATATCTACTGAATGGAATCATATGATTGAGAATGACAGAGGTGTATCTGTGCAGCATTAGCATTTAAAATTGTGCCCTTTTTTATCCTCATTAGATATGTGTACTTAATAAGTAAGCACTACAATGGAGTGAGAAAAGTTGTGTGGCTTGCTTACAAACACTTGAGCTAGTAATCTTCCTCTATTTCTATGAGGGTCATATGTATAAATCAGCCTTTATATTATAATTCAGTGTCTAATTAGTCCAACTAACAGGCTACCAGGTTTGTAAACAAAAACAGTAGCATCATACCTGTAGAATTTAGCCTTGCATTAACCAGCCCAATTTTTAAAGTAAATAAATCAGCCTATATGGAAAATGAAGCTTGTGAGTAGCTGTCTCTTCATACCCCCTCAATGAAAGAATCACCGAACACATAAAAAAGAGTGAGAAGATTCATTCATCTTCAGTGACTGCTTTATCCTGGTCATGGTCTCTGTAGATACAGAGGCTATCCCAGGAACACCACAGTGCTATGCACACACTCATTCACACCTAGGGGGAAATTTAGCATAGCCAGCCCATGTTTTGGGGATGTAGAAGGAAACCAACGAACCCAGAGGAAACCCATGCAGATGTTGGGAGGGCATGCAAAACTCCACACAGACCTGAGCTCTAGATCAAACCTAAGACTCAGGGACCCACTGCGCCACCATGCCATCCATAAGGTATAAAGCAAACTATTTTCATGTGTTGAACTTGTCTGCCTTATTGATCAGGCTGGAATATTGCTAGCCTAGAGACTGTTAAGTTTCCCCATTAAGGTAAAGGAGCTCACTAGTTAGATCTTTTTCCCCCTGAAATAGCATTGGACTTGCAGAGGATAGTGAACACATACACTATTTGCTATTTCAGATATGTTGCAATGTTAGAATATAGGTTTTTTGTATCTTGAAACCTATGTTATGGTTTGATAGTGTACATTTTCAGAATAAGGACCAACTCCACTAAATGAGATATTGATTTAAAAAGTTACCCAGGAAGCAAGATCTATTCTTAGCCATCCAGACCACCCACTTACTCTAGCTTCTACATTTTGCCCACAAATTTAGGCCAACTTTTACTGGTATATGTAAAGATATTAAAGGTCCTACAGCTTACTATTTTTTAACTTTTGTATTATTCCTGTCAATTGTCCACTGGAATTGTGTCTATGAAACACATTTCAAGTTATTTTACACTGAAAACCATGTATTTCTGGAAGGGCATTCTCTGTACTTCCAACTAACACCAGGTTTTTACTCAAACATCCCATTAGACATTACTTCCAGACATATAAACAGACCCCAAATGTACATTAACTGACTTGAATAACACAGAATATGAGAAAGAAGGTGAGCAAAATATCCAGGCAAAACATTTCAGCACAGTGATTCACTACAAGCATGCATAATTTAAATCAGGTTTTTGTAACCGTTTGTTACAAATGGCGCTGAGATGAAAGTATTAATGTTTATTATTAGTGCGTCTTTCTATGTTCAATAAAGAGGATCAATGTAAACTATGAAAGTAATGCAAAGCCATCCAGTGATGTTTGTGTACACAGCTGCACATGGCGAATTATATAAACAGTTTGAAATTATGCACACTTAATTCATATTCTTTCTTAAACAGCATGTTTGAGTTAATTTACCCCTACATGTTAATTAATACATTAACTAACAAACATGTACTAACATGTACTTAAGTTGGTCGTATTTCATGCTATAAAATTCATAAGCCTCACGTTGTAGGTAAGGTTAGCTCTTCATTAGTTTGTTAGCTCTTCATTAGTGTATGCCTTAACTCATCATTAGTCATTAGTTCATATTTAAATAAGTACTAATTCAGGTATTAGTGCATGATTATTTATGTACTGTTATTGTAAAGTGTTACCCAAAACAATTAACTAAATAAGTAAAACGCTGAACACTATATTTTCTGATTTTAAAATCAAGCCTTGAATTAATGGTCTACATCCATAAACTACAAACTAAACTTTTAAAAGAGTTCTTCAGGAAACTTGTTTACTAGATGAAATTTAAAAAAGAAAAAGAAAAAAAAAGAGAGAGAATATAGCCTACTGTACTATATAGCTATGTCAGAACGGTACACCACCACTGGTATGCACGTAGTCCACAGTGTGTGATAAACTCTTTTACTTGTTGACTAAGACCAAAGACTTGGCTTCTAAGCAAAGCACAGCTGGCGAGCATGCTTAGTATGCTAGTGTGCAGTTTTGGATTGAGCCTCACAGGAAGGACAGAGCTGTGTGGATTTGAGGGAGGTGAAGATTCAACAGAATGCAGCGGAAACTCAGAGGTGTCAGAGAAATGGAGCTCATCTCACGGGACCTGTGTGACCCATAACGCCATATGACCTCTTTATGAGTTCAGCAATGTACAGTAGGATTTAATAAAAGATTTAAATAACAAACACTAGCTCGGACAGACCGTTATTTTCTGCAGTTAACGGTACATTCACAAGAAACTGCTTTTTAATTGAATTTAGAAGCTTTTAATTACGGTGATAAACGTCAGGAAAAGTGTACTATGTTTCAGTGTACACACGTGTGCATTACAGCTGACGCATGCATGTCGGAAACATTAACTTCAACTTGACCTTCCCAAAATAGCAGACAGAGCGCTCGCGCCGCTGACATCATTCTGCGGAGCTCGCTGTGCTGTCACGTTCAGTCCCAGCATCAATACGTTCTCTGAAACTCTATGTAAAGGCGATGATGGGCATGCGGTGCTGCTAAACTGACCTGCGATTCGTCTCTCTCGGACATTTTTCCAGAGTAAATCCCAAGCCTTGGACGTGGAGTCGCGCAGCTGTTCGCTGATCGAGCGCCGCAGCTGCAGCTTTGTTGACTTTCGCCTCGTCGTCATTGTGAAATATGACGCATTATAACGTGTCCGCAGCGCACCGTTATCGCTCCTGGCTTGGGACCCGCGATTTTGCTGCAATAGTCGTCACTCCATCTGATTCACGCCGCTGCGTCACCTTGCGCAAGAACAGTACAGTCACATTTTTCCCTGGCGCGAGCGTGTGTCGGTGAAATCTAGCGCGCCGTGCGTCATACTGACTGTAGCAGGCGCGCGCGCGCGCGAGAGAGAGAGAGAGAAAGCGCTGTTGGTTAGAAGCTCGTGAGAATAACGGAGACCGAGACAGATGTGAAGTTTTCAGCAGTGAGCAGATTGGTTTGGAAGCCTCACCCATAAACGCTGTAACCTTGCACTCTCTCGCTCTCTCTCTCTCTCTCTCTCTCTCACACACACACCCACACACACACCCACACACACTATTGCCTTACTATTTTTGTGAGGACCATCTATATACATAATTATAATGGAAGTCATTAATGCTTGCCTACATCTAAACCTAACCTTAACCTTAGCTTCAGGAGCCTAACCAAAATTTAAACATTTGTCTCTTTTAGGTGTCTTTTTTTTTTTTTTTTTAGGTCTTTTAGACCCCCCCCGCCCCAACACACACACTAAAGACAGTGTTTCTCTTACTTTGTCATAAGCAAAACAGTTTTCCTCATTGCGTGTAATGTTTGTACTAGTACTAGTCATGTAGTACAAAAAGAATAGAAGGGGTTCTTAAAATCCTGAAGTCTCTAACATGACATGGGACCATGTTTTCTTGTTCACGTTTTAAGGCTAAAGGTGACCAGGCTTTCTCCGTGGCTGCTCCTAGGCTTTGGAGTAGTCTTCCTCAGATTAGATCTTCCCCTTCCGTTTCTGTGTTTAAATCCTCTTTGAAGAGTTATTTGTATTCTTCATGTTTTAATTGAGTGTGTAAATTTTTCATTGGTCTTTTCTTTGGTTTTTGTTTACTCTTTTCATTTGTTTTAATTGTGTTGTATATTTCTTGTACAGCACTTTGGTTTCATCATCTGTTGTTTTAAATGTGCTTTATAAATCAATAAACTAAACGGAACGAAACTTTTTCCCCACCATGTTTTGCTCTTTAACATAGTGAATTCAAAATGTAACAGTGAGACCAAAGTGCAGAATATCAGCAGTATTTCTATAATGAGTGACACATAGGGCTCTTTTTATACAGCCCCATTTCAGGGGATCAAAAATAAGATGTTTCTCATTACTTCATTTCTGATCAAACAATTTTTTTTCAACCATCCATCATCTTCTCTCACATATTCATGTGTGTTTCTGCAAATCTATAACATCTTTTTGGTTACTATATTGATGGCTTCTGATTCCCAGAATTGTGGGTAGATGCTTTTATCCCTAACCATAGACTTCATTTATCATACATCCAGTGACCACAACTCTGAATTTACAGCACAAAATTATGTAGCACAGTTGTGTGTATTTTTACCACCAACAGCTGGTGTGCTACCATTTTATCTTTCTGTTTACCAGATGTGAAATCACTCTTCATACATTGTAAGCTATTCAAGTAACCCAGACTATTTAATGCTTGCTGGCATGTACATACTTTTCAAGGCAGAAATGCAATCTAGTCATAGTGATGAATGATCAGTTTAATGAATTTGAGGAACAAAAAAAAAATCCCCAGTAGACTAATTTTCCTACAGAGAGACCTACCAAGGTACCACCAGTTAATAAGGGCCTGAGACATAATCAAAATGCCATTGCACTCTATTTATTGACAATCATCATGCATGTACCCACACAAAAGCAAAACCTCGTGTTAGCTAAACCTACTAAAACCAAAGAACAAAATAACGGACCACAGAAACTACAACGTAATGCTGACCTTATGTGACTTAGAATTTCTGGTGCAAAGTCTTGTTTGCCACCCAAACACTTCACAGAAGTAAAACTGTATCCAACATGACTGTATTCCATATTTAAATTACTGGAAACAGTGTGCATAGTGGCTCATCTTCAAACTAAACTGTGAATAAATATGTCTGAATGAAGGTTTACATGATCTGTTTATAGGCACATTTCTGGAATCATGATTAAATTAATATGGAAGCCCAACATAGCGGGTTACCATAAGATGCAAACAACTGGTTAGCCTAAAGAACAGAAATTATGGGTTAAGTTTTTTTTTTTTTTTTTTTTGTAATAAAGTACATTTAAAATGTATTGTACAGTTTTACTTGACTCAGTGATTCAACTAATAACACAACTACTGCAGGAACAGGACTAATTCCAAAGTGCACAGAAGTATAGTACTTGTTTAAGTCCAACCAAAACATCAGAACTCAATTGAACAATAAGACAACAACTTTTAAAATACAATACATAATATATACAGTGCTGCGAAAAAGTATTTGCTCCCAACCTGATTTCTGCTGTTCTTCTGTTATCTCATACTAAATTGTTTCAGAAATTAAAACAAAATCTAAGATAAAACAAAGGCAACCTGAGTAAACACAAAATG
>JANDJT010000060.1:16671586-16684719 GCA_024331685.1 Stegophilus panzeri | reverse complement strand
TCTCTCTCTCTCTCTCTCTCTCTCTCTCTCTCTCTCTCTCTCTCTCTCTCTCTCTCTCTCTCTGTCTCTGTGTGTGTGTGCGCGCGCGATTAACTGAGTAGCTGCTGAGGATTGTTTACAGGAGTATTTGCTGAATTACTCTGCACAAGTGACTGATGTAACAGCAGCAATCCAGCGTGTGAGCAGCCGCTGTATGAATCAGCTTTATGGCTGGACCCCAGGAGTCAATTCAGTTCAATTCAGGCTGACTGATTAATGTTCTATTTGTATTTCCCGAGGTCGTTTTAAGCTCAAAGAATAGCCATTGGAGAAACTTGGAACATTTAAACGGGGTTTGTACACTTGAAGTGCTTGAATTTGGCTTTTTGAGATGTAAGTACTGGAAAACCTTTAGAATAGCCTTTTTTTTTCTACTGGTGCTTAAAAAATGCTTGAATTATAAAAATTAAATAAATACAAAATTGATAAATGACTTTAAACTGTTTTTTGATAAAACACGAATACAATCCTTTCACTCAAAATATGACCATATAACCAGCTGCAGCCCCTCCCCCTCCTCCCACTATTCACTCATTTTAACAGAGACAGCTCCGGTCCACTTTTCAGACTCCTTCAGTGGCTTTTTTCCTCAAAAAAGCACCTAACTACAGATCTAGCGACTTTTTGGGCAAACCTTAGCTACTTTCCATAGAAGAGAGTGGCCAGTACTGCCCCGCGAGCGCGAGGTCCTGCTTTCCCCCAGCCGGTACACCTCTCTCTCTCTCTCTCTCTGCAGCTACTCTGTTCAGTGAGGTACAGACAGGAGCAGCACGTTCATTCACTTCTAACTCTCTCCCTAAGTGATCATTTTATATGTAAATATATTCGAAATCACAGCACACCCGTTGTCTTTTAACTTACTGTATGTGTGTGGTGAGCTTGTCAGACGACATCGCGGTTATAAAATCAGGATTTTAGCAGTTTAGAGCAGCAGCTTGGAAATGGTTTGGAAGTGACTGCTGGTTAATATGCAGCCTTAATGCGTCGTGTTTCAGTCACTATTTCATACTTGTTCCATTGTCTGACAACAGAAACCGAAAAACATGTAAACGAGAACAGCTTTATTGGGAATTCGGCTGTATTAAAATACAGTATGTGAGCACAGAGAGTAGGAAAGAAGCAAACAGATGTAAAAAGCTGACACTAGGCAGAATGCAAATATGATGCGATGATGTATTGAATATGCTAATTAGAGCATGACATCACCTAGCGACATTTAGCAACCTTCCACTGAAAGTTGTTGGCAACAGTGCTCCTGTCACACACCTGGAGTATATTGATGTTATGGTGAAGACAAAGCATTGCCTGGGAAATGCAAATTTAGTCCTGCATGGCTGGAAAAGGCGCCATATATAAATTGGTTGTGTTTAATTATTATTATTAAAAAAAAATTGGAATTTAAAAAGAAGAGTTAAAGAATATGTTTGAATAACATATCTTGTATAGCCCTTGAAAACAAAAAAAAATAGTGCTTGAAAAGTCCTTGAAAGTCCTGGAATTTCATTATGAAGCAACTGTACAAACTCTGCAACAGTAGATTTTCAGTGCTATTTATTGTTAAAAAATCAATCTAACAGGACAAGAAACACCTGTCAGTCACATGTTCCAATATCTTTGCTGTTTTGGGTGGTCTGATGCTAAATGTGCGATATTTTATGTTGTTTAAACAAATACACATATAAATACCGGGAAATAAATGCTGAAGTTCTAAACTCTTCTCATATGCATCTTTTGATCTCAAACCCAAATGTCTTCAGTCTACAGCAAAAAAAAAAAATTGGCCTTGCCATTCCAATAGTTTCTGAGGGGACTGTATATAGGATCAGATAAAATAAAGAATTCTACATCCCCGGATGCAAATCTTTGACTGTAAAATACAACCAAAAATGAGCTTTACATTTCAATCTGAGTGCATTTAGGTATATACAGTGTGTATTTCGAATTCAGCAGTCAGTAGTCTGCAGCAGTAGCTGAAAATAGGTAGCACTTTCTCTAGCTCCTTAGCTTTAACTAACCCAAATCACACTCTTAGTTATTTAGGTCTTTTTGTGCAATAGTACATAATAACACCCATAGTAATTAGCATGGCAGAAGCAACCAAAGAGATGAAGCCCACAACAGGGCGCTTGGCCAGCACATGACACACAGGTGAGTGTTCAGGTGTGTGGGGACAGTGTTGTGGGGGACTACCGGGCTCTGGGAATCCATTATTGTCAATAATTTTTTTGTAGTGGGTTAGAGAAGATTTCACTATGTCCTCCTCCTGCACATGGCCGTACATGCCAAAACCAGGGTCATGCCGATCATTAAATGCGTATGCAAAGTAGCCTTTCAAATTGACTCCATCCAGTGTGTATGCTGCGAAAAAACAGACAGTTAAGAAACTATTAATAAGCTCTAATCTGAGCTGAGTTATATTGATATAGCTGGATTGTTAGCAAATAAACAAGATAAGAAATCTACTAAGGAGTATCTAAACAAATATTTTCATGTCACAAATAGATAACATGTCATTGTGAAATATGTCTGTGTGGCTCGCATCAATGTTCACTGGCTCACTGAAGGTCAGTGAACTACCCCTGCACTGTGCTGTGTAATGATTAATTGGCTTTGGTGGTGTTTGCCTTCTGATGTAAACTTAATGTACACAAACAGAACTGAGTGAACCATCACTCATCAAACTAAGCTTCAAAATGTAAAAGCATATATTCTATTTTTATTCATGTTACACCCTAAATACCTAATATTAGCAGATATAAAAAAAAAATAGGAGTGATCTTACCTTTTAAGGCCTCATTGATATAGTTGTACAGATAGTAAACTCGTAGACTGTCTTTGAATTTGGCTATGTCTTCTTGAACCCCATTGGCCATGACATAAATTGGCACACCTTTGTAATGTGAAGCAACCCAGTTGAGGGCTTTGCGTAGGCCCCAAGGAACCACTGGAGAGTTACGCCTTGGAGACATTATCCAGGTTACATCTGAAATCAGCTGTACCTCTAATGTGTCCTTGAACAAGTACTTATCCTCCACTTCATCGTACACCATGGAGGTAGTGAAATGACTGAGGGCAAAGAAGTCATAGGTGCCTTTGACCAGTTGTTGATCTTCTTCATTGAATGTGGGTAAGTGGTAGTTAAACAGGTCTATAGTGTTTCGCTGCTGGAGCCACTGGCGCATCACTGGTGGATAGTCTCCACTGCCGAAGATGGGTTCTGCAAACCAACCCACACGTAGATCCAGAACTCGCTTCGCAGGGGCCATGTCTTCTCGGTTGAAAGAGAATGCAGGTTCAACCCAGTCCATATGCAGCACCAAAGAAGCTTTCCCACCTTGTGACTGGCGAAACTCACTGTCATACACATGCCAGGCTAGAGCATGGGCGCGAAGCAACTGATGGCCGACTGCATAGCCAAGGTTTTCATCATTGGGTTCGTTCAGAGTGATCCACAACTTCACATGATCCCCAAGCCTTTGAAAACACAGCCTAGCATAACCAGCAAAGGCCTGCACTGTCTCTTCACTTTGCCAACCTCTGTTGTTCTCCAGTGGCACAGGCAGACTGGAGAGTTTTCCAGTGTGGTGCCAAAGAGTAACCACTGGGGTGATGTTGGCTCTCCGAAGCTCACTAACAAAGCAGTGGTAATAGCTTAGCAAGGTGTCATTAGCTTCTGATACACGGCCTGTAGGAACTATAGAGGACCAGTTGAGGGAGAAGTGGAAATGGGAAACATGCATGTGTTGGATATCTGTTACTTGTTGCCGGACTGCAGCAAAGTCAACACAATGGCGCCTTCTGTGCATGGGGACTTCCACACCCTCCAGCTTTTTCAGTTTTCCATTGTCTGAGATGTTCCAGATGTACACACTTGAGTCAACAAACTGCATTGGTGTAGTCTCCACCTGTTCACATATGTACACTGTCAAACTTCTTTAGCATATTCAATGGCATATTATGATATTATATTAAGAATTAAGGACCAGTCAAAGAGGTCCCAATATACAGACAGAAATATACAACTGAAAAAAACAAACAAACTGTTTAACCTTCATCCTATGATGAAACATTTATATTTTGATTGAGTGGTCTCTTCCAAGATGACAATCTCCCCATCCACAGGGAACAAGCACTCAGTGAATGGTTTCATAAATCTGAAAATTATGTAAATAATATGGTATGGCCTTTACAGAAGCGGTGGCTGATGAGAAAAACACAATATCAATATATATAGGTTTGCTCACAAACTGCCAGCAATACAGAAGAAAAATAAAGGAGAAAAATAAAAATCTGTTAATTTTTTTACATTTTAAAGTTTTAAAGATTAAATACAAAAAAAAAAATCCATGCTAAAATTACATGCACACATATCAAAACAGTTTTATTCACAACGTTTCTGTTCCATGACCTTCATAAGGCATATACAAACAATCTATTCAACACAATCTCAAACATGACCAATCGCTACAGTGCTCCATCATTACCAATCAGTGATGTAATACATGATTGTAACCACATCAACATATAAAAGTGTTTTTTTTTTTTTTTTTACAAATTACAAATTACAATTTTTTTTTTTTACAAATTACATAGACAAATGGTCATAAACAAATAAACATAACTGTATAGCATCACATTAAACAATGCTTCATCATTCATGCCCATGGGTGATAATGTGTGAAGAGTAACAATCCAAAAGAACTCACGTCTCTGTGACAGCATTTCTATATCACCCCCTCTCAGTGCCACATTCGCTTTTTCAATACCACAAAAACGTAAGGGGGAAACATCATGATTCAAAGAAAGAAAATGGACCGCAACCGGATAATTAACATCCTTTGTTCTAATAAAACTCTTATGTTCACTAATTCTTTGTTTTAGTTGGCGTGATATTTTACAAAACATAACTGAGACTACAAGGACAGCGAATCAGATAGACAACTTGAGTGGAAGCACAAGTAATGACCGAATTAATTCTATATATTTTTTTTTTACCAGTTCTTGGATGACAAAACAAGGATGATTTGAATGTATTATTACACTGAGCACAATTACCACATCCATAATATGTAATATGTAATATTATATAATATCCATAATATTATATAATATCCATAATACTGGACTAAATAATCTCTGAGATGGACTAGGGATATCACTCTGAAACCAGGCATGTACTAAATAATCTGTCAAATTTTTAGCCCGTTTGTATACAATTGATCTTATCAAATAAAACCTGGATGAATAAATTGTAATAAAAGTAAAAGAATGTTTTTTAAAAACTTTTTTTGTCTTCTTTTTCAACAACTCAGAACGTGTCTTTTGAAAAGATGTATTAAATGCGACCCATTCTGAAGGGTAACCCCTATCTAAAAAATTATTTTCTAATCATATTATTCATACCTTTTGTCATTTGGTTGAACAAGATGTGATGAAAACTTCTTTATCTTCTAGTAAAAAAATTCCTCACAATCTTTCATTCAATGAGAAAAAAGCTTTGACCGAATTGATCAATGATCCGAATATTATTATAAAACTTGTGGATAAAGGAGGGGCAATAGTAGTCCAGGATACTAAATATCAGCAAGAAATTCTTTCCCAATTACAAAATATGAGGTTTTAGAAGAAGCTTCTGAATGATCCTACTAGTACTTATCAATCTGAGGTATTGTCCTTTTTAAATAATGCAAAAACACAAGCTTGGATATCCCAGTCAGAGTTTGACTTCTTGTATTGTCAACATCCGATTAGGCCTGTATTTTGCACTCTTCCCAAGATTCACAAAAGGTTTATTGATCCTCCAGAATGTCCAATTGTGGCACAGACAAATTCCCTTTTATCTCCCCTATCCCAGTATGTGGATTCTTTTAATTAAACCATTTCTTCACATGTTACAGTCTTATATTAGAGATTCTACTGATTTCATCAATAAAATCTCTGAGTTACATGATTTATCTGAAACTTCTTTGTTATTAACTTTGGATATAACAAGTCTATATACCAACATCTCACATGATAAAGGGCTTAGTGCCCTTAGACATTACCTTGCGGAACGTGGTGATGTCATTCCACCTTCACAATTCTTGATTGAGATCGCTTCATATGTTTTGAAATATAATTATTTCAGTTTTGACAAAGATTTTTTATCTTCAGATCAGTCTATGGGTATGGGGTATGGGTTCTATTTTTGCCCTGAATTAAGCTAATTTATTAGCTTTATTAACACTTATCTACACATGTATGTTATGCATACAATAGTGAAGTAAACCCTTTTTTCCCCACGTATTATTAAGTGGTATAGGTATATTGACGACATATTTTGTATTTTTTTGGGAGATCTTAATGATGCTCACATAATTTGTGTCTATTTTAAATAGCTTTGTGGATGATTTGGAATTCACTTTGGAAGTGAAGTTGTCCAGGGTACACTTTCTAGATATGTGGGTGCAGAAACAAGGTAATTTGATTATGACTTTATTTTTAAAATACTCTGTTGCTCGCTACTAGCTTCCATCCGACTGTTCTAAAAAAGGGATTGCCTAAGAGTCAGTTTTGTAGGCTGATGAGGATTTGTCATTCTGATTTAGACCTCATTGAGAAATCGAAAATCATGAAAAATAATTTTTTAGATAGGGGTTAACCTTCCGAATGGGTCAATGAAGCATTTAATACATCTTTTCAAAAGACACGTTCTGAGTTGTTGAAAAAGAAGGCAAAAAAGTTTTTAAAAACATTCTTTTACTTTTATTACAACTTATTCATCCAAGTCTTATTTGATAAGATAAATTTTTAAAAAGCATTGGCACTTGTTGTCTTCTGATCCTGAGTTAAGTGCTCTTTTTCAACACTCTCTGCTTATTGTATACAAACGGGCTAAAAATTTAACAGATTATTTAGTACATGCGCGGTTTCAGAGTGATATCCCTAGTCCATCTCAGAGATTACTTAGTCCTATACAGAATGGAAATGATCGATGTGGTAATTGTGCTCAGTGCAATAATACATTCAAAACATCCTTTTTTTGTTATCCACAAATTGGTAAAATAATATAGAATTAATTCGGTCATTACTTGTGCTTCCACTCAAGTTGTCTATCTGATTTGCTGTCCTTGTAGTCTCAGTTATGTTGGGAAAACATCACGCCAACTAACACAAAGAATTAGTGAACATAAGAGTTTTATTAGAAGAAAGGATGTTAATTATCCTGTTGCGGTCCATTTTCTTTCTTTGAATCATGATGTTTCCCCCTTACACTTTTATGGTATTGAAAAAGTGAATGTGGCACTGAGAGGGGGTGATATAGAAATGCTGTCACAGACACATGAGTTCTTTTGGATTGTTACTCTTCAGACTTTATCACCTATGGGCATGAATGATGAAGCATTGTTTAATGTGATGCTATACAGTTATGTTTATCACTGCAGCGTTTGGTCATGTGTTGATTTTAAATGAGGTTGTGTTGAATAGATTGTTTTTCTATGCCTGATGAAGGTCATGGGACCGAAACGTCTTGAATAAAGCTATTTTGACACGTGTGCAAGTATTTTTAGTATGCCGGATTTTTTTCATTGTTGATTTTCAACTTGGTTTGTGGTCCATTTTACCTACACCTCTATCTATCACCTGCAGGTGTGCAAGGTTAACTGTTGATTGAAAGATTAAACACAAATTTTTTTACACCAAATTAACTGCTTGCACTCTGTTATGGTGGCTTAACACCTTACTAAGATATTTTATGTATGTTTTTCATTGTGCAATACAAGGCCAAACCTATGTGGGCACTCTGTCATCACACCCCTATGTGGACCTTCCTCAAACTAATATCATAACTTTGTATGCACACAATTCTATAGGATGTCTTTCTACTTTGTAGCATTATGATTTCCTTCCAGTGAAACTAACCAGCCCAAACCTGTTCCAGCATGACAATGTCCCTGTGCACAAAGCAAGGTCCATAAAAACATGGTTTTCCAGTGTTGACATAGAAGAACTCGAGTGGCCTGTACAGAGCCCTGACTTCAACCCCACTGAACTTCTTTGGAATTAACTGAAATGCTAACTGCACCCCAGGCCTCATCACCTAATATCAGTGCCTGACCTCTTATGACTGAATGGGCACAGATCCCCACAGCCATGCTTCAAAATCTAGTGAAAAGACTTCCCAGAAGAATGGAAATTATTATAGCAGCAAAGGGGGAAACTCCATGTTACTACCCATGGTTTTGGAAAGGGATGCTCAGCAAGCACATTTGGTTGTGATCGCCAGGTGTCCACATACTTTTGGCCATATAGTGTATTTGTCACCCATCTGTCCATTGTGTACAAGAAATGTACGCATGGTTTGATACTTGTGGGCTTCCTGCCAGTCAATACATTTTTTTCAGTATTATGGTGTGAACATTTAATAAGAAAATCTATAACTTACCAAAAAGTTATTTATAAACAACCTGAAATGATAGTATAGGACTGGCATTGATATCACTGTTATAGATTATAATGCATTTTGTTTAGAGTTTAGTATTTGGCAGGTAATCTAGGTCACAGGCGAACACTCCAGGATCATGCACGGAGACTGGGTTCTCCTTTCCGACCTTTGATTTTTCCTACTCACATAAAGCCATAATGACAAACAGGGTCAGTGAGGTGATTTTGGCAAACTGCATGCTACAAGGGTCTGTATTTGGAGTAAGGTCATACTCTAAATACAAATAAAGTTCAACCCGCCTCAGCAGTGAGTATATTTACATGCACACTAATGCAAGCAGTTTAGCATTTTACATTTAAGGATACATGAAATTTTATCCAATTTAGGATTTTCAGGGCATACATACTGTTAACCTAGATTTTTTGTTCTTGTGTGTAAGGATAACTGGATCTAACTGGAGAAGAGCTACTCTGGAAGCAGTCATCACCCCAATCTTAACACATACAGAACGACCAAAGATACCTGAATACTGATCAGATTATAATATGTATGTAAATAAGTTATTGCCAAAATTAGATTTTTATAGTTAGCATAAGTTTGTATACATGTAAACATACTCATAAAGCACTTTCTAAATGTATTAATAAGGGCTTCCCCTTAGTGTCAAACAACTTTTAACACACTTTAGCCTCGTCTTTCCATTTGTCATTGATGTAATTATTAAATAAACCAACCCTGCGTCCCAATTCACATACAATCCATACTAAATAGTATCCGAGATGAGAATTAGTATGTCTTGAATGAGTATATTGTAAGGAGTATCTGAAAGGTACCCTGATGGTCTACTATTTCTGGTAGATTTTCAAAGTGTGGAAAAAGTGTGGAATCATGGACAGTTTTTCAGCTAATATTGCCCACAGCTCCTTGTGATGGTTTGCTTCATCGAATTCAAGGACACATTTTAGATAGGTGTGAATGAAATGTGGAAAAATAAATCAAGGGAATGATAAATTAAATTATATAGTATAAATAATGAATGAAGAAAAGCTGAAATGCAACAAAGAGTTTATGTTTATAGTGACAGTGTTCTCTTCCAGGCAAAAAAGTTCTCTTCCTTTACATGATGTGTAAGTATAGCCCAGTACTTGCATACTCTTTTACTATACCCTCAAAAGTATGTACTTTTTCTTCACAAAAAGAGTACATACTTTTAGTATATAATATATGTATGCCAACTGGGACATGGGGCAAATGTTCACTTTAAAGTTATAATCTGCCTTAATAGGTTACATATAATTAACTAGTTCTGAACCCTGATGGGCAAATAGTATCCCATAAATTATGCCTCAGAAGTTTGTCTTTCAACACGTCACTTCATCCAAGATCAAAGTATACAAAAGTTATGGTTAATGTGTATTTTCTAAAAAGACTTAAGTGGCACATTCACCAAACTCTGTCACAACACAAGAAACTCTAATTACAGTGTGGTGGCCTTAAACTATCTATCTAAACTTTTTTTGAACTTTTAATTCACTTTCATTTTTATTCATCATATTGTCCAATACAAATATAAACTGTCTGCTATGTGCAGGAGTAGAACATTAAGTGCTCTCCTTAAAGGAACACTTCATCTAAATGACCAATAATTAATGAAAATGTGTAACGGCCAATAGAAATAGTTCCTGTAAATAAAAAAGTTTTTAAAATGTCTGCATTTTAGAAAGCAAAGTGTAACCGAAAGTGATATAGCCAGTAAGAGTTATTTTTTTTCTTTAATTAAGGCATGATTGGTGAACTGTTACTTCTAGTTTTAGATGTGCTTGAACAAATAACATTGTTCTGTACCTGTATGGAGTTTGCAGCCACTCCCCATGTGAAATTGCATGGAAAAACACCAATAAGGGGCCTATTCTCTGGGAGCTGAGGGAAGCCATTCTTCTCGATTAATTTACTGTAAAACATGGCTGAGGTCTTTGGCTCTCTCGTCAGGTGATCAGATTTGAAGTCTACGTAGTAAAGACCGCGCCGTATTCCATACTCCCGATACCACTCAAAGCCATCGAGCAATGACCAGGCAGTATATCCAAACACATTCACTTTGTCCAGTCGAATTGCTGAGAAGAGTCAGTAACAAGTAGAAAGTACATCAGTGTGTGTTCACAGATTAATTAACATGTGATATTTTAAAAATTACATTATATTTACATTTTATAGGATTATGTATACTAAGACATCAGCTATGGTTGTTCATACACGTCTACTGTTAACCTGGTATATGATCAAATTCATGGCAAGTGTCAAAACTTAAAATTTACTTACATGTATTAAATGTTTTTTTTAATAAACCTGAGGGAAAAAATGCCCAATGTCTTTATAGACAAAAATTAACATTCAGATTTAAAATATTTATTTAGATGGCCAAACTGATAGATAATATCATTTTTGAAGAAAATTCTGGATTGTTTCTGGAGGTTAAAAAAACTATTTTCAATAGTTAGATCTTGGAGTCTGGAATGGAGATATATATATATATATATATTCTGCATTTTATAGCCAATAGTATAGAGAGCAAATTACAGTAATTTTCTTTAAGTCAGCTGTGTAGTGACAATCCACACACTCTGCATAAAAGGGTCAGGTAAAAAATTATATAAGATAATATTTGCCAGCCAATCATCATCCAGGAGGAATATGCAAGATAGGTGGCCATGGCTGTTCATGTCTACATACAAAGTACATACTGACTGGAGAGAGAGAGAGAGAGAGAGAGAGAGAGAGAGAGAGAGAGAGTATTGTAAATGTAAATTTAAAGCAACGTTAGAGCATAGCTGTAATTTACAGCACTTTAGGGTTTTGCTAGCTAGAATGTCAAATGTCAAAGTCTCTAAATAGCTATTCACTAAAATAGAACCTTGTAATACTAAGATTATGGCTTTGCAAGATTTTGACTGATCAATGTGCTCTAATTGTGGAACATTTTTTACTTTTTATTTATTTTATTTTTTTACTATTCAGGCAGTGACAGACTGAATCATAGAAATGGGAAATAAAAAGTGAAAATTATTTAACTAGGTTGACTAGCTAGAGTCAACCACAGCAAATTGAATACTCCCTTTTTTGGAGAGCCATGTTTACATTATTAGTTTCTGCTTCCCTTCACCTACCCTTCAGAGTCTCCACTATGAAACGTTTGAGGTAGTACATGTGCTTGGCATCCTTTGTCTTGGTATTGCCATTGACAAACCAGCCGCTTTCCACCACAAAGATGGGAGGCTTGTTGTACTCTGAGTGAACCCAGAAGAGCAGCATGCGTAGGTCCAGATCCTCAATCTGCCCGAAGCGGAGGCTGTCATTAATCAGCTGGAAACTGAGAGCAGGCCCATGAGACAGGGCAAAGAAATCAGCCGTACCATTAACATACTGCCTCTCTGCCTCAGTAAATGATGGTAGTCTGTGCGTGAGGTTGTGCTTCATGCATGGTGGATAATCTCCATCTACAAACAGTGGATGAGCAAACCAGCCCAGGACGAAGTCCAGCGAGCATTGACAAGCCCTTCGGCTCTCCTGCCTTGTCCTGCTGGGTTTGATCCAGTGGGAAGCCAGAGCTATGGACAGTCTCCCTCCCTGACGGGCACGATAGCGCTCATCATACACATGCCACGCTGCAGCATGAGCCTGGTGCAGGACAGTCAGAGGCAAAGGGGTCAAAACATGACATTCTGATGAAGAAATATACATATGTGCTATCTACCAGTATGGTTTATACAACTCCAATTCCGAAAAAGTTGGGACAGTATGGAAAATGCTAATAAAAACAAAGAGGGGTCATTTGTAAATGTACTTTGACTTGTATTTAAACAAAAAAACATATAAAGACAAGGTATTTGAGGTTTTACCTAATCAACTGAATAGTTTATGAAGGTGAACTTTTATTTTGAAACTGATGCACACAACACGTTCCAAAAAAGTTGGGACAGGGGCAATTTAGGACTAATAGTGATGTGACAAGTTGAAATAAGAAGGTGATGTGAAACAGGTGAGACAGTCGTCTAATCAAAGTATATAAGGAGCCTCCAAAAAGGCCTAGCGCAAGAGCAAGGATGGGTCCAGGCTCACCAATCTGGCAACAGATGCGTCAGTGAATAATCCAAGACTTTGAGAACAACATTCCCCAAAGACAAATCGGTAGGATTTTTGGCATTTCACCTTCTACAGTGCACAATATAATTAATAGATTCATGGAATCCTTTCAAATCTTGGTGCGTAAAGGGCAAGACCGAAAACCACTTCTGAATGTGTGTGATCTCTGATCCCTCAGATGCCGTGATAAGTCTGTAATGGATATCCTGACATGGGCTCAGGAATACTTTGGTAAACCTTTGTCAACAACACTATTCGCCGCTGCATCCACAGATGCAAGTTAAGGCTTCACTGTGCAAAGCAGAAGCCATACATCAACACTGTCCAGAAGCGCCGCCGAGTTCTCTGGGCTCGGCCTCATCCGAGATAGACAGTAGTACAGTGGAATTGTGTCTTATGGTTCAAAGAGTCAATATTTAAAATAGTTTTTGGACAAAATAGCCATAGTGTTGTCCGGGCCAAAGAGGAAAAGGACCATCCAAGCTGTTTTCAGCGTCAGGTCCAAAAGCCAGCGTCTGTCATGGTATGG
>JANDJT010000060.1:16655476-16671361 GCA_024331685.1 Stegophilus panzeri | reverse complement strand
GCCCTGTACAGTTGCGCAGCTGAAGAAATGCATAATGGATGAATGGGGGAAAATTCCACTTGCTAAACTTAACCAACAGGTGTCTTCACTCAGCGCCCAAATGCTTAATAAGTGTTATTAAAAGAAAAGGTGATGTGAGACAGTGGTAAACAGTCGACTGTCCCATCTTTTTTGGAGTGTGTTGCAGAAATCAAATTTGAAATGAGTGTATATTTTCAAAAATAAATTAAATTCACAAAGTAAAATATCAAATAATGTGTTAATGTGTTTTCAATATAGTACAGGGTGAATTGAATTTTCAAATGGTTGTTTTTGTTTGTTTTTTGCATTTTCCATACTATTCCAACTTTTTCGGAATTGGGTTTGTACATTCACTATATAAACCTGTTAAAAAATAGATAACATTTTACCTGATAGATTCACAGAGTTCTAATTGGGCATGAGACAGAATACCAGATAGAATATCTAAATACAAAATACTGGCGAGACGAATTTGCTGTTCATATCATGTATCACAATATTTCTGTTTAATATTCATTATGAGCTCTAACTCTTCTTACACATTAGGCGGCAGCAGCAGAGGTAGTAGCATACAGAGCACAAACTTTGCAAGTGGGAACTTAACTGCCTCAAAGCATGTTTACTTAATAGTCCAAAAAGTTCAGCTAATCAAAAGGAAGCATTATGGTGTACTATATGTGGGTCACAAAACCCATAGCCTCATTTGAGTTGGCCCATATGAACTTATATAATAAAAGAATTATACAGAAACAGCCTGTAATATACTACTGCTAAACATTTTCACGGTGTCCAGAATTCAAAGCCGATCTGTAGAAGTGTAGCCATCAGAATATAAACAGCCACCATATAAACAGTATGTGCACTCTGGTTTGACCACAGTCTGATACGTGGGTTCAAATAAACTTATTGAATCGCGGCTTTAGTGTATCATACAGTGACATCCAGGGGGTTGTTATTATTTTTCTCTCCATAATGATTGTACAGAAACAACCCTGCTGAAAATGAAAAACAATAGATACACTCACAGAAATTCTACAGAAATGGTTTCCACTACAAATACCATTAAAACCCTTATTGTTCCAATATTGGTACTTAATGGTATCCACTAGACTTAACATGCCACCAATAAAAGGCAACACATTACCAATAGAGACTCAAAGGGACTATTTGGTACCATATGGTATTTTTATTTTATTTATTTATTTATTATTATTATTATTATTTTTTAATTTTTTACATTTTAACAGCTCTTGCACGTGAAAGTATGATCTCACAACTTGTATTAAATCGTGGTCCCTTTGTGCTGTGCATTTCGCATGACTTGACAGCAGAAGCTTGCAGTGAGTTGGTGATTACTGAGAGGATATCAGTACCAGGTCAGTATCGGATATCGGCTCATACGAAGAGTTATGATCATTTAAAGTATCAAAAATGTAAAGACTATGTCCAGTGCATCCCTACAGTAATGACAGAACAGCTGAGTAACATACTGAATTTGTACTGCATTTGTGTATTTCACTGCATTTGTATTACCTTTAAAAGATTGTGCCCAACTCTAAAAGGCATATCTGGATCATTTTTAATCCCAGGTGCCACAACTCCCGTCCCATATCCGTGCCAGGCCACGACAAACGGATTGTCCATTGTGATCCAAAACTTCACATCTGAGCCGAAGGTTTGAAAACAAAAATCTGCGTAATCCCTGAACAGATCCACAAGCACAGGGTTGCTCCAGCCTCCGTACGCGTTCTGCAGGCTCTCCGGTAAATCCCAATGATACAGAGTCACCACGGGCTCCACTCTGATCCTCTTCAGTCCGAGGATGAGACTCTTGTAATATTCAACTCCCTTTTCGTTGTAAGAACTTCTCGTGCCGTTGGCGAAAATCCGCGGCCAGGAAAGAGAGAAGCGGTAGTGCGTGGCACCGAGCTGCTTCAGCGCGCGCAGATCTCCCGCCATGTTGTGGTAACTGTCGCTGCCCACATCGCCCGTGACCACCCGACTCCCTGCGCGAGTGAACGTGTCCCAGACCGACTTGCCCTTGCCGTCCTTTTGCCATGCGCCCTCCACTTGATATGCGGCGGTGCCCACGGCCCATATGAAGCCCTCGGGGAACGTGTCGTACAGGAATGCTTTATCCTCTGGATAAGGCAGTTTACTGAACCTGTCCCACGTGCGAATCCCAGCGCCTGGTTCCGCTACAATCCGCTTCCAAAAAGAGCACGCACCGAGAATCAGGAACAGCCACAGAAAACACATTGCGCTCCGGAGGATAGCCATCTGAATAACACCTGCAGGAATAGTTAAGCGCTCTAACTCTGAGAGTTAATGTTAATACTCGACAGTGCCTCATGTGCGCGTGCTTTTCTACCTCCAGTGAAGCTGTCAATCATTAACCAGACAGTGCACGCGTAAAGCGGTATCCAAGCGCAGGGAGCGTTCATTGCCCTACACCACATCCCTGCAAGCTGCATTTAAAGAAGGTAATGGAGTAATTACTCTTCCTACCTGCAAACAAACAAGCCATTCAGCTCATTAACCCTAGCACGACTGCCTAAATAGATATGTCTAATGCATTTTAGACCTTAAGGGAGCTTTTTTTTTTTTTTTTTTTACTATGCCACTGTTCTGCGTAAACCAATCAGTCTAATCCGCTCTATCTATCTATCTATCTATCTATCTATCTATCTATCTATCTATCTATCTATATGCATTTAAACTTCTGTAGAGAAGCCGTGTTCAAAAAAACAACACGAATAGCTTAAAATACATTTAATATTACGTTTTTTTAAAAAAGTTGATAACGCTATACATGTTGCGTTTTGCGTTTAAAACTGCTACAGAGGTTAAAATACTGGTAAATTCTGAGGAGTTGTGAGTTCCAGATCCACATTTCCACTTTTTTTTAACTGTAAATAAGTTGTGCATCTAATAATTTTACACATGACCTGGTTTTAGCTTGATCCCTTTCCCAAATAATAATAATAATAATAATAATAATAATAATAATAATAATAATAATAATAAAGGGTTACTGCTTGTTTTTGCACACAATCAAATCCTTTTGCTGAATTAATGCAGCTGGAGATGTACAGTATGATCGAAACAATGTTTTAATGTGAAATTATGAAAAATATGAAAAAGACAGTGGTTAGAATAAAGGCAGAATTGAACATTTTCATAGAAAGTGCAGACCACTGCTTGCTCTCAACAACTGAAATAGCACTGAATTCATTCATTTATCTTCATTAACTGTTTATCCTGGTCAGGGTTGTGGTTAACACTGGGTGAATTATTATAACTGAAAGCTTCTTCATCACACGCTTGTGTTCTCAGGCCAAATAAAGCAGGGAAGATCAAGTGTGTCATATAAAAGGTCATAACCTTTCCATAACCTGTTCCCAGTCATGATTTTATTAGATAGCTGAAGTGGAAAACCCTATGTTATGAGGGCAGTAAGTTCATCTGACATTAGCATAAGCATCAGTAATGTGGACACCTGGAAGATGAGCGTGTATAATCTAATAGAGCTGGTACACTGGTTATTATTAGTAAAGATTGTCTACAGGCTTGTCCACACACTGCAATACAGATCTTACAGTACATTCTTTCCAACGATTCTATGCCCTTGTGTCATTAAGGAAATAATTAGATGAGATTTTCTGATCAAGGTCTACTCACAATCTCTTCTTAATGTAACAAATGTATTTCAGGTGAGCAGGCATGGCTCCTGGACTGCTGATCTTACCGCTGCTGATATCCAAAACTTCATACAATGCAAATAATGTCATAAATGACCAGCTATTTAGATGTTTATTGGAATTAGGATCATGTATTGGAGATCACATGATGTGTGTTGGTGGTGGTGGCTCAGTGGTTAAGGCTCTGGGGTACTAATCAGAAGTTTGTGAAATCTCAGCACTAGCCAAGCTGTTGATCCCTTGAGCAAATGTGTCATCTTGGATAAGATGAGTAAATGTAAATCATAACTGCTTTAAGTCTCAGAGAGACAAAGATAGGATATAGATGAGAGAGAGAGAGAGAGAGAGAGAGAGAGAGAAAGAACACTTTATAGATGTCTCAGAATATTGCAAATGTCTCTAAACAGCTCTTCACCAAAATAGAACATTATAATACTAGGATTATGGCTTTGCAAGATTTTGACTGAGCAGTCTCCTCTGATTGTGGATCAATTTTTCCTTATTTTGTTCCCAGTTGGAAACCAGCTATAACCATTACCAATTACACATATTTTCGGTATAGCTAATGTCTATGGCAATCTTGATGATCCATTCATTAATTCATTAAGTTTAAAGTTGGTCAGACAATATGCTTTCATTGCAGATTTGATTCATTTTGTTTCATTGATTATTCGCTTCCTTGAATAGAAGACTAAAGGATCATTTTTTTTGTTATTTTAGGTATTGTTTAACAGTTTCTGTGCCAAGCAGGAAAAGGAAACATATTGTCTTTTTATGTTGAAACTACATATATTTTACTTGTCACCTAATGACCTCACAATATTTATCAGGGTTAAAAGTAATAAGAAGTGCAGCCTGGTTTTTGGGACACAACTTATAGCTGTTTCTCAGTATGTATTTATGCTTGTTCTTGTGTCACTGTGTAAATTATGTTTCTACCTCTAAATTGCAATTACAGACCCCTCTGAAACTACTGGAACGTTAAGGCCAATTCATTTGTTAGTGCTATACACCAAAGACAGTTGGGTTTGAGATTAAAAGATGGATATGAGAGATGAGTTTAGGATTTCAGCTTTTATGTACTGGTATTTACATCTAGATGTGTTAAACATCATAAAAATAGAACCTTTTGTGTCAGACCACCAAACTTTTAGATGAGCAAAAGTATAGGAACGGATAGTCTTGAAGTAAATTAAAGTAAATAACACTTAATATTTGGTTGCAAATCTCATACTTGCAATGCATCAACCTGATGACTCACTGACATCACCAAACTGTTGGATTCTTCATTTGTGATGCTTTTCCAGGCTTTTACAACAGCCTCTTTCAGTTGTTGTTTGTTTTGGGGGTTTCTCCCTTCAGTCTCCTCTTCAGGAGGTGAAATGTTGCTCAACTGGGTTAAGGTTTGGTGATTGACTTGGTCAATCTAAAACCTTCCACTTTTCCCCCTGATAAAGTCCTTTGTTGTGTTGGCAGGGTGTCTTGGATTATTGTCATGCTGCATGATGAAGTTCCTCCCGATTCATTTGGATGCATTTCTCTGTAAAGTGGCAGACAAAATGTTCATATAAACTTCTGATATTTATTGTGCTGCTACCATCATGAGTTACATCATCAATAAAGATTAGTGAGACTGTTCCAGAAGCAGTCATGCAAGCCCAAGCCATGACACTACCTCCACTATGTTTCACAGATGAGCTTGTATGTTTTGTATCATGAGCAGATCTTTTCTTTCTCCACACTTTGGCCTTTCCATCACTTTGGTAGAGGTTAATCTTGGTTTCAGAACTTTTGCGGCTCATCTCTGTATTTCTTTGCATGTTCCAATCTGGCTTTCTGATTCTTACTGCTGATGAGTGGTTTGCATCTTCTGGTATGGCCTCTATATTTCTGCTCTTCTTCAAAAGATTGATTGTGATACCTTCACCCCTGCTGAAAGGAGGTTGTTGGTGATGTCACTGACTTTTATTTTGGGGTTTTTCTTCACAGCTCTCACAATGTTTCTGTCATTAGTGGTTTCTTTCTTTTTCAGGACATTCCAAATTGTTTTATTGGCTATGCCCAATATTTGTTCAATTCCTCTGATTGATTTTCCCTCTTTTCTCAGCTTCAAAATGGCTTGCATTTCTTCTATAGACAGCTCTCTGATCTTCATGATGGCTTATCCTTTTTGACATCAAATGCAATCTTCACAGGTGAAACTGAAGGCTAAAACCAAGAGTAGATGTTCAAAGCTATTTATTGCTTAAACAATCAATCTAACAGGACACACCTGCGTTACAAGAAACACCTGTCAGTCACATGTTCCAGTATTTTTGCTTGCCTACAAAGTGGGTGGTCTGATACAAAATGTGCTATGTTCTGTCGTTTAACACATCTACATAGAAATACCAGAAAATATAAGAAATTCTAAACTCTCTTCTCATGTTGATTTTTTGATCTCAAACCCAAATGACTTCAGTCTACAGCAAAAAAAGAAAAAGAAAAAAATAATTGGTCTTGCTGTTCCAATAGTTGCAGAAGGGACTGTATAAGTTAGCTACCTATGTCATGGCTCATGATCCTAAGATGCCAAGCATAAAAGGTCAGCCATCCTGTTACTGAAGCGTGGGCTGAAGTCTTTAGCATCACTGTGCGCATGCAGACGGGCTCCTTTGGCTTTACTATACTGACATGCTCTGTAATCACATTTAAATTTACATACAAAGCTAAAGCAATTACAGATCATAAAAGCTGCCTTTTTACCACACTTTTACAGTTACAGACCTGAGTGGGATTGGTTCTCTTCTACTGTAGTGAATATTTTAGGCTGAAATTGCAGTACAGCAACAACAGCAGATTATAGCGAGTAGCTTTGCAACAAACTAGCTGGCTAATGTTAGTGATAGCTGATGATTACCTTCTCAAAACAGCCATTCATATGATCAGTTTTATAGATTTATCCAAGTACTGTGTCTGTACAGATTTATCCCAGTACTGATCTAAAGCCAATACTGCTACTGAATAATTTAAAAGTAGAGAAGGGGGATTTTATACTGTTTAAAGTGTGTGCAGTCATGTAGATTTGATGTCAAAGTATTCAGTGTTTTTTTTTACCAGTTGTCAGTGGGGAATTACAAGTTGCAACTTCTTCTTGAATGCAGCATTAGGGTGTCCATTAGTAAGGTTGGGTACTGATGTTGGGCCTGGGGTGTATTCAGTGTTCCAGTTCATCCTAAAGGTGTTCAGTGGGGTTGAGGTCAGGGCTCTGTGAAGGCCACTCGAGTTATTAGTTACAATTAAGGGAAATCTTAAAGCTACAGAATACAAAGATATCCTATACAATTGTGTGCTTCATACTTTAATTTTATGGCAGTTTGGGGAAGACCCACATATGGGTATATAGACTTTGGTATTAACTCAAGAAATCCACAAATATAAAGAAATCCAAAGATTAAAGTCCATAAATGAAGTTATGTGTAATAAAGCAGAATGACACAGGAAAAAAGTATTGAACATGCTAACTGAAATTTATTTAATACTTAGTGGAGAAGCCTTTGTTTGTAATGACAGCTTTAAGACACTACCTCTATGAAGAAATTAATTGGCCATAGTATTGAAGTGTGATTTTGGCCCATTCTTCTAAACAATGTCTTTAAATCTTGTTCAATTAGATTCAAGTCAGGTGAATGACTGGGCCATTCTAATGCCTTAATTTTTTTTTCTCTGAGAGCAATTGAGTGTTTCCTTTGGTTTGAGTTAATACTGATGTCTGGTGAAAAGTTCATGTGAATAGCCTTATTGAAAATATATTTACTGAAAAAAATGTTGACGCATTCAATACTTATTTCCCCCACTGTGTGTGTGTGTGTGTGTGTGTGTGTGTGTGTGTGTGTGAATATCATATCACATCACAACATGTCTCAGGTAACTGTACTGCATTACAACATGACTTACACAACCGATTGTATTTGCAGCGTATGTTTGTTTAGGCTCACATGATCATTAGAAATTGGCTGAAAACCTTTATTTGTGAATCCCGATACACTCGCTCGGTTGGTGGGAAAAGAGTATTTTTATCAATATAGTATTTCTTAGAAATATTAAAGCACTAAAATAAATGCATGTTTAACAATATAGGAAAGTCAGAGGATTTAATTTGGCTATTGGATACTGGTTGGTTATAAAACAGATAACATCTTTATTGCTACATTCACTGTTTGCCTGTGTTAATGAAAGCAGCAGAGAAAATCATGTTTTATAACTGTTCCATTGTCTGTCTAGGATGAGGTAGGATTCAGACCTACCATGGTGCAAATGCCACCCTGCTAGATCTTAAGGTTATATTTTAAGGCATATATTTTGAAATCTGTATCCATAAGATTATTCAAAGCAAGAAAAGTCACATCAACTGATTATAACTAACTGAATATTATAGTGTGTTCACTAAAAAGCTAAAGTGTTATTTAAACATGATAAAACTCTTGCATCTGGGTTGTTATACTGTTTGTGCCTACCAACTTTTTTTTTTTTTGGAAGCGTGCATGCATATATGGGTTCATAAAGGGAGGCTCTTAAAGGATTCTAGTACAAGGGTAAGATCCTACACTGAGTTCCTGGGGGAGTGTGACATATAAAGGCACATTGCTCCCTTCAGAAAAATTGCCACAAGTTTTTGAGCTCCCAGTGAAGCACCATCCACGGTGCTGTGATGCACTGTAATGGCCATCACATACACTTTCAATGTATATGGGGGTCTTAAATTGTCTAGCAGTTTCTGTAGGAAGACTAATGCACACCATTTGTGGAACAATTACCACCTGAGAGCATATTTGGATTCAGCATTGTCTCTTGGACTGCTGTAACTATATTTCTGGTAACCCAAACATGCATTTGTTTTTAGAATCTACATTTGGAAACAACATGTGTTACCTGTGTACGCTTCATGTATGTAACAACAATGTAGTGAGGGGAGGCATTTGAGTTTACATTTGGGACCAAATTATGTTACCTGTGTAGGTTTCATGACTATATAAACAATATATCCATATTTAAATATGGAAGAATTCCTTGGCAGCTGGTCTACATTAAAATGCATCCAAATGTATTCTGGAATCCTGATAGCCAGACAGATGGCTAACTGCAAAACTTTCAGGCATGACATTGTCCCACACTCAGAACAAAAAGTACAAGAAGTGCTCTCTCTAAGCATACTGAAGGCTTGACATCAGACATAGCTAGTTAATCGCAAACTTTATGGCAGAAGGCTCATACTTTTGGCTCACACGTTTCAGAGGAGCTCTCCTGATAGTTCAAGGTCTGAGTCACCCTCTTGCTGCTCTACCAAGGAGCACAAGGATGGTAGGTCCATGACTGTGTCCATGACAATAACTGCCTTACTTGGGCAATCCAATCACTCAAGTCACCTTGTTTGTTGTGGACTGCAACATGCTCATAAATATTTAACCAATCAGCCAATCACTAAGCTTTCTGTGTTTGATTGGTAATAGTGACAGCTTTAATTTCAAAGCCTATTTCATGTTGCATAATAAATAACGTAATACATATTTTGTGCAACATTACATCCATCCTTTTTCTGTAACACTTATCCTACACAGGGTCTTGGGGAGCCTGGAGCCTCTCCCAGGGGACTTGGGGCACAGCGTGGGGGACACCTGGATGGGGTGCCAACCCATTGCAGATCACAATTGCACACACCAGACAATTTAGAAATGCCAATCAGCCTACAATGCATGTCTTTGGACTGGGGAAGGAAACCAGAGTACCCAGAGGAAACCCCTAAGCATGATTCCTGTGCACACAGGGCAGAGGCAGGAATCGAACCCTTAACCCTGGAGGTGTGAGGCAAATGTGCTAACCACCAGGCCACTGTTCCCCCACATAATAAATAATGAAATATATATTTTGTGCAACATTACATTGTGCTAATAATAATATACTGTTACATTACACATATTAATTAATTAATTAATTTAATAGTTAGAAGCATTCCTCAATAATTATGCTCATCACAAAAACATAATAAATTTGAGATTCCCTTCTTTGATTTGATACAAAAGGTCGCTTTCTCAGATTTAATCATATTCTTTTCCTCACGTGATGTAAACATATCACTCCAATTTTAAAAGACTTACAGTACAAAAAGAGCATCCAGTACTCTGCTTGCTTTAATCGTTCAGAGATTTAAAACGGAAGTGTATCTTTTCTGTGACACGCTTTTGATACAGAAGACTGAAAAGATCAGGTGTCTCAATATTGATTCCTCAATTTTATCCCCTCTGTAATCATTCCTGTCCCAACACAAAACAAAGTTAAAAACAAATGGCTAAAGATAAAACGATGGCTTATATACCCCATGAAGTGCACTATAAATTCAACGGGGAGACATTTGGAATTGAGCCCACGTTATTACTCTGGCTCATTACGTGCCTCACACCTGCTGCCAATCTCCTCATCAGCTCATCAGTGTCACAGGCCAATTCAGTGTGCTCTTTCACACCGAGACAAGCAATAAATAAGCATGCTGGGGCCACGCTATACATACATATATCGCGATGGAAGCCTTAACCTTTTCTACATATAACTTTGGCGGCTATCCTGGCTATTTCCCTTTTTACAATGGGAACCCCAAATTCAAACCTCAGAACTGGAATAAAAAGGGCAATTATGGTGTCATGCCCGAGATTCCTGACTACTTTGAAATCTACAAGCGTGCTCATTTGAAAGCTATCTTGTCTCAGGTGAACCCGAATTTAACTCCACGCCTGCGCAAGGCCAACACCAAAGAGTTCGGGGTTCAGGTGAACCCGAAAGTGAACGCCACAGTGCAGTGCTCTCTCGGACCCAAAACGCTGTTTTATCGCGAGGACAAGTGGGACTCGCCGAAAAGCAGCAGTCCGCTGAGGAACACACTTCCCAGCACCCCGGTGAACAATGTGCGCTTCTCCCGCCCCGTTGCGATTTACTCGCCGGTGTTTGATCGCAGGTTTTTCTCAATGCCAGCCCGCGCAGATGATCTGGACAAGGATGCAAAGCTGGCCAGCTCTGAGGAAGAAAACTGCGCAGCGGAAGTGGAGACGAGCGAGACCGAGGCTGAAAATACCTGGGGGAAAGAGCGTCAGTGCACTGCTCTCCACGGTCACGCGCCTACAAGGTTTAACTTTCAGGTTGGTTGAAATGATTTGGTTTTAATTCACTCTAAAATGCTTTGGGTACTCTAACGTGTAGGGTTCTTTTTTTTAAATTTTTTTTGTCCTGTCCTCTACAGTTTTTGGAGCAGAAATATGGCTACTACCACTGCAGCAAGTGCAATATCCGCTGGGAGAGCGCGTACGTCTGGTGCATCTCTGGAACTTGCAAGGTAGCCGAACATGCTAGTTGGTCACTAGACCCAAAACGTACTCCATTTCAAGTGACAACACTCGACCAGGGATTAGCAATGTGAAGCCTCGGTATACATAGGCTTGGATATTTCAGATGACTAACGATTATAAACCGCTTTCAAAGGAGCGAGGGGACGGGGAGAGAAGTCATGTCTCACCAGTAGAATCACTTGTGTAGCATCACTACTCGGAACACATGCATGCAAAAGCATGTTGCAAAGAAGGACTCTGCATTTTTTTGTTTACTTGATGTCCAATACCACGTTGTCCACTGTGTAAAACCTGTTGTATACACTTCATGTTTGAAGTTATGGGAAAAGGGTACTTAAGTCTTCTTTGCCCAATTGGCATTTTACACCCACTTGTCCTGTGCAGCTCTAAGTGACCTAAGGGTAAATTAGTGTAGATTTTTTTCATAAACTGGTTTTCCTTTTTTTTTTTTTTTTTTTGTCTATTAAAATTGGCTTAATACATGACCAGCTTGTGTAACTTTACCGTGTAGCCCATGGAATACTGAACTTTGGCATTACACATCACACTTAATAAACAACTTCTAATTGCATTGCTCAATAACAATTCTTTATTGAATCAGTAGTGCTTGAAGTATGCTGTGTGAATTGGACAACTGTTTATGCTATGCAGACATGTTGGTCTGTGGCTGCTTTTTTCATTATTATTATTATTATTATTATTATTATTAAAATGCATGGATAAATGGGCAGAACCTGTTGCAGTGTAACAGCTGTGAAATACAACTAGCTTCCCCACTGCCAGTCCTGAATAAACAAGTTCCTCTGTCTGGTTTCCCTTCTAACACACCCACTTCAACTGGGGAATGGCTGTTTAATTGGCTGCTAAGTTGAAGCAGGGGATACTCCAGGACCACATTTGGGAACCAGTGCTGCATGTGAAGAAATGCTGCTACATACTATGGTGAACAGGGAGAGAAGAACTCACTCACCGTGAAGCATGCCTTACATAATGAGTCCTCTCAATACATTTTTGAAATGCAGCTGGGTGTGAATCCAGTCTTGCCAATCACCAAGTGTCTGCATATTGGCATGGAGTATGTTTGTGGCCTTACTGTAACTCTTCACTTTTCTAAAATGGATAACCATGTAACACTTCATGTTCTACCAGGTTTACTTCAAGCAGCACTGCAGAAAGTGCCAGGCTGGACTAAACCCATACAGAGTGGAATCGATTCAGTGTCAGGTTGGGTACTACCTGTTTTTAATAAGCTTTCCTTTCTGATTATATGCTTATAAAATTTTAGCGGGGGGGGAAGGTAATGCTGAGTCCCCTGCTCAACATGTAGCTCAATGTATCTGCTGTGGCTGCTTTTTTTTAGTTCCTGTATCTTAAAATTCCAATGATGCAATCAACACAAGCACACTAGCAGCTTTCCTATTGGTCACACTTGACTTTGTGCTCAGGTATGTGCACGGACACGCTGCTGCTGTGAGCGGAAGCAGAGGCACATTGACATTCGGCGTCCTCACCGCCAGGACTTGTGTGGCCGCTGCAAGGGCAAGAGGCTGTCCTGTGACACCACTTACAGCTTCAAATACATTGTCTGACTGTCTAACCAATCTTTTATATTGATGCTGATGGATTAACTTTTGTTGTGTGTGTGTGTGTGTGTATATATTAAGCTCAATAAAAGGTACTGCAGCATCATGTTTTCTTGCAATCTTAAATGTTTGCAGACATGCTATAAACCCAAAGATGATGTCGAGACACACTAGTGTAGGAGGGCATGTAGTCTATGTTGGGCAAGAGTTTGTCTGGATTTGTCTTCTATTCTGTTCCCTGAGAATGTTTTAACTGTTATTCCAAATGCCACTAGACTACAATGCACAAGTGTTTTGGGTGTCAAATCCTGGGTTTTCTATTTTAGCAAACAGCCATACATCAGGAGTGCAACAGAAAAGTATTTGCCCTATTGGGTTTAAACAGAGTACAATTCCTGATGTCTCTGCCATCTGTGGCAGGAAGTATAAAGGGCAATATTTAGTTTGAGTTTTTGAGATTAGGTTTGAGTATATACCTACCTTTTTGACTATGTATTTCAATTTAAAGGTCATGAAGTCACAGGTCATTATGCTGTGGTGAATAATGAAAGGGCCCCCAAAATGTTATCAAAGGAGCCTTAGATTAGTTGTTAACTCCCTAAAAGACTTGTAGTTTGGAACCATTTCTGATATGAAACTAAGATTCTGAGGAACCTAGGAGTGACAGAGATAGATATATATTTTTTTTATTTATATATTTTTTAAAATTGTTCAAACATGCACAAACTGAGAATAACTTAAACTGATCACAGATTGTGTGAGGGAACGTAAACCTCAAGGAGAGTGTTGAGGTAGGGCTGTGCTGTTCCAGACAAGGTCTTGTATGTGAGCATCAAGGCCTTGAATTTGATATGGGCAACTACAAGAAGTCACTGGAAGGAGATGAAGAGGGGTGTGACATGGGTTCTTTTGGGTTGGTTGAAGACGAGATGTGCTGCTGCATTCTGAATCATCTGAAGGTGTCATCTGGCTGGGAGGCCCGAGAGTAGTGTGTTGCTGTAGTCCAGTTTTGAGATAAGAGACTGGACTAGTAGCTGTGTAGCCTGTTCAGTGATATAGGGCCTGATTTTCTTGATGTTATATAGAATGACCCTACAGGATTGTGCAGTTGTTGAAATGTGGTCTGTGAAGGTCAAGCGGTCATCAAACGTCACCCCAAGGTTCCTGGTTGCAGCAGCAGTTTGAAAAGATGCAATTGGTTAGCATTGCTTGACTCAGAGGAAGCATGTGTTCACCCTCCCAAGTTGGTAACTGGGTAGGGGAGCGGTGGCTGGGAATTGGCGGATGAAAAAATTGTTTGTGTATGCTTTGGCAAATTAATGCCAGTGAGTTGATATTTGTCACACGAATGGCCAGATATCAACTCTGCTAACTCTGAGAATATAAGCATATACACTCTCTAAGCTTTGTTTTGTTTCTTATTTGCTCTGGAGGTTGCCAAACATTGGCCACACTGTACAGTATGTTGACTCTACTATACATTCAGGCTCCGCAGAGTCCCTGCACCTTCCAACACCTCAGGCATAATTCTGCAGGCATAACTGGATGACATCAACTTTCACTGTGAGAGATGAGCACTGCATCTGGTCAACCTCTGGGGGGTACTTTAGAGACTTTAATGAGCTGAAGATGTGTCAAGAGCTTCGCTTACAGCCAATTTGAAGAAATGTCACTTGGGACTCTCAGAAACACAATATTTGGGATATATGGTTGTGTTTGCCCCCTGAAGCCCCAGGAAAAAGTACTGATAATCAGGATGTTCCTGCAACCAATTAATAAAAATCAGGGACTGTATGTATGTGCATTTTTGTATTGGCTGGTTACTTCAGACAGTTTAAAAAATGTTATTCTCCCTAGTCTCCCTCTTTTTTATGTATCATTAAAAAAGAGCCAACCAGAGAAGGTGAGGATCTGAAAGATGTAACATCAGAGCCTGTGCTTATGAATCTGCACTTCATCTGACTTTGAATTCGGAGGTGAGGAACAACCTATCATATACTGTATATTTGTAGACAACTCTCTAATGTCAGTAATTATCCTACATGAAATATTCAGTCCGTAAGTTGAAACTCAAGCGCAACTGGATTATGCAGCAAGTCAATGATCTAAAGAATATAAGTAAGTCCTAGTCCTAGAAGTAAGTGAAAGACTTATCTCCGGTTACGGAAGCATTTGGTTGCAGTTATTGCTGCTAAAGGTGGCACAACCAGATTTTAAGTTTTAGGGGGCAATTACTTTTTCACATTGGTGATAGGTGTTGGATAACTTATTTGCTTCAAAATAAATAAACAAAAACTGTATCATGTGTTTACTCAGGTTGCCTTTGTTTTATGTTGTATTTCGTTTGAACATTTAAAACTATTTGCATGAGATATACACAAAAAAAGAAGAAATCAAATTTTCACAGCACTGTATTTATTTTGCACTTACCTCATTTTAAGATAGAGACCTACACATTTATTGAAATTAGGTGACAAATTAATAATCTGCTAAATCTTTATTTTTACATGACACTTGACAGCACTAAACAATATTACTTCACAAAAGCTGTAAAAGTAATTATATACACAGTGTAAAACCCTTAATCTAAGACTTTTTCCCCTAAGGAAAACAATGTACAATCTCTGCTGGCATGCACATTTCTGAACACAAAACTGACCCGCATGAGAACAGCTCCCTTTTGGACTTTGTACAAATGTTTTTTTTTTTGGTTTTTTTTTAAGTTAATTTAAATAGTTTTAATAAATCATAAGAACAACAATGCATGCTTGGCAGTTTTGAATGACACATTTTAGAACAATTTCTCAGATAAAAATGCATGTTGGTATATCTTGACAATACAAGTGAGCAAGAGGCAAGTCTGTATACAGTAGGAAGCGACACATTTCAAAAAGTGTCTAATAGTGTCACTAACATTAACCAACACTTGGATACATTGATATTTACCAGCTTACTGGTTTTGTTTAGTATGGCAGCTAAATGTCAGCATGCCTGTGTGTGTGCGTGCATGTAAATTTTAATTTCAGTGTTAAATAGTGATGAACAGGCTAATAAATACAGTTACAAAAAGAAAGCACTATCTAGTGTGTCTAATTCACAGAACATTCTTGAGCAGTATCTGTAGAAAGGCATCCAGTTCAGTTTATCCTTCATTGCACATTTCCCAAAGACAGTGCAGACACATTTAGTACAAGTTCCAATCAGCTT
>JANDJT010000060.1:16644390-16655458 GCA_024331685.1 Stegophilus panzeri | reverse complement strand
TATATATACACACACACATATATATGTATAGATATAGAAAAAAACCCGCAACATTGTCCTCAGTAGCAAAAACAACCTAGTCTTCTTTTGTGATGTTTGATGTTGAAAGCTCAACATAGTGCAATTACATAAACATATAAAAATGTGACAGCATGACTTAATCTGAAGCATCGCACAGTAGCAGTTCTGTTTCTCCAGAATTACTGCACATTTGAGAGCCTGAAGACAAGCTCACTCTCAGGACCCCCTTCTTCCTATTCAATGCAATCAAGGGCAATTCTCTGATTTTTCCTAAGTAGTGTGCAAGTTTGTAGGACAGAGCCGTGAGAGGGCTGCAGCACTCCCAGACAGCGCAGTGGATATGGTCTGGATCAGGTGGGAGCAGTAGTGAATGAGTATAGAGGAGGTGCTGAGTGTCTATGGAGGGATCCAGCGCTGCTTTGGGGTGCTGCACACTTCCTGTCAGAGACTCACCGCTGAAGCGCTGGAGTCCGGGAGGCACGTTGAGATGAGCCGGGAGTCCTGAGCGCGCTGGATCATATCCCGAATCTCACTGCTGAGCTCCATCAGCTCGGTGCTGATCCGCCCCACATCCTGCTCAGAGCCCACCAGGGCAAATATTCCCGTCTGGCCCAGAGACTGGTGACGGAAGTAGATGTTCAGCAGGGTCTGACTTTCATCCTCTGAACTGCTGCCAAAGATGTCACATGGCCAAAGCTGTCTATAAAAAGGAAGGAAAAAGGACAATATATAAATTTACTGTAATCCTGAATTAAATATGCAAATACTGGATTATATAAAAATTCTTATACAAAGTTACATTTTTGGTCTTTGGTTAATGGAGATCTACATGCACACACACATTTATTTAATATGCTGGTGCTTGAAGATGTGTCTGAGTGGATCACTTTAATTACCTTACTTAGTCTCTCACTTGTGGCCAAATATACATATTTTTTGGTTCACAGTGCCATAAGTAACAACTCAACTCTACAAATCTGAAAACAAATGGCTCACAAAGCCTATTCTCAGGTAAACTCACCCCACGACATGGTTTTTAATCATGCATGTTATTTTAAATGTCTATTAGTAGTGAGTCTGGAGTTCTGTAATTTTGAAGATATGTTGACAAGAAACTTACTCTGTTCTAAACTGAGTGCTACTAGACATTTCTGGATGTCTCCATTTTAAATAAGCTTGTGTGTGTGTGTGTGTGTGTGTGTGTGTGTGTGTGTGTGTTTGTTTTCAGTTGAATATTTTGTTAAATAGCACTTTTACCAATGGACACAGTCACAAAGCAGCTTTTTAGAAATCCAGATATAGATTTAAATCCTTAATGAGCAAGCTAGAGGCGAGGGTGGCAAGGGAAGCCCCCCACAATGATAGGAATATCTGACAGCTTTGACACTGTGGAGATATTTAGTAGGTCCCCACTAGGAAAACAACCTTTTTGTATGTTTCCTTTTGACTCCTCGGGTTAGGGATAAATTTAGGTGTTATTTGTGTGTGCGTGTGTGACCTGCACTGGCGGATGTGGCAGACGGCTGTAGTATACTGTCTGTTCTTCAGGCACTCAAGCACAGCCTGCACTGCTGCCTCTGAGGTGGTGAAGCTGGGCTGAATTCTGGGTTGTTGCTGGCCCTCTTGATTACTCGCTATTCCTGCTGCCAAACGCAGACTGGCTTTCAGCTCCCCGAGCTCACGAGACATGTTCAACAGCTTGAGGACAGAACAAAATAAGGCATCAAAATTATATGCTGTCTTTATGGGTATAAATCAAAATGCTACTTGTAAATTGTCACTTGACAATTGACAACTTGAGAATTTTCGGCACTACTTCTCAACAGATGCACTGCTAACCCAGGCCATTTTCTGAGTGTATAGTGTGAAAAAATGTTTGCCCCATCCTGATTTCTTCTGTTTTTGTGTATATCTCATATTAATAGTTTTAGATCTTCAAATTAAATACAACATAAAACAAAGGCAACCTGAATAAACACATAATACAGTTTTTATTTATTTATTTATTTTTCATTGAAGCAAAAAAAGTTATCCAACAACTATCACCTATGTGAAAAACTAATTGCCCTCTAAAACCTAAAATCTAGTTGTGCCACATTTAGCAGCAATAACTGCAACCAAATACTTCCCATAGCTGGAGATCAGTCTTTCACTTACTTCTAGGACTAGGACTTACTCCTGTGCTTTGGATCATTGTCTTGCTGCATAATCCAGTTGCGCTTGAGTTTCAATTTACGGACTGAAGACCGGATATTCTCCTTTAGGATTTTCTGGTAGACAGCAGAATTCACGTTTCCCTCAATTATTGCATGTTGCCCAGGCCCTGAAGCAGCAAAGCATCCCCACATCATCATACCTCCACCACCATGCTAGACCACAGGTATGATGTTCTTTTTGTGGAATTCTGTTTTGGGTTTTTAATCATTTAAAAACTGTATTTCATGTTTACTCAGGTTGCCTTTGTTTTATCTTAGATTTTGTTTTGATTTCTTAAACAACTTAGTATGAGATATACACAAAAACAGAAGAAATACTTTTTCACAGCACTATATGCTAGTACCGTATAGTTTGGAAATGGTCACAGTACCTCTGGCACAGAGCTGACAGCACTGACTTTACTGATCAGTTTACAATAGCACTGAAAAAGGAGCAGGAGCTGAAAGTGCAGTTTGTACAGACGTTGACACAGTTCCAGTTGCTGAAGGGAACAAAATACAGAAATATCACACAAAATATGTTTATATATTCTGAATAAAATATAACAAATAAAAGGCAGTGTACTTTGTCTACACAGTCTTTCATGGATTGGCAATGTTAATATTGCAAATAAGAGAACTTCATCTTGTTTTGGACTTACAGCCAGTGTTTCCATTTGCTGCATTGAAAGCATGTCAGAAGACAAGACAAAATTAAGAGAGGAGAAATACAAGGTGTTAATAAAAGAGCCTGCAAACAGTGAGATTCAACCCGGTAACATAAAATGATCTTGTGATTAGTGGATCATCAACATTAGACTGAACCTTGGAGCTTGCTTAAAGTATTCATGAGGAAGATAAAATCATATAGGGGGTGAAGTAGAGAAAGAACACATATTCCACCAAAGTAGAAAGAAAGCTGTGGTATAACTTAATATAAAACATAGATTTCAACAATGCAGTGCAGCTGAATTTCAAACTTTCTTATGGTTTGTGATTTCTTTCCAACGACATTCTTCTTGTACAGGGAATGCCATATATTTTTTATTTTACCTGCTCTCACCATAATCAGCTCACAAAGATTTGAGGATGTAAAATGAAAATGAGTTGATGAGCTGAATCGTGTGTGTTAGATTATGTAAAATACAAAAAAGTGTGAACCTATACATAACTACAACTATATCCATATCATGCCTGCATATTGTTCTTATAGTCACAGTGCTGATGTTAGTATTGTTAGTACGAATCCCACTATCCTTTGCCACTCATAAGAGAATAGGTTTCCTTTTGAGTCTGGTTCTTCTCATGGTTTCTTCCTCATGCCATCTCAGGGAGCTTTTCTTCATCACTGTCACCTCTGATCCTAAATTTACATCTGAATTTTTATAAAGCTGCTTTGTTAAAACTGAACTGAACTGAACTGAACTGAATAGAAGGGTACTGCAGGAAATCTTGATTTTTATTCTGATACATTAATTTGCATGGGAATTCCAATTCATTTGCATGTGACCATTACAGGATTCTGTAGTAATTCATTTACATAGCCAATACTAAATAAGTGCCTTGAACATTTCTATAGGCTTTGCTGAAGAAGGCAACACAAAAGGTAACAAATGTCAATTTGATAATTTTCTCATCCTTTCATTAGAATAATACATAAAATAAAAAACTAATTGAAATGATTGGCAAAGATAGTGTTAATTTGTCTGGGGCAGGGACAAAGACATGATGTTACAGATGACTTTAATTGCATCTAGTTCTGGTAGTTCGATCAGTTATGATTACATTAGACTGCTGTGCATTGTTGATTACGTGCGAGTATATTCCTGGGACCGTTTCATGAGTTTTGACTGGTCTGAGAGCTGAGTGGGAGCTTTGTACTGAGGTGCATCTGCAAACCTTCTCTTCGGTGTCTCCAGGTTGACAGGTGATCACTCCATCATCAGGATACCTGGGAAACGTGGACTTGCAATTCTGAAGCCACTGAAGGAGACAGACATACACAGGTCAAATAGGTCCTGAAGCAAAGGGCTTTACAGTTATTAAGGTATTTAACAACCTGGTGATGTGAAGTTATGTGTGTAGTTTCAACGCACTGTGATAGCTGCATCTTCTCTGCTATTGTAAGTGTCCAGATATTCCTGCAGCTCCAATACACTAAACTTCATACTCTCCAAAAGCCCACAGGACATTATCTACAAACCAAAGCAGGTCAAACAATGAGAGGAAAAGTAGAAGTAAGATACTGTGCTTAACGTTTTGAGAAACACAATTGCACTGAGCATCACTTTTTGAGAAACACATCATTACACAATGATGGACCCAGTAATAGGATGTCGGACAAATCATGCAATCGCATTCTGTAAGGATGATACTCACAGTATCAGCATCCGCAAAAAGCATGGGGCAGTCTGAACATGTCCTCAGCATCTGAGATGACCTCATGAACTTTGCCCCAATGCCTTTTAAGCCATCTCCAAGGTAGCCAGCAGCATCACTGGTTAGGAAGCAAAACTTGTTCTGGATGTTCTGAGGACAAAAATTTTCATTTCCAAATAACTGATCACCAGCCATGGAATCCAGTGCAAAAATGTCTAGTAGAAATAAGTCAAGGCAACGTGGCTTGTTTATGATGATAGAAAACTTTGTTAAAATTGTAACACAGATCCAGTTGCTTTGACTTAACGCAACAAGATATTTGAAATGACTTGAAAGAAGGAAAACTTGTCAGACCTCTAATGTCAAAGGGCGTTAGAAGTATTTTCTCTCTTTTTCCCCTCTTATTCACATTACAGTAGGTGTAATAAGTTAAGAAAAAAATTACACCCACCCACTTGTTAGTCCTATCGCATGACAACCACTATCCTGAAAAGGAAAATACTAATACACTTCCCCTGATACAGGTGACACCAGACACTGCATCACTTCAAACTATTAAAAGTTCACTGTTGTGTAATTTTTGTCATTTTGACACAAAGACATACATATGTACATGCAACATACATAAACTTCCAAAAGGTATAGGTATGTGTACTTTTAATAATTTTGGCTAGCATAGTAAATGTCTATATACTTTAATTCACATCTGTATGATGTGTGTGTGTGTACGTGTGTTATGAGTTGTAGTATAAGCATATGCTATAGCAACAGTAGGAGTCATAGTACCTGGAACAGGGAGTAGAAGATGCTGAAGGTATACACAGCACATGAGCCGTCTGAGTCACTCAGCAGCTGACTGATGTGTGTGCGCCATGCCTCCTCAGCATCATCGCACACTGTGGGCTGGAAGGCAGCTAAGATGGCGGAAAAGAAGGGTGATGGGGGTGGAGGAAAACCCAGCTCGTCCAAATCGTCCCTCTCCTCTCCATAACTATAGCTATGGTAAAAAAGGGGGAAAGAAGCTCACTCCTCATGCTGTTTTGTGTATGTATAATGTGTAACCAAAGCGGAACAGATGTTGCAATATATTCTCATACCTGAGGATTAAAAAAAAAAATCCAACATAACAGTGTAACAATATATCATCCAGTAGAGGAAAATAGCTATTCACACACTGTTCTCTTTTAATAGTCATTTAAAATCAGCATTTTACAAAGTCACTGGTTAGTGACGTGTATTACTCAAATGGTATAGGTTTCCTGGTTGGAATAATTAGCTTTAAAGGTAACATCAACCCTCAATGAACATACAGGTGTATGTTTATATTAAAGGAAAAACCTGAATAAATGGGTGGAGAAAGATATCGAGTCCTGATGACTCCAGAGAGGTGTACTACATGATATTAAGCAGTTAAAATCCTACGATGCTCTGTGGCATGTATAAAAACACTGATGACAGTTGACATTGATTTTAGACCAAGATGGCAAAAAAGATGTCTTTGAAAGAGGGTTCATTATTGTGGGCATGGATGGCAGGAGCTTTAGCCACAAAGACTTCTCAATTAGCTGTGTTTTTATAGGAGCAGTATCTAACATGACATCTACATCTGCAGCAGGGAGTCTTATATATTAAGTGAAAAGATTGTATTCGTGTTCTATTGAAAAGAAACACTTTTATTCATTTTTCATTTTAAAAGACTTTTAGTAATTGTGTCTCCATCCTCAGCTCAGTGGTTTGATGAAAATTATGTAATTCGTTCTCATTCATCAGATCTCAGTCTAACTGAAGATCTATATGACATTTTGGACTGAGGTGTTAGCTAGCCTGCTCTACTACCTTCATCAAAAAACCAGTTGATGGAATATCTTTTGGAAGAATGGTGTTCATTCCTCCATTACAGTTCCAGCGATATATACTAAGGTGCATGGAAGCAGCTCTGGTGGCTTGTGGTGGCCTTACAACATACTAAGACTAAGACTTATGTTAGATTTTCCTTTGTTACCCTTCTGTATCTAAACACCTGACATTTGAAATATTCAGAAGTCACAACTGAAATCAGCAAGGGCATTTTTTATTATTATTATTATTTGTCATATCACAGCCAAACCACGACTCATTTTCCCAGGAGGCACCGCTAACTATAAACATGGCCGCTGAGGACTACACCTCCCACACACGCATGCACTCGCCTTCCCAGGAGTTCTAACCACACATACCTGCATCCTATCACACGCACACTCACAACACAGCATAAGAGACTTTGGAAGCAAACAGACTTTGCGAAGTAGCGTTCAGTAGACTTGTTCTCTGTCGTCATCCAAGCCTTATTTCCTGTGTTTTGACAAAGTAACTTTTGACCAGTGTTTTCGTCCCCAAGCTGTATTTCTGCCTTGCCCTGTTTTGTTTGTTCGCCTGATCGCCTGACCCCTGTCTGTTTTACGACCACGAACTTTGCCTTCTCCTTTGGAATTATTGCTTCCGTTTCCACCTGTGGTACGTGACAATTATTATTATTATTATTATTATTATTATTATTATTATATTATTATTATTATTATTATTATTATTATTAACAATAATAATAATAATAATAACAATAATAATAATAATCATAGTAATACTACTACTACTACTACTACTACTACTACTAATAATAATAATTTTCTTTTTATTTGTATTTTTTTATTTTTTACAAAAGTAAGTTTTGTAGAACGCAGCTTAATATCAGCATACCTGTGCAGGAAGCCTGGGTCCAGTTCCATCTCTGATCGATCAGGTTCTGGTGGAATATCCAAAGTGAAACTGGAGCCACAGTCAAACCCCGGAGGAAGTTCACTCACACAAAACAACAAGTCATCCTCCTGTACATTACTGATCTCATCTTCAGGCAGTGGCTGCATACAAATGCACAAAGTGGATGCATTAAACACTGCCTTCTTATTTTGCCTTAGCCTTTATGTTCTAGCCCCCCCCGTCCCCCCCCCCCCTTACAGGCATGACTTTGTAGTAACCTATTTCTACAATGTATTTGAAAACACTCCAAAAACACCCAATCATATAGGATGTGAGTACATATAGGACCTGATGACAGACAAAATTCATAAAATTTTTACAAAGACCAATCAGTTTTAATAGTTTAACATAACTTGTTATTCTTTGAAAAATAGAATAATCTGTTCATAATTTTTGTAATATATGATTTTTAGTTAAATGCATTTTGAAAGGTGTATTTATGGACAAAATGATCATTCAGAGCCTTCCTTCCATAGATCTTTAATTAGCTGGCCGAAAAAGAGATGACAGGCAGAATGTTACTCACAGGTGGAATGATGGTATCATCTGGAAGAGACATCCCCATGCCTGGTGTGGTTGCATTCAGAGAGTTTGGGTCAGCAGATGTGTCATAGGAGGTGGACAAAGAGTCAGTATGATTGGTGTCCTCTGAAGGAGACAGGTTCACTGTCTGAAAGGGAGTGAGAGATATAATAAGAGACTGTTACTTTGTTTAAATGTGCACCAGCAAAAGAATATTTCATAATTAAAAAAAAAAAAAAAAAAAAAAAAAAGTTTTCCAAGAATTGTGTCCCATACGAGTTGTGAGTGGTGTGAGAAGCTCTGGCTAGTGGAGTTGGACTCTTCCTCAGACGAGTCATCTGAGTCGTGCTGGGGATCAAGAGGCCCGAGGCTGGGTATGCTGTGTGAGTGCTGGCTTTCCTCCAGTAGCTCCGTCAGATCTGTGCTGTCCAGAGAGCGCCGCCGTACTCCCCAGTTAAAGTTGTCCATGCTCTCACCCTGCAACACACCATATACCACCTGAGTGTACTGAAAGATTTACTGCAACAGGATGTTTCAACACTCATTTTACAGGCTAGATGCCTAATTAGTTTTCTTTCAACCTTTTACTGTTTTTTTATGCGACATGCTAAGGAACTTAACACACGCACACTTGAAGGTTGTATTTTCATTTTGAAATTGTACTGCTGAGCCTGTCATTTTTAAGACCTCTATATAAAACCAGACTGTAATGCTTATATAACTTGGCCACAAGACACAATCAACATGCATTGCTAACATTGATGACAAGAAATCAAGTTAAAAGTCATTTCTATTAATTACTTTCAGCTACAATCCTGACTATAATGCACACATGCACAGAGTGCTTCTATGCACCTACAGCAGACATGCCACTGTCTTTCTCTAGGTCAATCACTGGCACACACATGCTTACCTGCAGTTCCTGGACAGCACAGGAGAAAAAGAGAGACAATGTTATCCACACAGCAAGAAAGAGCAGTGATAAAGCAAACCATGTTAGAGAAGACATCAAATGAAGACTGTTAATACAGCAGCAGGGAAAGAAAATGAAAAGAAGGAGAAACAGAGGTACTGCAGAAAGGGCAAGTTTTGTTAGAAATTATAATAAGAATAAAACCAGGTAATTAAACTGTACTATAACTTTCTGCAAAATATTGTTGAGCTCATGTCAAAATCTGTTTTGTGAAAAACTGACATTAACAACTGCTAGATCTATGCATGAACAAGGATTTAGAACAATGATTGTTTATAATTAAAGACCCGGATTAAGTTCAACACTAAGCTCTATCTGTAATTACCTCTCCATCTTCCAGCTCCACATCAAGGAAGTCAAAGTCCCTAAAGACTCGAAACTGCTGCTCAGAAGCAGTGTCATCTAGAGTGTCCTCTCGCGTGCCGTCCTCTGAGGACACCTGGCTGGGCTGGCGTTCCATCAGTTCCAGATCTCCACAGGAGGAGAAGATTACCTGGCAGAGAAAAACGTTTGACTCGGTTATATCCTATTATTTTCATGGGGACAAATCAAATGTTTAAAACAATAATAAACCTCAAAATCAGGTGGTGCCATAGCAGGCATTAAACAGCTCGTTTTATTAACAACTTATGATACAGCTCAGATTCATAGCAGTGTAGTAAAGTGGCTCGAGTGATCACTTACAGATGGGTTCTTGCTGAGGCCGACCTCCTGGCCGCACAGAGACAGCACGTTCACCAGCTTCTCACGTGTTCGTTTCTGATAACACAAAGGAGACTGCTTTGATATGTCTGCTCCAGAGGGGAAGCTAATGTACTGACTAAAAACAGCTTCCACTTATCATTTATAGCACATATATTGAAAACCGATCTCAGAACAGCACTTGAGAAATCTTTTATCATTTAAATAATTTTGAGAAAGCAATAATTTTTTATATTGTCCTTGCGTTACAGTAGCTTCTATCACACTAAGTACCAAGAACAACGAGTGTAATACTTACACAGTTTGCTTACATTTAGGCTTTAATTCTCAAAATGTCTTCATATGCATCATTATAACTTTTAAAAAATATACTGAACATTTAAAAAAAAAAAAAAAAGCTTTTGATAATTTTCTAAAAAGTATATATGATCTAAATCAGAGGCAAAATGTGAAAATGAAATGCGCACAGAAATCATGCAAGAGGTATGACAGATAATATCTGTGTCTCACCTGTGAGGATTGTGGCTTTTTCCAGCTGACAGGCACCAGGACAGGAGAGCTTGAGCCAGATGAGGTGGACGAGGTGCTACGGGTCACTGCAATTGCACGGGCTTTCCCGTCTCTACCTCCTCTACCTTGCAGTTCATCATACCTACGTCCAATCACCGGCGTCTACATACACGTATGCACGCACATGCACACACAAACACACACACAGGAATATAACTAGACTGCTGTTAAGGTTTTGTGGTGCTGTAGACATAACTGTACTGGGGTACATTTCCTGGTAACAATGAATCTTAGTGAATCTTATTCAAGATTCGAAATGACGAATGTACAAGCTTGTTGTCTGTGTGTTTCCCAAAAGGTTTTCTTAATAGAACTTTAACAAGTTCTAAGTGTTGTCTGTAGTTCTGATGTGAACGAAATGCATTATACAATTCCATTAGTTGATTGAAATAATTTCATTAATTGACTGAACTGTATTAGATGAACTAAAGGAGTCATTTACTGTCTAAGTGGGAATAAAATGTCCCAAAATTAACCAGAGATACACAGTGTAAGCAGTTTGAGCTTTTGTTTAGATAAGCACTGTAAGTCCATGTGGAAAAACAGTGTAATTACTAAAGCTTTTATCACTCTGCACTTGTTCCATCTGGACCGGATATTACTGCTTTCATTAGACTATATAAGAGCCTGAGACTGTGCTCTGGGAAATAGAGTGTTTCCTGTGCACAGAACGTCTGGGTTACGCATGTAACCCTGTTCCCTGAGAAGGGAACGAGACGTTGTGTTTAGCGTAACACTATGGGTGCGCCTCTTGCGCGCGACTGGCATCTGAAGCTTGTGTAAAATCATGCCTATTTATAGGCCTGCCATGATCAGGTGACGTTGCAATTAAGCGTGTCGCGTGATATAAATATGGCACCTGTGAACCGCGCCATCAGCCTCTATTATCTGAAGCGAAGACGCAATTCACAGG
>JANDJT010000060.1:16619801-16641935 GCA_024331685.1 Stegophilus panzeri | reverse complement strand
TTTTGAGTTAATTAGCTGATTAGAGCTCTTCTCAGGTCGACATTTCTGTATTATAAATTCTTTATTCTAATATTTTGGACTTTTGATATCCATTAGCTGTAAGCCATAATCATAAACAGCAAAAAACCAAAAGGCTTGAAATATTTCACTTTATGTGTAATGAATCTAGAATTTATGAAAGTTCTACTTTTTGAATTAAATTATGGGAAAAAATGAACTTTTCCACGATATTTAAATTTTTTGAGATGCACCTGTATAACCACTTTATGAATCATCTGCATAGACTCACTGAACACTTTATTAGGAACACTCGTACACCTACTCATTCATGCAATTATCAATTATCAGCCAACTGTGTGAAAAGTCATCTCAAACTGGTCATGTACATGACAATGAGTTCAATGTTCTTCAGTGGCCTTCCCAGTCACCAGATCTGAATCCAACTGAACACCTTTGGGATGTGGTAGAATGGGAGATTCAGCAGGAAATTGCGACTGAAAAATCTGCAGGAAATTATGTGTGATCAACATCTTGTGGAATCCATGCCATGAAAAACTGAGACTGTTTTGAGAGCAAAGGGGGGGCCAAATCCAGTATTAGTATAGCGTTCTTAATAAAGTGCTCAGACATTGTATGTATCGTTACATTTTTGGCCAGAAACATGGAACAGGCAATTTACATCTGGATTTGCTCGACCTGAGTCCATTAAAATTAAGAAATGGAATTGAATGTGAAACACTCACCTCAGCCATGTATGTGACCATGCTGAGTGTGATGTCAGAGAAGGCCTCATGCAGGTAGCGGCAGACCACGCTTACCCAGGAGAACGAGTCTCTGGTGTAAGAGCGAGTTTTGTACAGAGTCATCACATGAGCCAGGTGAGAAAGTTTTGCATTCTTCTCCTTCTCCTCCAGACATACCTGCAGTAAGATGAATGACACACATATATAAATAGTTTTTAAATGATAACTACATGGTTGACCAGTTGGCAGTATCCCAGCTAACAGCAACCGTTCTCAGAACTTTGGCTAATGTTCTGACAAGTTTCTATCACGGTTATGAATCAACGTTCTTCCACTGTTACGACAGACTGTTACGACAGACTGACATCTTTAGTCAAATCGCAGCTGTTCTAAAGGTGAGCTGGTTACTTATCTGGCTATCGTGGGGAAGTTTTCATGACTGGATAAATAGTTACTTTAGAGGCTTGCAGTCCCAGGGAATTCCTGCAAGACTTAAAGTTTTAGACTCTAGAAAAATGTCAACATAAATATGAAATTATAAATGATGAAAAATGTCAGTTTTTGGTACTGTACATTTTTGTTGATTTGAAATCCATACCTGTGGCTTTAAGAAATTAATTGTTTATGTTTTACCTATTTGTATAATTTGAATTAATATGAACATGAATATAAGAAACGTTCCAGGGGGAATGTTTGGAGGAAGTTTGCATAGAGATAAACTGGAAAGTTCCCGTAACATTTTAACATATACATGTTCGTATAACCAAGAAAGAACTCTTTTAAAACATTTTTTTTAAAACTGGACATTTAGAATGTTCAGAGAACATTCAGAAATAACATTATCTTGATGTTTGCAAAATGATAAAATTGAACATCACCTAAATGTTTTCTCTAACATTCACATTAACAAGAAAAATATTTGTAAACATTTTAAAATTTGGACGTTTTGGGAACGTTACTTGGGAACGTAACTTAATGGGAACATTAGCAAAACGTTCTTAGAACATATTTTTGTTAGCTGGGATAACCTGTTTCCTTTAAAAAAAGAATTTACTGTAACCACAGAAGGATTAAACTGCAGCCACTCAGACCTCGGCTTTAAAATGGGCTTTAAAATGGACAAGTTTTAAAAGTGAGACCTGTGCTATCCTCTCTGCACTTTCTTTGCAAAACTGTGTCGGGGAGTCAAAGTGCTGCACCAGATTAGGCAGCAGACAAAGCACGTTCAGCGGGAAGCCTGAGTGACAGAGAAAAAAAAAAGAAAAAGAATAGACAGTTAGAAGACAAAAGTCATAGGGACCATATTGTAGTACAGTATAAGGCATCTCAAAGTAACAGTAGTAACAGTGCTGTATAATAACAATGGCTGCATCAGCTTTTTTTATCTAGCAATATTTTTGTTTTAGTCATTGTTACTGTCAAATTGCCTACGGTTATCCGTATTTATTATTTTTTGATAATGCTAGGAAGTGGATGAAAAGTTTAATGTGTCTCTAAATCAATAGGAGTAAATGAAACACTGCTCTGTAACCAACCATGAAAATGGGGATTAAGATTTTGCCCATGACATTTGGAGAGGGTTGGCCCCCTTCAAACTGAGCCCAGTGAAAAGGCAACAGGAACACTGGAACCAAGATCAAGCACCAGTTTGTCCCATTATAGAAACGGGCTAATAATGATCCTAATCACAAATACTGATAATATTATTACCCCATATCCCTTGTTCTGTTTGGGACAAAATGATCATTTTGTGTATATTGTGTATGTCAACAAAATAATGTTTGATTGAATATGGTTTGAATAGTACAAGCTGTTCACCTATAGACTGAGATATGTCCACTACAGGAACTCTAGAGACGGGTGTAAGCTGACAGAAGAGCTGCAATGTAAGGTCACTGGTGGCTGGTGAGGTAAATCCTTTGAGTAGGAGCTGTTGCAGGCCAGAGAAACCGCTCCACCTAAGCTGAGCCTGGAGCTTGTCAAGGCGCTCACGGTTCTCCGGCTGTTCAAGGGGTACTCGTGCAAGTAGCTTGTGCACCAACCGCAGTGCCATTTGGTACTCAAACTCAAAGTCTGACTCCATGAGAGACACGGCCACCCAGAAGACAGTGGCTAATAGGTTGGCAGGGTGACTGGCATGGCTTAGCTCTGCTGGGTTGGAACTAGCATCTGCGCGTGCAGAGGAAGCGGATGAGGCACTCCGAGCCGAGCGTGCCAAGCCTTGTTGGGTGCAGGCCTGAATACGGTCCAGGGTGGCACTGCGTGGAGGCTCAGAAGATGACTGCTCACCACTCTCACCAAACTTTTTGGGCACTGAATAACTTCGCTGATGTCTGCTGCGCTCAGCTGTACCATCCTGGGTCAGGTTGAGCTGGCCTGTGCTCTTGCAGTTGGAGTTGAGCTTCCCACTCACCAGGAAGTCCGGAGATGAGGATCTGTGATAAAAGAGGATAGGGATGGATATGATATATAAAAGCAGTGCATGTCTATTAACGATCCACTTCTTTGATTTTTTTTTGGTGAACAATAGTGGTATGTAGTGAATGGCTTGCCAAAAAACAAACAAAAAAAAACAGAATGCGATTTACACTTGAATAACAAATTCATAAATAATAATTAAAAAAAAAAAACTTTAAAAAAATCGTTAATTAATATTCAGTAACTGCACCATCATGCTGCTCTTTTTAAAAATCCTTTACTGATAAACTTGTGCACTGTATTAGTATTAGTGCTAAATCCTCACCTAGTCAATGCTGCCATCAGTTCACTGTTTTTGAGGCATTCGGCCAAATTATCCACCACTGACTCCAGCGTGAGCAGCACCTCCATCACATACCCCTGAGAGAGCAATCAATAAAACAAGACTGAATATCTACACACAAAAGACACACACTCTCACAAACAGACACACACACACACACACATACACAGCTACATCTGTACACACCTGTACCTCATCGCCATGCTCTCCCACCACTTCAACCAGGCGTGACAGCAGGTCTGAGACAGCGTGGGCGGATAGTGGCTGTCTGAGGGCTCGGAAGATCTGAAAGGAGCGACCGGCATAGTGGCGCGATGAGCTACATAAAGCCGTCTGAAGAGCCACATCACTCAACTGATGTTCCAGGTGGAAGTCTTAAGAAGAAAAAGTATGATAAAAAGCACATAAATTGTCTATTAAAGAGAACCAACAGAGTGCTATTAGGGTTGTTAGCCCTCGTGGACTGGTGTTGAGACGGTTAATTAGCCTTAGTCTCTACAGGTCTATTCCCAGAGATTTTTCACCAAAGTTAAAATTCTAAATAAAATAAGAATTTAACACATGCTTTGTGTTTCTGCGTCGGGTAGACCCCTAGACCCCTCTCTAAAATTGCTCCATCACTCACCTTCAATATTTACTATATTTACACAGCAGAAGTGAGCTAGACACTGAATCAAATTCATACTAAACACATCATCGTAACCTGCCAACCTAAGGCTAAATATGCTCACTGAAACCATGGAACTACAGTAGTGTTGTCATTTTCTGATTTAACTACATGGCTAAAAACTACCCCTTTTAGTCAAATATATGTTTAATCTACATCATGAACAACAGCCATAAGTGTGTTACACACAAGCATACTGTAGGTACATACACATTAAAACATGAGAGCAAAGTGACTGATTGCAAGTTGAAGCACACTAACAGCTACCTGACTTAGACTCTTTGAACACGGACACCACATGACGCAGGAAGTTGGTGAGCTGCTCCGCACTCTTGGAGTTAGGGTTCTTTGGTGTGATGTCCTCGTGGCACCATAGAGGTCCGAAAGCCCTGAGTAATGACAAGACAGTACTCCAGGCACTGTGACACCATAAAACCACCACCAAGATCAGACAGAATTAATGGACAAACGATTCCTCACATGACCCTGGAACTGATAATTTAACGAGTCTGTGTTTTACACAAGATTTTTATTTTAAATTTGCAAGGACTTGGTTTCTGCATAGCAGTGAGGTATTATAACTTGGCTTCAACACACCATTATTATTATTATTATTATTATTTTTAAGAAACTTAAAGAAATTTAACTTAAAGAAATAAGACCTGCTTCCTTTTTGTTTTCAAAATCTAATAAAAAGCCTTTCCAGAAGAGTGAAAGTTATTATAACAGCAAAGGTGTATCAAATATGGAATGCAATGTTCAACAAGCACATGTGGGTATGATTGGTCAGGTGTCCACAAACTTTTGGCCATAGGTGCTTTACTCCTGTACCCCTGTTTATACCTGGTTGTGAGGAACTCGATGAGCTTGCTTGTCTTCTCCTCAGACTCAGTTGGAGACTCCTCCAGGTCCTCAAGTTCAGCTGTGATCTGAGGGAGGTTCCCCATGCTGCCTCCCAGGCTCACACTGGAGGAGGTGGAGGAGGAGCTCATACCCGAATCTGCCACAGGAGATGCCTGCCACTCCCGTAGGAAGTCCAGACCACCTGTAAGGAAGGAAGAGGACTTTTCTTTTTGTCACTATATTTTCTTAATGAACTTCTTAATCTCTTTTCTAACACCACTCCATTTATTTGATACAGATAGAGACATGGGAAGGGGGTGTCGATTGTATCCGATATTCATAATGAAGATATAACTCATTTCGTATTGGAATGAAATTAATAGGTACCTGTTATAGGTATATAAGCTGATCTGGTATCGCGACTGCACTGGTTCTTTCATTGTTTCTCTAAAACATGCTTCACGCTTTTTCTCTCCTGTCTATCACACTTTCTATGTTGGCGGTTAAATGATTATTTGTGGTAAGACTTACATATTTCTCCTATGTGTAGATGAATTTGTTTGGCTGTGCATGTGTCAAAAACGTGGTCCTTAATACTGATACAGTATCTATTTTTTAAATTCCCATCCATATATTTGACACACACTACATAGATAAAGTGCTAGTAATTTTAAATGCAGATGATTTGGCTGGCAGCAAGAGTTACAAAGTCTCGTTCTAGTCTGCTGTCTTATTATTTCATAGACAAGACAACTGAAATACTAATTCTCTCGGGTCGGCTGTTATATGATTATTTGTGTTGAGACCTGCTGTGCGTATTTTTCCTTCTGTTGATAAGACCTCACGCATTACCATCAGGCTTTGACATCATAAATATCACCTCTACTCCATGACTGTATCAACCTGCACATTTAAAACCATCATAACTTAGAATCTGATCACATGCTAATTCATATGCGGGTGTTGGCTGTTGGGTTCCTCTGTAGTGCTATCATTGATGTGTGTATTTTGAAGGTGAAACTTTTCCAGCTGGACATTTCACTATAATTCGGTCACGCTTTTGGCAATTTCATGATGATTCTATACTTTGCTTGTATTCCCATTCGTTTCTGTACCTGTATGCAGGTATTCAGGCTGAAAGCTGGATTTAATGGTAAGTGTTTTGTTGTCACTGATCTCCCTGGTGACCAGCAACACAGAAGCGATGACCTGGAAGTTGTTGTTGCAGGAGAGAGCGATGAGCAAATGCAGGAGCAGCCTCTTGCTGTGCTCAAAAACCTCGGGCCGGTAGTGATCTAAACCTGAAAAAACAGCATAATAACCGATGAGGTTGATGAAGTCAAATAAAATTTATTGGCAATTGGCAATATAAACACATGCCAAAATAGTGACTAGAGAGCTAGTCTTAGTGACTTAGATCTAGAGTCTAAACCCACAAACTGTGTGGACTGCACAACTATCAGGATCTGTCAGTTGCAACCTGACTGGAATCTTTTTAGTCACTTTATTGCACTGGTCTTAATTAGTCTTTATTACTGGGAAAGAAGGACGTGCGGTGCCTTAGTGGTTAGCACATTCGCCTCACACCTGCAGGTATGGGGGTTCGATTCCCGCCACTGCCCTGTGTGTGCGGAGTTTGCATGTTCTACCCGTGCTGCAGGGGTTTCCTCCAGGTACTCTGGTTTCCTCCCCCAGTCCAAAGACATGCTGATTGGCATGTCCAAAGTGTCCGTAGTGTGTGAATGTGTATGTGATTGTGCCCTGCGATGGATTGGCACCCCGTCCAGGGTCTACCCCGCCTTGTGCCTGATGCTCCCTGGGATAGGCTCCAGGTTCCCCAGTAGGATAAGTGGTATAGAAAATGGGTGGATGGATTACTGGGAAAGAAACTTTTGTATGTCATGACAACAATGAGCTTACTGGATCAAGATATTCAGTGGAATGGAAAATAATTTTTTTTCGAAACCACTGATGGCAAATACCCAACATATCATATGTTTGCAGAGCCCAAATCTCTGTGAACAATAACAACACTTCCTGAGACACTTGTTTTTTTAATGTATTTTTGTATGTAGATTAGAAGATAAAGTTTAGTGTCTGCAGTGGGAAAAAGTATTTGCAATGTCTTTGAAAAAATGAACAGTGTATACTGATCCCATGACCTGACTGCTGACACTAAAAAGTAGAGCAAACTGCTACAGACAAACATTTAAAGTGAACTTTCTATTTGCATCAAAGACACTGTAAGATGTCCTTTTCTGCATCAACATTAAGACGAATCTATACCCGAAGCTGAAAAAGAAAGATGTGCAAAAAATTCAGAAAAATATCTTATTTACACATTTAGACACAATACAATTATTGTGTGTTCGCAAAAGAATTACTGAGTCAGAGAACCTTTAGTTAAATTAAACCTAAACTAAATTAAAACAAAACATTCTGCTTTAATTTATATTAGATACTTGTAATACTTGTGTGTGCAGATGAGACATATTTACATGCTTTTATCTGTGATAAACATGCCTGCAATAGTTTGGACTGCAGATAAAATATCAGAGGAAGAGTTCTGCATAAATCTGAAGACATGAGAATGCAATGGAGACAGCAGGTGATGATGACACAAAGAGTCTAAGAGAGATAAGCTGTGAGTTATGGCATTTTTTGCCCCTCCCTGATGTTCCATCCTTTTTCATCAAGAGATTTTTCACATTTTTGGCATGGCTGCATCGTGTTATTCAGCTTTCCTGCAAGCTGCAATTACAGCTGGGAATGTAGTCGCTGATGTGAACAAATGCCACAGAAGGGCCTTTATAACACAGCAGATGTCATTAGGGACACACGCACTGATGCAGGCACATACATATTTAGTACATACACACACGCATACATGGGATTCCTGCCTAAAACATTACTCATTACAATCAGTTACACTCACATACTTGGTGTCCAGGTGAATCTTGTTTCAAGCCTTATTTTAATCAGTTTCAAGTCAGAAATGAAAGACAAAGAAAAGAAAAGAATGAAATAAAGGCAGCAGGTGTAAAAGTGATGTGGTATTACCAAGGAAGAGGGCATGCAGCAGGAGGGGCAGATGCAGAGCCCAGTCCTCTCGTACGCTGTGGTCCACCACCATCTCTGTCATGAAGATCACCGCTATATTACACCTACCAACACACATCAACAATCCCATGAGTCTGTGCGGTACAGTGAGATTCCCATTTCCGAGGATTGTAGCTGCTATTTTTGTGGTTTGGCAACAATAACATTAAATTAAAATCTAATAAAAATATATATAATATAAAATAACTGAAATAAAATAAAGGACACATTTTTTTGTTTTGTTTTACCACTGATGGTAAAAATGACTGCTGAAAAATAGTATTAAACTGCGCATCAGGGTGCATATTTTTCACCAGCTGTGCTTCTTGTTTTTGTCAATTCAATTCATTTTTATTTGCATAGCATGCTTAACTATACACATTGTCAGAAAGAAGCTTCTATTCTTTTGATAGTATTCAACAAAGCCAAATGTGCCATTTCTCTTAGGGACCAGCCAATTGCCAAAATTGTCAGAAAGTCCTAGACTTGTGGGAACATTTGGTGCATAACAAGATATAAAAACATGCCCACACACACAGTCTATTTTTGTGGGAAACTAATATGATATTGCTGTTGCTAAATAATACTATGCCTTCACCTAAATCTAATCTTAACCCTAAGCATATAAAAGTGTGTCTAAAAGAATGGAAATTTTGAATTTTAGGAATAATATTCCCTTATTTTTGGGGTAAAATTAGTTTCTTTAAGGGGACTTTTCAAATGTCCCATAATGATAAAATCCCCACATATTCCATTAAGATGAAAATACTTGCCCAACAAAAGCTGACCTAACACACTTTCTCACCACTGAATGCTTTTAGCACTGCTCCACTTTTATAAAGTAAACACTGACTGTCATGAGCCTACTGCAAAATCTCATGGTTGTCTTAGCACCATAAAAACAGTGCTGGGTTGGTCGTCAAAAAAAAAAAGAATATCAGGCACTCTGCACTGGTAAAAACTTACCACTGTTTTAAAAAATATGAAAGCGTATTTGTATAGAAACTGAAAGAAAGCATCCATGTTCACATACTAGACCTAAACAGACCCGGCAGTATTATTGTATGCTGTGTAAATGTGTGTGAAAGTTAGTGTGTGTTTATGTAATGTATACAATACAGCTGCAATAACAAATTTGGCATCCTAAATTTTTAATTGAACCTGCTAGTCAAATCTGCTAGGAATACAAAGTAAGCAGAAATAAGGAGACTCAGGAGAAGGCAGAGCTTTGTTACCTGTGGAGGGGCCCTCGTGGTGTGATGGTTTCAGGGAGGTAGTCCACTAGCGGAGCCCAGCAACCTCCATTAATTGGCATAGGCAAAGGTTGGGGCCGGTTACACTCTAACACACTGAGTAGCCAGCCAGCATACGGTGGGAGAGGATCATCTGCATACACCATCACATCACAGCAGGTATTTAATACAGTTACATTCTATTTAAAAATACTAAATTATTTTGATCTGATTTTTGGAGCCACATTTCAAAGACTCTGGTCAGTTAGTTCTCAAAAACTATTACAGTAACGTTCAAACTGTTCTCTATGCATTTAAGAAAGTCTTTAACAATTTGGCAACTTATACATCTCAAACAAGATTACATCATATTTCATTAAAACTTAATTAATATCAATAACTGCTTTTATTTACTAAAATGATAACAAGAATTATGCATACAAAAACAAAGTTTTATAGCTAATTGAAAGACAATAACAGTTAGTACTGTGTGTTAGGTGCACCTGTGTTCTACCATTCTTTAATAATGTATTCTTGAATAATACCATCTGTGTAAAGCTGTAAAGCACAGCATCTACCACTTCACTTGACTATACAAAGTGCCACTAGTCCTGCAAAGCATGTGTGCTGTGTCATCAGCAGCATATCATTAATCTTCAGAATGGTCTCTCTGAGCAGACACGCCAGGTATGCAGACCAAACACATGACAAACACACCCAGTATACGCACACATACATACACGCATACACACATATGCATACGTGGGGTACATGTGTGGTATAGGCACAAGCTTTAGACAGTTCTCTGAATTGGAAACAATCTGGATTGAGAAATACTACATGAGTGTTGGATTAATTAAAAATGGCTCAAAACATTACTGAAATTCTTAAAAGGCGATCACACTGATAATTCCTTAGATCTTCCATTCAGTAATGGAACTCAGCAAAACTCTCATTTATCTCGTTTATGCAGCAACAAGATGCGAGTTTCTGATTTTGTTTTTCATGTGATGACTTTCTTATGCATGATCAAGTATAGATTCTCCTAGTACTGTTTGGTCTGCTAGCTTATGACAATCCCCAGGCTGACCTGCACATGTATCTAATTGCCTTTCCTTCCCCACTGTTACATGAGCACAGAACAGTAACAGAACGATTTGGAGTGCATCCGAACGCAGATCATCGAAGCAGGTTTTATGATAATGTCATGTTTTCTAGTTTTGCTGTTTTCTCTAAAGGGCTTGGTGCCCTCTGAGGATGGCTTTAAAAGATTTAAGTTATTTTTACTTTTTGATGGAGTACAGCCATTTCAGTATGCTGGGGGCACATCCTGGGATCTTGACTAAGGCTGGAAAAATAGAGTGATGCAATTGGACTTTTCTTGTTTATCAAATTTCTTTCAAAATCATAATTTGAAATTGCTTTTCTTTATAATACTTGTTTTCAAGCAAAATTACCCAGTTCCAATTCAGACAATTCATTTAAACATCATGTTTTTGTTTATTTACTTCTACTTTTATCTGGTAATATTCACACTAATCACCATATTCAACCTGGTTATCTGAGCACTCCTGAGGATTTTAAATCTACATCTGGAATTGGCTTTATTAATTTAAACTTTCATATTCTGCTTCTAAAAATTGACTCAGTTAGAATCTGGGCTCATTCGACAGATGCTGACATTATTATACTTTCTGAAACTTGGTTAAGTAAAGCTATCCCAGATAATGAAATAAATATAATTGGTTACACTCTGTTTAGATGTGACCGCCCGAGAAAGGGAGGTGGAATTTTAATTTATGTTATGAATAAATTTCACACCAGGGTGATAACTGCAGTATCGATTAGTAAGATGTTTGAGTTTTCAGCTTTAAAAATTGAGCTTTCTAAAGATATTTATCTGACAGTGGTTGGTTGTTATAGGCCTCCATAAGCAAAATTTGAATGAATTATTATTTGAATTACTTTTAATTGTTCTATTACCAACTCTTAACAGTATTACCAAGTGATGTTCCCTTACAAAGGGAACTCAATGTTGCATGAGCTTCATGCTGTCGGAAGCGCCCTCGCATGCGACCGGTATCTGAAGATCTGCAAAAATACCGCCTACTGATAGGCCTGCCGTGGTCAGGAGCGCGCTCCCTCACACAGTAGAAAATGTCCCTTTTTTCCCAGAAATTCACCATGAAGTGTCACGCTTCTGGGGAAAGCCATGTTTATAACCCCGTGATGTCAGATTATTTGGCCATCATGGGAGATAGACAGTATGGTTACTATGCTATACCGAAGGTGGAGGAGGTGCTTACAAGCCACCTCTCTCCATTGACAGCAGCAAAATCAGAGGGCCATCAGTGCCAAAAAGGCAAAAGAAGAGGTCCTGAGGGGCTGCGGAGGGAGGTATCAGGGGATGAGAGGTTGTTAGGGCAGTTAACCCCAGTATTGGATCTGTGTCATCTGAACCATACTCTTCGGACATACAGATTCAGGATGTTGATGCTAAAACTTATCGTTCCACTCATCGTTCGACTCAGTTTGAGGATTGGGTTGTGACGATAGATCTAAAAAAGATGCATATTACATTGCCCAGTCACAGGAAATTCCTGAGGTTCGCATTTGGAGGCAATGCTTATCAATTTTTATGGGTTCTTCCTTTTCATAGCTTTATCCCCTCGCACCGTCACGAAGTCCATGGATGTTGCACTGGCTCCTTTGGGACTCCAGAGCATCCATGTGCTAAACTACCTGGACAACTGGTTAATTCTAGCGTGGTCCAGAAAACTGGTGATCCAACATTGAGATGTTGTTCTCACCCACATGAGGAGCTTGGGGCTCAGGTTGAACCTCAGGGAAAGTTGCTTCTCCAGTTAAGAGTGACTTTTCTAGGAGTTATATGGGATTTGAATATGATGAGGGTGTGTCTATCCCCAACAATCCTTCAACATTGAGCAAGACAAAGTTAGGTCTGGTCTTATAGCAGCAGCAGCCTACATAATACCGTTGGGCCCATTGCACATGAGACCGTTCAGTGGTGGCTGAAAGTCGGAGGTTTCATCCGAGGACAAAACCCCTGAGGGTAATCAGTGTCAAGTGGCAATGCCTATGTGCTCTGAAAACTTGGAGCGGTCCCCAGAAGTTTTTAGCCTCTGGTCACACTCTAGGGGTGTCTCTTATCGCAAGACGGCAATGTCAGACGCCTCCCTCATGGTCTCTAGATCGGCCCTCATCTAGTATGGCATTTAAATCATCTAGAAGTGTAATGTGGGCCCTATTCCTAGCACTAAAATTTTTCTCCTCAGGTAAGAGGTCACTATGTGTTAGACAATACAGCACTGGTCTCATATATCACCAGGGAGGATTACGTTTGTGCCCCCTCTTCAGTCAGGCTTAACTGATTCTTCTCTGGCGGAGGGGAAGTTTTTTCAGTGATTGCAATGTACATTCTGGGCAACTGGAAAATGGTGGTGGACATCCTGTCCAGGCAGGGGCTGAGGCCCAGGGATTGGAGGCTCTATCCACAAGTGGGTGAGTCCATATGGTGGAGGTTTGGCCGAGCGGAAGTGGACATGTTCGCTTCCGAGGAGACAACATGCTGCCCACTGTGGTTCGCCCTCACTCCTCCCACACCAAAGAAAAAAGATCAGGGCTGGACGCCATGGTACACACGTGGCCGAGGTCATGGCTGTATGCCTTTCCCCCGATTGCACTGCTCCCACAGGCTCTAGCGAGAGTTTTCCAAGATCATGCTACGTCTGCTGCTAGTAGCACTGAATTGATCTGTGAGAGTTTGGTTCTCGGAGATAAAATCTCTGCTGGACAGTACTCCCTGGGAGATCCCCGTTCACAGGGATCTATTGTCTCAAGAAAGAACTATGGAAACCGTGAGTCTGAAACAGCTCACCCCAGCTCACTCAGGCACCCCATTTGAGCCCTTAGAGTCAGATTCAGAGAAGCTTTTGAGCCTAAAGGTAGCTCTTTTGGCTGGCCCTGACATCCCTGTTGCCTCTTCCTGCCTTGACTTTGCCCCTGGATTAGCTAAGGCCTCCCGATATCCTAGGCCGGATTTTAAGTGCCTACGTATGCTGCCCAGCCAGTAGTGTTGCAGGCTTTCTCCCCTGCTCCGTTTCTTATAACAGAACGAAGAAGATTGCACCTACTGTGTCCAGTGAGGTCTCACACCCCTATTGATGGAGCCTTTGTGACAGGCCATACCCTCAGTATGACGGAGTGGGTATACTCGTTCCCACAGCGTGAAGCTCATGCAATGTTGAGTTCCCTTTGAAAGGGAATGTATGGGTTACGCATGTAACCCTGTTCCCAGAGAAGGGAACCAGACATTTCCCAAACGTATGCTATAATCTTCGTTCAAATGAGCTGTTATATCTTAAAGTTCCTCAGGTCCAAACAAAGCTGGGAAAAAAAGACTTTAATTATAATGCTTCTGTTATTTGGAATAATCTACAACATAATTTAAAGCTGACCATGCTTCCATCACTAAATGAGTTTAAATTGCTTCTAACAGATTCTGAGTTTTATCCCCTGGTAAATTGTTGTTGTGATCCTTGATTGTGTTGTTTTGTGTTATTGATGTTGTAAATTTGTATATTTATATTATTTGTGGCTGCCCTTTTGGCCAGGTCACTCTTGTAAAAGAGATTTTTAATCTCAATGAGTATTTTAAACTGGTTAAATAAATAAATGAATGAAAGAAATGAATTAGTCATACACATAAAAACAGGTGAAATACCTGTTGCTCTGAGCATGTAATTTGGACACTTCTGTCCATAGTAAACAGCCAGTGATAGCAAAAATTAGTGAAATCACAAAACTAAGAAGTCAAAGATGAGAGGTCAGAGGTCAACAATAACAATGTACTGACTTTTCTCCTCATCATAGGAGCCTCCAGAGCTGTTACTGTAACGTGACTCTAGTCGGTTATGTGCCCGTGCAGCTTTACTTAACCTGCAGACACACACAAAAACAAACACATGCAAACATCAGCAGTGAGGACACACACATAAAAGCACTAAAAAATAATTTCCAAGGAAGAAACTACTTTGAAACTGTATACTAAAAAAGGTACTGTTTCAGTATGACAAGCTCAGTCTCTTATCTGTGGAGACAATTACCTCTCCTCGTTCTCTCGAGCAATCTTTGACTCATCCGTGTCTTGGATATTTTCCTGCCCTGCTACAACAGTGTTGCTGCTGGATGTTGTCCCTTCATCAAACATACAACATAGCAAACATCAGACTAACAAAAAAAAACAGACCATAATGAACATTAAATGAAGAGCAGTCATATTTCTTGTCTATGGTCACCTGAGGCCACAGCGGATATCTTACTGCTGGCTGCAAAGCGGTAGAAAGGTGGATTATCACAATGCAGCACTACAGGGTTAACAGGGTCAGTCTGCTGAAGTTCAAACAGCAGCTCCTCCATGGTCTGAATGGTGTTGTTACGACACAGATAGATCACTACTTTCTTAATCTAGAGACAGACAAAAAAACACAGGCTTGTAAGATCTGAATGTTTGACACTGTGAGCTTTGTGTCTGGTGCCACACAATATATCATGATGTGTACCAAAGGTCCCCAAAGTAAAATGAAACATTCTGATGTTCTGTTGACATTTTTGTTGAGCAGAAAACAAAGAAAATACAGTAAGAGAGTAAGAGACAGTAAGACTGTTTGTGTGTCCTTACATAAGGTAGTAGTGTGGTGTCACTGCTGACTCCACACAGGCTTATAAGGAACTGCAGTGTGATTCTCAGATTGTTGCTCCATTTGTCATTGGTCACTAGAGCATTCCATGCATTTTCCATCTCTGGGCCTGGAAGCTCATCACCATACTTAAGAGAAAACACAAAGTAAATTGGAATTATAAATTAAAGTAAAAGGGCACCACAAAAGAAAGCAGCAGTAGGCAATATTTACTTTAAAATGGTCTTCATGATATACCGATGATACAGAGGTGCTTGAAAGATTGTGAACACTTTAGAATTGTCTACATTTCTGCATAAATATGACATAAAACTAGATAAAGAGAACCCGATTTAACAAATGAAATAAAATATATTATACTTGGTCATTTATTTATTGAGGAAAATGATCCAATATTACATATCTGTGAGTGGCAAAAGTATGCGAACCTCAAGAATTAGCAGTTAATTCGAAGGTGAAATTAGAGTCAGTATATTTCAATCAGTGGAATGACAATGAGGTGTGAGTGAGCACCCTGTTTTATAAAAAAAAAACCCAGAGATTTATCAAAGTCGAATTCTAGAGCTTCACATACTTTTGCCACTCACAGATATGTAATATTCTTGTCTCATTCATTTAATTGGGTTCTCTGTATCTAATTTTAGGACTTGTGTGAAAATCTGATGATGTTTTAGGTCATATTTATGCAGAAATGTAGAACATTCTTAAGGGTTAACAACCTTTCAAGCACCACTATACATATACAAATTTATTGGTGCTATTTTCCCCTAGCCATTTTGTTAACATTTTGTTTGAGACAAAAATACCCATTATATGATATTTTTTCTTTAACAGTGGAACAATGATATAATGTTTTTTTAAATGGAAGATCTTCTACAACTTCTGGAAGTGGCTAAGCTTTTGGTAATATAATCAGTGCCCATCACTGATACTATAAGACTGGCTAAGGATGGTTAAGACAATATTAACTGTAAAGGCTTATAAAACCTCATACTAATTATGGTGCAGACTGAGTTGTACCTTGGCAGTCATATACATGAGGTTGTTGAGAATGAGAGAGGTGGCCTGCAAGGATCCCCAGCCACTGCCTCTGAGCGGGTGTGAGAGGCCCATGCCGTCTGCATGCTTTTGCCCGTCCTCCTCTGGTGTGCAGGGACTGGAGGCTGGGGGAAGCAGACCCGTGTCTACCAGCTCGATGTTGTTCAGCCAAGGCAGCAGGTAGGTGAGCATTATCTGCCTACCATTGGGATGAGTGGTAGGAAACCTCTGGCTGACCTCTGTGTGTGTGTCAAGAAAAAGAAGGAAAAAAGGAGAGTAGTGAGATGGTGCAGGCTCCCTCTTCCACACTATTTACTCAGTGCTACTGCTCTGGTTCAAACAAACATACAAACACACTACCTGAGAAGAGGGGGAGAGTGAGCTCTGGGTACATGCAGGCAAGCTGGTTAGAGAGCTGTGAGAGGGATACACTGTAAAGGGGGGGCAAAGGGCCGTGGGTGCCATACAAGATGTTCCCTGACTTTTGGCCCACAATTCTTGCAGAGTACACAGATAGCTTTGCCTCCAAAACCTGCACAACACACAGCGAAGGGAAAAGAGCAAGAGAAAAAGTGAGAAAAATCAATTGAACTTGGAATAAATTCATGAACAAAGCAAGCGTCACATTAAATATTGAAAATATATTTATTTCATATTAGTGTTTTATGTTTATAAGTATTATATGTTGCAAAACTATTATTAAAGAAAATTTCTGTCTTATACCTGCATAAGCTGCATGGAGATCTCATAGATCTCTCTGCTGGTGTCAGAGGATTTAAAAAGCACCAGGTTCAGCAGGGTAACAAGGTCACATGGATAGTTTCTGAAGAAAGAAAAAGAAAGATTTCCGGTCTGATTTTGCATTGTGAAAAATCTACTAAATCAATCCAAAAGTGTATAATAAAAACAATGTATCACACATCATATGGGTGCTCATCTCTCCACCTATATAATATTAATTGTCTACTATTAATATAAATATCTAAAATATGAGCCCTTACACCCTAGCATACTGGCATTATGGTTTTCTAACCTGCTCCCACACACTGTGGCGATGGCCTTAAAGCAGCCTGAGGCCAGCTGGTAGGAGCCAGTGAAGCAGCGATCCACTGCCCAGTTAAACAAGTTTGACTGATCTGGGTTTAATTCCAACAGCAGAATGACCACCTCACAGCCCAGTCGATGCACCTGTAGCATGAAACAGTGTGTGTGGGTTAAAAACTTAAGAGACAGACAACATCTTTTTACTGATTTTACCCTTAGGACTTTTTTTTTTTTTTTAAACGTTTTTAGTAATAGTAGATCAATACTCAGAGTTTTTTTTTGTCTAAAAGTAACATATTGAAAAAAAAACAGAGAAGGCATTGGTTAAATAGGCCATCGATTTTTTAATTAAAATGGTTTCTAAAAAGAGCATGCAATTTAAATTATTCCTAGACCATTTCATTAGCTGTTTTAAATGACTTTTTTTTATCACTTCTTCAATCTATAATCCCTTACTGTTGTTTCTGATTTCGATTGCTTTTGACTATGATTTTCCTGATGATAATCAGACAGAGAATATAGCAAACACATCTTACCCGCAGATCATGGCACCCAAGGATATTGTCTAGCCACTTGTAGAGATAGCCATCAGTAGACAAACCCACATTATCAAAAACTGGCCCACAACATAACACAGCGGACATAGCCTAGGAGGAAAATACACAATCACCATGTTAGATACATGTCATGGTTAAATACATTCACTGTTGTTTCACCCCTCATTCACCTACCATATAATTAATTACACTGTGCACTAACAATGTCATAAATTTGTCACAAAAAGACCACTTTTATTATATTTTAGGTATATTAATTGAACTTTACTAGTAAAGTACTAGTAGTGTGCGATGTCATACTATACATACGGTATCTTCATTTCACCACACTGATGCAATCTAATGCCTTTTAAGGAGCTGTTTCTAATTTTTATATGCCTGTGAGGAATTGCATTGCAATAAAAACATTGACAAGCCTTTGCCTTCCCTCCAACCGACCCAAATTTGTCACAGCAATGCCCTACTCAAATCATTTCTCTAAATATCAAGTCATACTCTTACAATTAAGTGATTAGGATAGGTAAACAGCACTCCTGCACTACCATCTTTATAATATTACCAGGGATTTGGTAATTTGCTGTACCTTTAAAGCGCAGTATTGGTAACGTGTGATCTGGTGGTTGCGGTCACTGTAGCGGTCCAGAGGAGTGAACATGACACTGAAGGGACCGGCCCATTGGCTGAACAGAATGAAGAGATGATGGCGCAGACTCTGCTGAGGAAAGAGGAATCGCCTATGGTGCACTGGATGGAGAGTGAGAGAAGAGTACAGCATATAAAAACACCCTCTGATCTGAATTTACATATTATTATTATTATTATTATTATTATTATTATTTAGTCATTAAATCTGAATGTCCATATAGCATTCATAGAATGTACTCTGTATTCATTGATCTAGAGAAAATCAGATGCTTTCTTTCTTTCTTTCTTTCTTTCTTTATTTATTTATTATACGCAACATATAGTTTTGTTTTATGATTAACACTATTACCATTTGTAATATGTCAGAATACAGGCACATAAAAAAGGAGCAAAAAAAACCACAACAAAGAACATTTATAAACAAGATAAATGAAATAAATAATAACAACAATAATGTGATTGTTCTTCAGGTGAGTTCAATACCAAGACATTCGTTCAGGGGGAAGCCTATCTAATACCCTCAAGTATTTGACAGGAATCTTTACTGGGAAACGCTGAAGAAAAAGTTTACCTCTTCAAGATCAGAAAGGCTAGGAGGAATTTTAATACTAATAAATGTAATACCTTCTTTTGGCCTTATAAAGAAAAGTTGAACATTTTTTAGGGCTTTTATCATAGTTTTTCTGATCTGGACTAGTTCATTCAGAATCTTGAGAACTGAATATGTCTGTTAAATAATGCTGAAACTACTGGGCAAATCATTCTGAATATTTGAGGTATATTAGTTTTTAAAAGAAAGCAGTGTAGAAGAAGATTGCCAAATGCTAATTAAAAGAAGAATAAATTAAGAAATAAAATAATTACTCTCCACTCCAATTCAGTAACACAGACTCACTGGACACCAGGTGAACAGATAGTCACTGTAGATACCTGGCACACACTGGATGAGGTTGGCGACCATGCCGCTGAAATGAGCTCTGATATCCTTCAGGATCTCCAACTCTTTATCATTTTCTGCCTCCAGGAGCATGCGTGTCAGATCCACATACTCCAGGAAAAGAGCACCCAGAGCCAGAGAATCCCTCTCTAATGCCCCGTTAGTGCTGGAGAGTGAAATGTGTTGTTTAATGTTAGATCTGTGTTTCTTAACCGAAACTTTAATGAGAGAAATTGCAGAACTGGTGTCAGTTTGGTGAGTGTATGTGCAGCCCACCTGTCACTGATGACTCCTGAGTCAGCCAGCAGCTCAAAAATACGGAGCAGCTGCAGCCTCAGCAGATCTCTCCTTTCCCGACGCTTCTTATTCTTCAGAGGAAAAATAATATTTAATATGCACATGTAGCATAACAACTGACCACGTGCAAAAAAAATATCATTTTAAAACATGAGATTTCAATTAAACCTACCTCTGGTCGTCGCTCTAAAGCTTCTTTCATGAGTGGATGGAGTTCCTCCACTAGCTCCCTAAACATACACAGCAGCAGTAATGAGATACACAAAGACAAAAATATATTAGCATGCATATCATCATTAATTTCCTGAATGCATATCTTGTTTTCACTTTTTCAATTCCTATCTAACAAGTGTGCATTACTGAAATTTGTTCTCATATCTTCAATGATATGGAATTCACTCCTAAACTATCAAGCCTTCTGTGAATTAAATAACTTAGACTGAAAAACATATTTTCTAGGATAAAATGCCCATGCTGTCATGGTTCATTATGTTCACTTCAAAGTAATGACAAAACGCCCAGAGTGGTATGACAGCGATCTGTGTTATGAGTCAGACCTGCAAACTCAGAAGAGGTGAAAAAGGTGACATGTTTACAAATAAAATCGTGGGGGTCTTGGGGCATCTCCCCTATAAGAAAATTTTTGTGATTTTAACATGTAAATGAAGCATTCTGGTGCACACTGACAAGAAAATAAAGGGAAATGACAACATTTGCTTCAAGTAAACAAAAAAACAACATTTATTGACACCACTTCATTTGAACTTTTTGGCATACCAGCCACCTTGGTTTGGCAGTGTGACAAGAGGGCACGAGAGCCCTTGTTGCGTATCACGCTTTGTCAAAATTTTTTTTTAAGTACTGTGACAGTGGGAACCTGTGCTGGACTCCCTTCACCTCTATTTTGGCCACAACCTTCAGCCAGAACCAGGTCTATCTGAACCTCAGCCCTGTCTCAAGCTGTGCTACATAAATAATGTCTTCCTCTTTAAGCTCTCTCATTCTGGAAAAGAACTGTACAGATATAAACTGACTTCAGAGCTCTTTTTTCATCATGATAAAAGTTTGTTAAGGCTGATCCTAACTGCATCCATCAACTTTAAATAATCCGCCAGAGCCATTGTTGTGGTTTAAAGCAAAGACTCCAGCGCACTTGCTGATCAGAAAATACCAGAGACATCCTCTGCCCCACACGACACCTGCGGCAGCAGCTAATTACGTGATATATATATACATATATATATATCTGCATGTTCTCCCTGTGCTGTGGCAGTTTCCTCCAGTACTCCAGTTTCCTCCCCAAGTCCAAGGACATGCATAGTAGGCTGATTGGCATGTCCAAAGTGTCCCTAGTGTATAAATGGGTGTGTGAGTGTGTGTATGAGTGTGCCCTGCGATGGATTAGCACCCCATACAGGGTGTACCCCGCCTTGTGCCTGAAACTCCCTGGGATAGGCTCCAGGTTCCCCGCAACCCTGAAGGATAAGCGATATAGAAGATGTATTTATGTATGTATGTATGTACATATATACATATATATATATATATATATATATATATATATATATATACATAGAGAGAGAGAGAGAGATCAGTGTTTATGACTGAAGAAAAAAAGGTTTAATAAATTTTACATCTCTAAATTGAATACATTAGCAAACACTGATCATGTTAACACGTAACCATGGTCAACACGATCACTCATTAAAACACAGTGGGTCTTGTTTCATTGCGTGTTCGTTTTTATTCCCCTAGTAACTTTCGATAACGACAGACGTTAAAAGCAGACAGAAATATGGATGCAGTGGGTGTTTTAAACTCAGCAAAAGTATTCCGATTCATTCTGAACTGACTGACGTTAGCTTATGTGCTAACAATCGTACTAACAGGTTGGGGAAAGTTTGATGGGGTAACGTTAGGGAAAAAACGTATCATGAGGCGCCGCACCAAAGATGTTGTATTGGGAAAAAGGTCGCGTCAGCTCAAGAGACGTCTGTGGACTCACTCCAGTGTATGGGAAATTAGCGGATTTCCGATACTTGTGAGGTTTAGGGGCCCTTCACATGTCGCGCCTAAAAACGCGTGGAAAATGCTTGCGCTCCCGTGGTGTCTGCTGTTGCTAAGCAACCACGAGCTGAGCGCTCCATGACTACAAGGAAGTTTTAGCACAGGATGGATTTACAGCACCACAAATCCCTTGCAGAAGCTCTGCTACTAGGTTTATTTATAGAGAACTAATCCATCCACTCCGTGAGATTCAAAGCCTATTTCGGAGTGGACAAAGAGAAAGGGTGAAGCTGATTGGTTGGTTCTTTTCACATGACCTGCGGCGCGCTTGCGGAATTTTGAAAAACTTCGGGGTTACACATGTAACCCTGTTCCCTGAGAAGGGAACGAGACATTGCATTTAGCATAACAGTATGGGAATGCCTTTGCGCGCGTGACCGGTATCTGAAGCTTGTGTAAAATCATGTCTCTACTTATAGGCCTGCCATGATCAGGTGACGTGGCAATTAAGCGCGTCGCATGATATATATATGGCACCTGTGAA
>JANDJT010000060.1:16592890-16619701 GCA_024331685.1 Stegophilus panzeri | reverse complement strand
TAGCAAAGTGTCATTTCTTCAGTGTTGTCACATTAAAAGATATAATCAAATATTTACAAAAATGTGAGGGGTGTACTGACTTTTGTGAGATACTGTAAATCTGTGGCATGGCGCAGCTCTGCCACTGCCTCGGGCCCAATTCCCTCCCCAGTATCGAGCTCAATCAGCAGGTCTGCTTGGTAGGCCTGCAACACTGCCATTGTATGCAGGGACCCGCAAGCAAGACCTGCTGCTGCATAGGCTTTGCCCAACAATGCAGAGGTGGCCTTACATGGCTTAGAAGTTAAAGTTGGCCTCCCTAAATTACCTGCAGTTGATGGAGAGAGGTGGCTCGCAAGCGCCTCCTCCACCTTTGGCATCGCTAAATAGCCGTGCTGCTCACTCCCCATGATGGCTGAGTAATCAGACGTTGCGGGGTTATAAACACGGCTAGTGTATGGTGTTTTCCAGAAACGTGATATCTCATCATGCAGTTCCGGAAAAAAGGGGAGTTTTCTGTGGAGTGAGGGAGCTTTATATTATTTTTCACTGGAGAGGAAGCGCTCATCCAGCCTGCTACAAGCTACTTCCTCTTCCCCGGGCTAGTCTATATTCAACTTTTCAACCACCCTAGTGATCGCCTCAAGCAGCTCTTTATATGCTTGAGAGCTGCTGTCAGTTTTTGGTGCAATGGCACCCTCTACCGATCCTCGGAGTCAGCGAGGGTGTTTTGGCTTTCCATAGGGGAAGGAGGAGTCGCGACGCGAGCTCTAAAGTCAGGCAGAGAGCCGGACCCGGAAGACAGCGCAAGAGATAGAGCAGCGCTCGTCTCCAGCTTTTCTTCCAAATCCATACAAGAACCCCACGACCTTAGCCGGCTGGCTGCCTCGGCAGCGGCCGGCCCAGATCCGTGAGGCTCTGAAACCCAACTCCGTTCGGACAAGGAGAGAGCGAGCCGAGAGCATAGCTGCCTAATCGTGAAATGTTCACAATGCTGACAGTCACACCCCTCGAGGGCTGCTGTAGCATGCTATACGCCCAAACACTTCACACAGAAAGCGTGTCCATCTCCTCCCGTGATGAAACGGGAGCAAGGCGTAACACACTTTCTGAAATCCCTCTCGCTCATTATTTCACTCTCTTTTCTTTTCTTTTTCTAAAAAAGGGATAGAAAAGTTTAGAGATATTAAGAAATACAGAGTAGAAATGAAGCGTTCCTTTTTTGTCACACAAACCACAGACATGCAGTCTCGCTGAAGATAATAAGGCTGGCGGCATGGTTCACAGGTGCCATATATATATCATGCGACGCACTTAATTGCCACGTCACCTGATCATGGCAGGCCTATAAGTAGAGGCATGATTTTACACAAGCTTCAAATACCGGTCACACGCGCAAAGGCGTTCCCATACTGTTATGCTAAATGCAATGTCTCGTTCCCTTTGAAAGGGAATCGTGATTTTCCATCTCGAAAAACGAGCTTGTCTCACAGCATGAGCGCATCTACATTTAATATAACGAATAAAAGAACGGGCTTATTGTGCTTACAGTTAGTTTAACGTGCTTATGTTCTTTGGACTCCTTAGAGAGTTTCATGTTAGAAGCTGTTTTGCGTGTTACCTGAAGACGAGGGAGTTAGTCCGGCCAAAGCCCAGCACCAGAGACTCTGTGATCTCAATGCTCTCCAGCCGCATGAGGGGAACCAACTGCTTGAGGAGCCAGGCTACCGAGGGAGTTCCAATCACCTGCTTACACACACCCACACACACACACACACACACACATACACACACATTGTCCATAGCTAACCTCTGATCTTATACATTTGATGTATGTATCGATGTACTGTATATTGAGACTTGATATAACTTGACATTAATGGATGGTCTTTAATGCCTTTGATGTTTTCAATTCCTGCTCAGCAAGGAGTTATGTAAAAAAAATCCCAAATCTTACAGTTGGAGGCCTTTGCTCTCAGAGCACACTGGTATGCAACTTTCACTAGAGTTCATGATAAAACCAACAGAAGAGTCATACCATGTGGGGCATCTACCTTGTTATCATATGTGATGCTGCCATCGGGAGTGGTAGCCATAATCTCAGGGGTGGAAGCCCTCAGGTGACCCGGGCTCATGATACTCGGCTTGGCTACACCCAGGCACAGGATTAGGTAGTTCCTCCACAGGGTCACGTAGCTATCGGTGGGTCCGGCTGTGCTCGTCTTTTTCGCATACAGTGGACTACTGCAGGGGGACATGGGTAGGACTAATGGTCAATTTGACTCATTTCCCTCAATTCAATTTTCTCCTTGGATTATTGCTAATCCTTAGTCTCTAACAAAGCATGATAAATAATAAACAACATTTTGGATGTGATGAATCAACAGGTTTACTTCCTGCAAAACAAGACATACACAAAACAATGTATTCAAATGTGGGACATTCTTCTGCTTACACATAAAAATGTGTTAACAGGTTAAAGATTAGAACAACATAGATTTTCTCAGCTTGGTTCTACGAGCTTCTTGCTAGTATCCAATTTTTTTTTAATTAGACATGAATTAGAAGTGGGCTTAACTGTACAGATTGCTTAATCAAAACAGAATAAAAATGTATTTAAGTTTACATTTAAATTTGCTTATTGATTGTTTCCTAACTCACTTGGGGTCCACTAGGGGCATGAGCAGCTGCAGACGTGTGAAGGCATATGGCCAGGCGTAGCTCAGAGCCATGGGACAGTGTTTTGGCAAGTGTTCCTGCCGGAGAAAACTATAGAGACATAAAACCCAGGGGTCCTTCACTGACTGGGCGAAAATCCACACATGAGAGGGGCTCTTAACGTCGTAGTGGCTGTTGACCAACCGTGCATTCCACTCCACCAGCCACTGTAGGTCCACATGGTGACTCAGTGGCAGAGTGGCCTGAAGGTACAAAAAGACATAAGAGAGCAGGATATTTATCATTCTACGAAATAACAACAAAAAAGATTCACATTAGAGTGGCTGAAAGCAGAAGTATCCCTTAAATTATATACACTACCGGTCAAAAGTTTGGAGACACTTGACTGAAATGTTTCTCATGATCTTAAAAATCTTTTGATCTGTAGGTGTATGATTAAATGTTTGAAATCTGTGTTTTATTTTATTTTATTTTATTTTAATTTAATTTTATTTTATTTACAAGAAAAAAAATTAATGGACGATTTGGAGCGAAATATTTCAAAAACCAGCTAATAAGTGTCTAGCATATTTGGGAACTCCTTTAATACTGTTTATAAAGCATCTCAGGGGGATTCCTCAAGAAATTGGTTGAGAAAATGCCAAGAATACATTTCTGGAAATGGAAATTCTCAAACTAAGGTCCAGGTGAGTACAGTATGACATCTATCGCTGAATATGAAACAAAACTGCAGAGTTGAAATAAGCTACTGTAAACACATATAAATGCAAATGTGTTATCAGTGGAGTTTAATTAGAGTGCTTACTGAGTCAGACACGGCCACATGGACAAAGCTGTCTAGAACTATAGGGCTGAGCTGGTCCATCACTTCGATCATGGGCTTATCATCGTCCTGAAAGCAAAAAAAGATAAGGCAAATCCAGTACTCATGTTACAGCAGAACTAGGACCAGTTAATGATGATAAGAGTTAGAGTGCTTACTGAATCAGACATGATCTTGTTTTGAGCATATGCTAAACTGGTTACAATAATCAATACAGTCGTTCAATGAAAACCTAACTTAGTTGGGACCGGCAACGTATGTTTTATAGTTTTTCCACCCATGACCCACACATCATTAATAGCTCTGCTGCACAAGAATAAAAAAAAAATCATCATCAGATACCAAAATAATCATGAGGTTGACACGAATGTTACCTCTGCCTGGCCAATGGCTGTGAAGAGCAAGCGGATCTCTCGGAGCACCGTGACAGCGAGTTTGCGTGTGCTCGTCTGGCAAGAACAGAGCAGAAGCAGGGCCAAACCCTCGACAGCGTGCAGCACCGTGGAGTGGGGGCTGCGCTCAACAGGCAACCTGGAACTCCCACTAGCCTGAATATACACATTTATCAGCATACAGTACAGTACTTTTGCTCACCTAAAAATTGAGCGGTGCTATGTTCTAATTTGTTAAACACATCGAAATGTAAATATCAGAAATTGAAAGCTGTAATTCTGATCTATTGTCTCATATTCAGCTTTTGATCTCTAACACATGTCTCTGGTGTACAGAAAAAAAACAAAACAAAAGAATCAGTGTTGCCCTTGCCTTTTGGTGGGGACTGTATAAATACATTTTGACATATTAGCATTTACAACAGATACACACAAAAATCTTAAATAATAGCATTCAATTTTGAAAGATGTATATATTCATTAAAAACATGTAGACTATTTATTCAAGGAGAGAAAAAAAATCAACTTGTGGGATACTGAGTAGTTTTAATATGTTGGCAGTTAAATGAATCTTATAGGTACCATGCTGTGTTGTATGTTCAGAGTGAAGTAGTATTATGTACTGGCAGAAGTATATGCTGTAACATTGGAAATAAGAACAGTTCTTTGTGTAATGCTTTGGCAGTAAGAAATGAAAACTGTAATTTACTGTAGCAGCAATAAGCATTTAAAGTAATGTATTAGAAGAAATGCTTGCTTTATCATTTTGGCTTCATATGCTAAGAAGGCCTTGTAGTTTCATAGTTAATGTATTGGAAGGGTAAATATTTTCTATTCGGTGCTGAGTTAGCACTATTTGATCTAACGCAGAGGTTCTCAACCATTTGTAACTAAAGCCCCCCAAAGCCTTCCCTATCATGTGGCATGCCCCCCCCCACCATACTGGAGGAGACCAGGTATAATGATTATCTATTCTATATAAAATTTATCTACATATCTATCTATCTATTTATCTATCTATATACCTGATCTATAATCTGTTTTTGATTGATAGATAGATAGATTGATAAACAGATAGATAGATAGATATATTTTTTAAATTATTTTTCATAACTTATGATTTTTTAAAATTATTTTTATGACTTTTATAAAACTATATAACGGACAGGTGTGGAACATGAATTATCAAAAATGTTTCTGAACACTATAACTACTTTAAACAAGAGAACTAGACTGTAATAACATGTACAATTTTACATGTAAAACATGTTGCATTACATTTGTCTTGCATTCTAAAAACATTTGCATATGAATTATGTAAACTAAGACGAAGGGCGTGTCTCGTTATCCATGACATTCCAGCCACTCACAGAGCAGACGCAGAGAGAGGTGTGAGTGCAGGAAAAGCAAGACCTCGCATTTGCAGGACAGTACTGGTGACATTTGGAAAGTTGCTAAGGTTTGTCCCAAAAGTCTCTAGATTTGTTGCAAGGCAAGGCGTTTTTTTTATTTTTTTATTTATTTATTTTTTAACAAAAAAAGGCACTAAAGGGGTCTGAAAAGTCACTAAGTTGGGAACACTGGTCTGCACTGACAGCTAGATAAAAGGCAGGATAAGCTCCGCCTCTCCCCAATAAAAAGAAAATACAGAGGGAGATGGAACGTGGGGTTTTTCATTTATGCACATTCTATTTGAAAAGCAATAAAATACACCTAGCACCCAAATGATGCCCTGTCTGAGTTTTTTCTTTAATACAATTTGCGCCCCCCTTCCAATCTCTCCACGCCCCCCCACCCCGGTTGAGAACCACTGATCTAACATGTTGACATGGGTCATTGCAGTATTACCTCTGCTGAGCGCTTGCCTGGAGCCTGCAGTGCCAGTCTCCATTGGGTGAGCAGCTGCAGCAGTAATTTTACTGAAGTGTCCTGCAGCCCCTGCTGTGTGTCCTGCACCTCTCGCAGCAGAAAGTTTGTGTAACCAAACAGAACGTCCTCTCGCCAATCAGAGAAGTCCAACAACAGACTCTGGAGGGAGTTCTGGGCAATTAGACGGAGCTCAATATCCATGTGGACTGTCAACCTAAACAACATCACACACACACAAGACATAATAATAATAATAATAATAATAATAAGAAGAAGAAGAAGAAGAAGAGAAAATTATTAAGAACCAAAATGGAACCAGTGTCATGTCAAATGACCTTTTCTTATCATTTCACACAGCAGCACTCAGAATTATGATAAGGACGTATAACGGTAATTATAGCGAAACGTCCATAAAGTCAATAATGACCAGATTGTCTGTTATATTCTGAATACATTTACTCGTAGTGTTCTGTCATTTCAGTAAATCTCTATCAAACTGTTCCCCAAGCTGGGTGCTCACTCACCTGTCTCTTTTTCTATGCTTCCCCTATGTCTGCCCCTATCATTTCCTTTCTCATATTACTTTAGAAGGCGTTAAATCTTTGCTATATTGTTTACTGGCAGCATATGTTTCAAGGTCTCTCACCTAGCTAGCAGGTCAATTAGTTCAGGTTTTGACATGCCGTCTGGAAGGATGCGAGGAATGGCTGCCACACACGTCCTGAACAGGTCAATCTTTGGCTTCCTCTCACCGCTGGAACAGAGAGACAGAGAGAGAGAGAGATGAGGTCTACAGATGACTCATGATACCTGGTTGTGAGTTTCCTTGTCTCACACACAGGTAAATACCAGGCCATGAAAGGGGATACTCTGACTTTTAAAAGACATTCAGCTGAAGCTTGATCCAGCCAGGCTGAAACAAGAGCACTGGAAAACACCCACACAACTGAAATCTGCTGCAAAATAGCACCTTGTAAAAGGTCTTGTGAATCTTGTGATATAACCACAAAGGACAATCTGACCTGTGTATTCACATGTCATCTTTTTCAATCAGGTTGTTTGCAGAATGTACTTAAGCTTAGGTTTGGTTTATGCTTAGGCTTTGATGTTAGGCTTAGGTGTAAATGTAATCTTTTTGTGTTTATATAATTCGGATACCATGTTTGTAATAACACCCGCAGTGACACGTGGGACTATGTGTGAAACTTACGTGATCATGTCCTCTGGCTCTTTGTTGAGCATCTGCACATTGGTAAGCATCATACAACGGCCCACCTCCTTATCCAGGTGCCTCAGGATGTTATCAATTGCCTTCCTCACCTGCGAGTAGTACAGTGCCATACCTAAAGGGGAACACAGAGACATGGTTAACTTATAAAAACATACACCTTATTTACAGCCCTTCAATTTATTAACCAACAACAGCAAAGCATACATCTAACGGTACAGCCATACAGAGGCTACACATTCCATTTCCAGCCTCAATGCTTCTTTAGTCTATAGATGTTAAAGATGAACATAAATAAATGCAATCGATGCATAGTGCAATAGATGTGCAAAATAATAGATGTATGTGTGTCATATTACACTGGTTTAAGACCATTCGAACTATCGGGACTGGAATCACATGGGACCCAACAAAAAATGGCCAGTTTTTAATCTTATGTGAGGTGGTCAGATGTGAAGATCCTACCAGGATAATCTACATCGGGAGTGTATCTAGTGTCACACAGAAAAGGAAGGGTTCCTGTCTGAGTCTGGTTCCTCTTACGGTTTCTTCCTCATGCTGTCTCAGAGAGTTCTACACTATAAGGCCAAAAGTTTTTGGACACCTTATCATCACACCCATATGTGCTATTTGAACATTCCATTACAAATTCAGACCCTACTTTGCTGTTATCATAACCTCCACTCTTCTGGGAAGGTGCTCCACTAGATTTTGGAGCGTGGTTGTGGGTATTTGTCCATTCAGCCACAAGAGCATTAGTGAGCATTAGTGGTAAATGGTTAATGGTCTGCACTTATATATGCCTTTCAACCTTAGCGGTTCTACAAAGCGCTTTCACATTCACCCATTCACACACCAATGACAGCAGAGCTGCCATGCAAGGCTATTGGGAACAACGTAGGGTTCAGTGCCCAAGGACACTTCAGCATGTGGAGTCATGTGGGCTGGGGTTCGAACCCAATCCTGCAATTAGTGGACAACCCGCTCTACCGCCTCAGCCACCACAGTGGCATTGATGTCGGGTGTGGAGGCTTGGAGTGCAGTTAGCATTCCAATTCATCGCCAAAGGTGTAAGTTCTCAAGATCTTCTACTCGAAGCTCGGCAAAACCTGTCTTCACGGACGTCACTTTGTGCACATTGTTATGCTAGAACATATTTGGGCCTCTTAGTTCCAGTGAAGGGAAACTGCAATGCTACAGCACACAAACACATTCTGTACAATTATGTGCTTCCAACTATGTTACAACAGTTTGTGGAAGGACCAGATATGGATGTGATGGTCAGGTGTCCCCAAACTTTTGGCCATATAGGTTTACACAAAGGCCACTTGCACAGATACAAACCACCACACTCTTGTGCCTGTGTATGAGCTGAACACTCACCAATGAGCTTAGCCTGCTCTTCTGTGAGAGTCTTGCTCAGGTAGGTCTTCTTTTTCTTCAGGGTGTTTCCTGAGGGCAGTGTAGCGCCAGTATTAGGCATGGGCGGCTCACCGTCCTTCTGTTGCAGGCTGTCTGCTATGACCAAGAATGCTCTCAAAGCAATGTTCATTCTCTGTATAACACAAGCACACACAGTGATACCCTCTCGGTAGGTATTTCATTATTTTGACAAACTATATAATAATCTCGAATAACCAAATGATATCAATAACAAATTATAGAATGAACAGGTCATTAGAAATCTTACTAAAGGAAACATTGTGAAAATGAAACATAGGTTTATTGCTCAATAATAGATTTATACATTTGTGTTCATCGTTACAGATTCATGAGCTGTTAATTATGCTAAGACTTTAGCGAGTTGGAAAGAGGAGATTACAGATGACACATCACCTCAGGATTAAGACTAAATGCCTTAGCTGATTTTCCAACACTGAGTAGGTCACAGATAATTTCCTTCATAGCAAAATCCAGTCTTTCCTGTTGCAGAAAGAGATAGAGGAGTTAGAATTAGCTTGAATGCATCATCAGATGTCAGAACTGTGATCAGTTAGTCAGAACTGCTCAAAGAAAATTCAGTTGTACTAGTAGGTATAACAGGTGGGCAGCAGAGAAAGATCAGAAAGCTGCACAGGCATGCATGTGTAAAATTCCAAGTCACACCTGTGCAATAAACTGGATTATTTTGACGAAAATGTTGAGAGGCATGTCGCGAGGGACAACACTTCTGGATCCCTTAGGGAACAGGGTGGAAATGATGGAGGTCAGACGGCTGAGGAGAAAGTCGGAGAAAATCATCTTTTATCAACTTATTACTGTTACCGGTATCAAAATTTATCATCACCATAACTGTCATCGACAGCATGTGAAGCTGCATGCGGTTATACCAAGAGTAAATATAATTACCTCAGTGTGGCTGTGTTGCTCTCACACTTGATCCTGATCATGTAGACCCACAGCAGCCGATACAATGACTCCAGCGCTACACGGGCCATTTTCTGATCCTTGTTCTGGGGGGAAAAAAACATTACATTTAGACAGTGCAGTCATTTTATCATATTTATTATAGTTATTACTTTTATTTTTCTATTTATATTGATTGTTGAAATATGAAAATATTATTTATACTAAAAATGTTGTTGTTTACAAATCCATCCACCCATTTATTATAACTGATAATCTCAGTTTTTTATTATATCTCAGGTCTGACATTGTCTGTGTTACTAGCTAACAGACAGCCCCTTCAAAGAGAATGGTACCTGAGACATGAAAGACAGAAAGAGAAACAGTATCAGAAATTGATTAAACTTGAGCTTCAGCACCCCAGGCTCTTCTGGTCTGCATTCCTGCAAATCCACACATTTTATTCAGCATGGTGCTCTTTCTATCTCTCGCCTTCAAAAAGTGTTTGATCTGCTCTAACATACCTCATGCTCAGTTTATGAATTTGCTTCATAATACTCTAATCAACTGAACGAACAGTAAAGAAGGAGGAACAACTAAACTAGTTAACTGCTCTAATTCCCAGAAATTTTCAGCATACACTAAACAGCTACATTAATGGACACAGCTATTAATTTTCTCATTCATGAAATGATACAATCAGCCAATCATGTGTCCAAACTACAACTGTCCAGTTTCGGTCAAACTGTTCCCAGTGTAGTCTCAGATTGTTCAGATGTTCTTGGCAGACAAGAGTGAAACCTGATGTGGTCTTCTGCTATTGTAGCCCATTCACCTCAAGGTTTGATGTGTTCTGCATTTTCAGATGTTTTTCTGTGCATCATGTTTTTAAAGAGTGGTTATTTCCATTACTGTAGTTGTCCTGTCTGCTCAGACCAGTCTAGCTATTCTCCTCTGACCTCGCTCATCAACACAATGTTTCCGGCTGCAGAACTGCCACTCATTGGATGTTTTTTTTCTTAATTTAAACTCTCCCAGGGGATCAGCACCTTCTGAAATACTTAAAACAGCCTGTCTGGCACCAACTCTCACTGAGATCACAATTTCCCCCATTCTGATGTTTGATGTGAACATTAACTGAAGCCTGTATCTTGACCTGTAGCTGCATAATGTTATGAATTACACTGCTGCCACATGATTGGTTGATTGAATAATTGCAGGAATGAGCAGGTTTACATGTGTTCCTAATAAAGTGGCGAAGAGCATACATTCTCACTCTCATAACTATGTACAGTCCCTGCTGTAACTACTGGAACGTTAAGGCCAATAAATTTGTTAGTGCTATACACCAAAATCATTCGTGTTTGAGATCAAAAGACGGATATGAGACGAGCTTAGGATTTCAGCTTTTATTTCCTGGTATTTACATCTAGATGTGTTATATAAAAACATGTGTTATATACATGTGTTATATACATAAAACATAGAATCCTTTGTATCACACCACCCAATTTGTAGGTGAGCAAATGTATAGGAATGGATAGTCTTGAAGTAAATTAAAGTAAATAACACTTAATATTTGGTTGCATATCCCTTGCTTGCAATAACTGCATCAAGCCGGTGACCCACTGACATCACCAAACTGTTGGTTTCTTTTTTCTGATGCTTTTCCAGGCTTTTACCACAGCCTCTTTCAGTTGTTGTTTGTTCTGGGGGGTTTCTCCCTTGAGTCTCGTCTTCAGGAGGTGAAATGCTGCTCAATTTGGTTAAGGTCTGGTGAGTGACTTGGCCAGTCTCAAACCTTTCATCTTTTCCTCTTGATAAAGTCCTTTGTTGTGTTGGCAGCATGATTTGGATGATTGTCATGATTTGGATGATTGTCTGAAGTTCTTCCCAATTAATTTGGATACATTTCTCTGTAAATTGGCAGACAAAATGTTCCTATAAACTTCTGAATTCATTCTGCTGCTACCATCATGAGTTACATCATCAATAAAGATTAGTGAGACTGTTCCAGAAGCAGCCATACAAGTCCAAGTACATGACACTACCTCCACCATGTTTCACAGATGAGCTTGTATGTTTTGGATCATGAGCAGATCTTTTCTTTCTCTACACTTTGGCCGTTCCATCACTTTGGTAGAGGTTAATTTGGTTTCAGAACTTTTGTGGCTTTCTTTGCGAATTCCAATCTGGCTTCAGATTTTGTCAGATCTGCTGATGAGTGGTTTGCATCTTATGGTATAGCCTCTATATTTATGCTCTTGAAGGCTTTTTTGAACAGTGGATTGTGATACCTTGACCCCTGCCCTGTGGAGGTTGTTGGTGATGTCACTGACTGTTGTTTTTGGGTTTTTCTTCACAGTTCTCACAATGTTTCTGTCATCAGCTGTTGTTTTTTTCCTTGGCTGACCCATTTGTTGTTTGTTGCTCAGTACACCAGTGGTGCCTTTCTTTTTCGGGACATTCCAAATTGTTTTATTGGCTATGCCCAATGTTTACACAATGCCTCTGATTTATTCTCCCTCACATTCAAATTATTCTCCCTCAGCTTCAAAATTATTCTCCATTTTCTCAGCTTCAAAATGGCTTGCTTTTCTTCCATAGACAGCTCTCTGATCCTCATGTTGGCTTATCTTTTTTAACAAGAAATGCAGTCTTCACAGGTGAAACTGAAGGCTAGAACCAAGAATAGACGTTCATAGCTATTTATTATTTAAACAATCAATCTAACAGGACACACCTGGGTAACAAGAAACACCTGTCAGTCACATGTTCCAATATTTTTGCTTGAAAAAAACAAATGAATTGGCCTTGGCATTCAATTAGTTTGGGATGGGGCTGTACATAGTGAATAATGTTTAAGAAAAATAGCTGAAAAATAAGCTGGTACATTAAAAAGTTAATAAATGAAGAGGAAGGCCTGTCTGTTCATCCACTAAGCACTCTCTTCACACACCTTCTACACTGTAGAATTTTCACATCTAATATTCAGAGCCTTAATGTTATTTATTGTTTAATTCTGCTCATCTTTCTTTATATAAAAGTTATTGATATGCTTTGATTTTTATGCTTGTATGTTTTCAAATTCCACCTTGAGATTGGATAGGCAGTTGTTGAGGAAGACATGCCATCTGTTGAGGAACACCTGCTTCTGACTGACACATAGCAAACACGTTACCAACGGATACAAAGCCTGGAAAACACACAAATCCAGAGAAGTTAGTTAGATGTCATATTCCCATAATTATTGGAGATTAGTTAGTATGCATGTGACATTCAGGGATATTCATTCGAAGTGAACCAGGAATTGGGGTCTAAAATCCAGTGTTGGGTAAGAAAACTTACAACAAATGCTGGATGTGTTTTTTACTTTTAATTTCAGTTGATGAGAGAGTTTAACAAAATAATTTAAAAACGGCTGTCATGAATGTCCATTTATAGAAGTGGTATTCAACTAAAAAAGTGAAGGTCCAGTTGGTCATGGTCTGGATAAGCAATTAACGTTACTGAATGTTGACAACAGTTAACGTTTAATACTTTAATACCATAAGTGATTAGTTAAAGGCTATAAACAATACAGATCAATTTAAAAGGATTATGTTCACTTTCGTAATGGTGTTTCACTTTATCACTCCTGACTAGCACATGGACTGAAAAGATGAGATATGTGTACTTGAACTAAGTGGAGAATAGGTGCATACTTCTCTGTCCAATCCTCTTCATACATTCTTTAGCTAAATAAATTACATAAATGTATATGACTGGTTATAATACAAGTCACAACAGAGGATTTGTCTCAGAAGCTGCCATGGTTCATGTTTAGAAAACTGGAGTTGTTAAATTACAGTCAGTTTTTTTCTTTTCTTCATATGTTTAAAATCAATTGAAATGCTTTGATGATTTATAGTGTCAGCTTACCGTTCCAAACGATTAAATACAATGACTTGGCTACAAAAAAAAAAAAAAAAAACCTTTCAGAGAATCCATTAATTAAACCTTATGAGCAGACGGCAAAATTCCTGAGACATTATAAATAACTATTTCTCGTCATAGCCCATTTTCTGTCTGATAAGGCAGCTCTAATGAAAGATTTACTGTGAGGGGAATGACTTAGGGAACATCAGGCTGACAATTAATGACAAGGAAATCAGTCAGACAGACATATCTTTCACACTCACCCCCATTAGCTATAGTGTAACTCCTCATGTGGAATGCTTGGCCTCTCTATGTGCAGTGGTTAGCTAACTCTGGAATAAGCTGTGCAAGATAGCAGCCGCAAACATGCCAGCTATGAGACGGGTTATGTGAGACAATTCCCCTTGCACAGGCGATGACTGAATCACTCACCAGAGAATGCTTCTTCCTGGAAGAGAGGTCCAGGGTGGTGTCATACAGACTCTCCACAAAGTTCCGCAGACATGGCACATTTACCTCATTCTTCACGCTCTGAACAGGGATGCAACACAAAGACATTCTCAATTTACAGCCCTGAGGATTATTGTTTGACATTATCATATTTCCATTCAGTGTGTCTTGGCGTCAGAAGCAGGGGTGGAATGGTATAAAAAATTCACAGTATGACAACCTAACAACCCAATATCAATATCAGAGAGGGTGATGAGACAGTACATATTTTATTCATAAAACAAACAACTTAACATGTTGATATAATAGAATTGATATAATAGAATGAGCTATTGATATACAGTTGATATACATCAAAATTATTCAACCCCCATTACAAATCAGGTTTATTGTCAAAATTTACAGACTTTCAGCTGTTTGCAACGAACAAATCAAACAAAAGCAACTGAAATAGTTCAACACAACAAATGCTTCAAGTGGTTTCCACAAATTCAACTGAAAATGCAACTTATAATGACTTCTCCAGTTTCAAAATTATTCAATCCCCTGAATAGAATCCCTCACAACAGCACAAATATGCAAAACAGGTGTTGTCTCAAGCACACCTGATGCACCTAATCAAGGGCTTCATTAGTTGCACCAAGTGTGCTTGAGCTGGAACACATGAAATACCTGAACTGGCTAGGGGTAGAAAATGTATGAAATACCTGAATACCTGGGCAGAAAAATGAATTAATAATTTTGATTGCAACGGTATTTGATATAATAGAATTGAACAAAATTTAAAAAATAATAATTCTCCTTATGTTATTATGAGAATAATACAACCCTTATAAAAATCATCTTTAGAATAAAAGTGCACACAATTCAATTTAAATTTAAGACTTATTACCAAAATGTACATTTCAACTTGAATGGGCTATTTTAAAAATGTTAAAAAAGTAAAAACATTTTTGGAGAATAGACAAATAGTTTAAATGACAAGTTACTATGAAGAGACATATTGGCTGGTATTGTATTTTATATGTTTATTATTATTTACCTGTGTTTTCTATTATTATTTAAAAAAAAAACAAAAAAAAAAACTCTGAATAATGAAAAGCAAATCTGCTGTGTAAGTTTAGTAAATTTTAATATTTTTTACATGAAAAATAAAACTATAAAATGTATTTTTATGGTAATTTACTAGCAGAAGTATGGTGATTATTGCTTATTATTGCTGTAAATATTAATATAGTGAGATGCATTGCATTTGCAATATTAACTGAGCAGAGTAGACTGTAAATCATAAGTACAGTAAAAATGATTTGATTATAGTTTTCTTGAACACTAAAATTCCAGCATCTTAGAGTTACTGTGTGTGTAAGAAGCTAAAGAACATTTTTGCAGTAAGTTCATATCATAACACTGATGTTGCAAAAATGAACAGACCTCAACCAAGACTATGGGAGAACTTAAACTTGAGAACTTACAGCTGCCACTGGGACCAATATCTCCACAAAGAGACCAGCCAGACAGTGCTTAATGTCTTTATCCTTCACCTCTAAGAAGTACTGGGCACATTCCTGTAAAATTAACCATGCACAGACAATCAATTATGCACACACTCAAAATTTCTATTACTGGCCCATCATGTCTCAGAATAAATTTTATTTTTATTTTTTCCTGAATGTCCTTTCTAGAGTTAATTTATAGGCTTACCATTACTTTGGTAATGCTTAAAATCATTCTCAGATTATTCTAAAAAAATTGTGGTTCAATATTAGAGAGTAGATGTAAAAAATAATGCGTCTAACATTGTACCACAACAGAACAATCATAACTGCACTGCTAAAAAGATCACTGTACCTGCATGAACAGGAAGGAGGCTTCAAAGTCTTCCACTGGGTACATCTTAATGCGGAAGAACTTGACCCCCATGATGAGACTTATGATGCTCTTGACTACATAAGGGCTCTGTTCCTTCTGCCTGAGCTCCTTCAGCTCTGAGATAAACTTCTTCCTCACTGCGGGAAACCTAAGAGACAGAAATAAAGGAGAGACGGCAATCAGGCAAAGAGTGAAAAAAGATCAGACAAAGGATGGGTAAATGTAATCATTACCAGTGCATCCAGTGTGAAACATTTACTTTCATGTTAATTTGCATTTTATAATCGCTTTTTTTTCTGATATCTTGTATCTTTACGCTATGAACTCTCAGAACTGCCTCAAAGTGTGGGAAGTGGGAAAAGTGTGTTTTGTTCATGTGTCCATTTGGTTGATGGAGGTAGGATTATTAAAATGCACCTAAAAAGGATATGTAGAGACACCAGGACAACCACAGACCACTTACTGATGAATATCAAGAAGAATAAGAAGACAAGAAAGAAGACAAGAAAGAAGACTAGAGTAATTTTCAGTCATTTGTTGGTGTATGAATACGTGTGTGTGTGTGTGTGTGTGTTTTTGCCTGAGTAATTGTGGATGTGTGTGAAGCTTGATTGCTGTGACACAGGGAGAGATCTTGAGCTCTATATTTAGAAAGGCATCTGGAATGGGAGAAATGGGAGGAGAAGTTCACTCTCTCTGACTTTCTCTCTCTTCTGTACTAATGGTTCAGTTCTGATAGCCAGTACTTTCCTCTCACATATAAAGGGAAATGAGTGGTCATGTGACTGTATGTATTGTACACACATTCAAAGATAGTCTAAACAAATAAGGGTCTTGTGATCTGGACCACCATACAGTAGCTAATTTTTTTTTACACAATGTCTGAAAACACTTAGCAGATCATTAAATATGAAGTAGCGTCATTAACATCCGAACCCAGTGACTCTACAAAAATAGGACTGGGTTCCGTTTCTGTGTGCCACTGATGTAAGACACTCAGAATATATGCTGACACATCCTCCATCAAGGGTAATGGACATCATTAAAGCTCCATCTCACGTCACACTCCGTTAAAGAAAAAAAGATACTGCCATCAGATTCTGCTTAGAACCAGGTCAGGATTAAGAGGAACATGGCTGCCAGCAGAAAGTCACAAGGCTTTCAGCATGTTAAAGATGACTAAATATGGTTTGTAAAATACAGGGTGTCCCAAAAGTCTCCATACATAAGGGGAAATTAACACTTTTCAGCAAAAATGTCTTCCAAAAATGTTCATACTTAGTTTATATTCTTTTTTTTTTTTCAGATAGTGACAAAACAAATACGTTTTGAAATCATTCTCATGGCTGGATCGGGATGCTGTCGCAAGGTTGCGACATTTTAACAGGAAACATGGCGGGCACATTACACACACACTGTTGCCAAACTCTGTGGTGTGTTTACAGGCCTTACAGAATAACAGATTTATCATCTGCTATGGTCGCTGAGATTTTGACTGACATCACACATAGCTTGACTTTCTTTAATCACTGTGAAGCTTTTCTACACATTACAGGCTTTCTATTATACTGGAACTAAAATAATCTACACTTGTGAGTGGATATGTACGCTGGATATGTATTAATTAGCACAAAACCTATTTTTTTGAAATAATGACCAGGTTACCTCTCACATACCACTAAATTATAATAATAATTACATTTGCTGATTATATTGAAGTTATTAATAGCTAACCTCGTGTCTGCTGAGGAATTCTGCACTGCCAACTACATTCCCCTGACATTAATATGGAATTCTAATTGTGGGGTCTAACTATTGATTAAAGCACTTCATCACAATTAGGTAATTATTTAATACAGAAGTAAAAGATTAATTGATTGATAGCATACAATTTAGCATAACGTATCAAATTTGGAACTGCTGGTGTTGACAATAGCAACAACAACAATAAACAAAACGCTAATGTTTAAAACTTACCTGGACTGAGCCACCACCCCAACCACCTCCGCATAAAGATCAGCCACAAGGTGCATGTTGGATGTGTTGGGCCCTGTGTACCTGTGGCACAGAACATCACTTCAAAACCAGCGGTTTTGTGGCTTTTGTGAATTACATTACATACAGTTCTCAGCCTATCACCATATAGGCTTCAACTATACACGTAAGAGTTCAGCAATAAATGAGATCTTTACCCTTCTTTATATTTGAAGTGCTTAAAGGCCAGGTTAATGACTTCTTGAATGAGGCCATCCAGAAGAGGGTGAAGAGGGATCTAGAGCCACAGTGACAGAGACACAACTGGCTTAAAAACTCCCCCACATAAACACCATCTAAGTTTGCTGAGAGTGTTAAATTTGAACCAAATTATCACTAAAATTGTCTAAGATTAAGATATATGCAACTTACCTGTTTTAAAACTTCAATGAGTACCAGAGAAAATATGAAGTCTATTGCTAAATCTCTCCTTTCCAACAGATAATCCTTTTGTTGTTCATCACTGAGGCCAAGAGAGAATGACAGGTCATAACAATTTTGTAGTAGTGGCTTCAAGTGGTACTAAAATAAAGCATGTGTATTTGCATGAGTGAGACAGACTGCTGGTAAATCGAGCTAAGCCTAGTTTTAGCCAGGGTGGCTAAGTAAAAACTCACACTAAAACTTACCGTGTCACCCTGCCAATGAGTTGTATGCTACAACCATGTCCTTTTGACTATGTACTAAATATGTTTAAAAATATGTAATATTTATTGCAATCTTAAACGTAGGCCTGGTAGATGATTAGTTGACAGGAATAATGTAACTTCCTGGCAAAATAATGAATAATGGAGAGCTTACATTTTGGACTTGGTGTTGGCACGAGGTCGGTACTCATGAGACTCGTCCTCTAGGCCGTTTTGTCGCTTGTACCAGTCAAAGAGCGTGCGCAGGATCGAGGGCAGGCAGTATTCAGCCAGAGAACTCATAGTGCTAATCACCTGGGAGAGAGAGGTTTACTTAACTTAATACTTTTCTTAAGCATAATATGTTTAGTTCTTAATGTTAAAAAAAAAAATTAAGGTCAACAAAACTACGTTGATCTGAACTTGTTTCACTGACTGTAATTAATTGCATCTTCCTTAAAACCATTTCTAAATACACATCGACCAAAACAATGTATTTGACTGAACAAATCACAGAAAAGACTGGAAAGGAGTGGGATAGGAGTCTGTGATTGGTGTAGCTCTGTGGAGGCTGAGAATTTCAAGCTGGAATTCAGGTTAAAGTGGTAAAGTCATGCTCTAGAATGAGGGGTGTGGAAGGACTAAACCAAACACAGGAAGGGAGGAGTGTCTGCATTCCCACACCCACACACACTGTTTCAAGACTGTATTTGCAGGGGTGAACTAGGACTACATCAGAGCAAATAGAGTTCACCAGCTAAAATTATTTTTAGGTACAGAGCTTATAGCTTTAAGTAAACCAAACCAAACCATTTTGTATAGCTCACATTCTCTCCCATCACACACTATATGGGCAAATGTACTGTATATGGACACCTGACCATCTCCAAACTGTTGCCAGAATGTTGGAATCACATAACTGTATAGAATGTGTTTGTATGTTGTAGCATTTAAATTTTCCTTCACTGGAATGCCCCAGTGGACAAAGCGATTATAAAAACATGGTTTGCAAAGGTTGGTGTGAAAGAATTTGAGTGGCCTGCACAGAGCCCTGACTGATCACTTTTGGGATGAACTGGAACACGTGACTGCACCCCAGGCCTCCTCACCCAACATCAGTGCCCAACCTCACTAATGCTCTGAAAATCTAGCCTTCCCAGAAGAGTGGAGATTATTATAACAGCAAACTGGGGACTACATCTGGAATGGGATGTTCAACAAGCACATATGGGGGTGATGGTCAGGTGTCCGCAAACATTTGGCCATGTAATATAACTGTTTGACTTCATTAATACAAAAAGGATGTAGTAATCTTGTATGTCTCAGTTTTAAAGATACTGGATTATAGCATTTTTTTTGTTTGTTTCCAAGTTAATCAAAAGACATCTTGTGTCTTGAATTGTTACACAGTGTTGTAGTTCTGTCATATACGCTGTTAATTAAACCCAACACAGGTACAAGTGATATGGAAACTCTGATTTTGGAAAACATGCGATCATCCACCTTTTTTTTAACAGCATAAATTCTGTCTGTGAAAATCAGGAACCCTTTACTGATTAATAATCCAAATAATCTGCTTTAATTTACCTGATCAAACTGGTGGTCTTCTCCCCTCTGTAGAGATTTGGTGAGCAGCTTTTCCTGCAAAAAAGAAGCAAGAAATGTTTTACAAAACCACAGAAACAAACATTTCTTTAATCCAGCACCCATTTCCTGCTTGACAATTTACCATATAGTGTTTGCTGAATTGGGCACAAATCATTTGATGTAATGAAGGAATATGTGATTATATGAATTAACATTAAGAGGCCTTATTAAAAAGTCAAGCACTGGTGCTAAGTGAGAACACAGCTATGTGCCTCAACTTATCACCTAGTATGCAAAATTCTTTGCAGTAAGTGACTTTATAAAGGGCCTATAAGACAACACACACCTATAAATAATGTAAGAACTTTAGAGCCAATATCACTGTTAACATTAGACTTGTCAAATCTGTAAAATCAATATTTACATAACCATGCATAAGCACATCATGGTGTCCCATTATTTGTTCTTTATTTTTATTATTACAGATGGCATGTGAATGGCATATACATTCAGCATCAGGAGCCCAATGAGAAAAGCCTGGACACAAATAATCAGCAGTACAGGACAATACAACTAGCAACCATGCCTATTCTTGTTGTTTAGAGAAAGGGAATGAGACCAAAACCCTATTAGGACTGTCAGCAGTCACGTCTCAGTTAGCTTTTGAAAACCGAAAGCCGTGTATAGCAGCAGTGCAAGCACATCTGGCTGTTCCTGGTGTGTATGAAGAGTTGTCGCTGGTTAAATTTGTTTAAATTTAAATTGCAAATTAAATTTAAATTGTGATGAAGGTGTAATTCATTCAAGTCTGAATCCTGAACTGAAAATAAAATATAGTATAAAAAATACCGGTGTTTTGGTTAAAGGAAAAATCCACCATGGAATGTCTTTCATATTGATCCTTATGCTTAATATGTGATCTTAAGTGGTTTCCAAGATTTACTTTGTAATTAAATGAATGAACTGTGCTACATTACCCACAATGCCCTTTGCCTGCCTGTTTATAGTGGAACCAGTGGGAATGACCCTGACCCAACACAGCAGCAGCTCACTGTGTAAAAGCACTGCTTCATGTGGTTTATATTATGGGCCATTCCTATCCTGTCGCTGGTGACGTACTTGCAGGTTATAAGTGCTTCTGGAGAATATGCACTGTCTGTGGTTTAAAACAATAACATTTCTTCTTGCTCACATAAGTGTGTATGTGTGCCAGAAAGCAAATATTCCCAAGTAACCTGATGCCAAATTCACACCTCTTCCTCATTATATGTGAGAGCATGCGAGTCGGTGCTTTAATTAAAGGATTTGCTGCGTGTCAGTTACAGTCAAGCTTCCCCAGTCATCGGACTGTGCAGTGACATCCACTACTTGTTTTGTCAGACTACACATGTAAAGAAATATAATAAAAGAAAACGATTAAAGAGCTTTATAAACAAAGAGCATCTTACTCCCTCTACAGAATTTCATTCATCAAAATCTGTTTCGACCAAAAAACAACAAACCCTTGATTGATATGTTGACAAAGTTTCAGACTAATTATCAGCCAGTTGTCTAGTAATGTCTATTACTGTCTAATAACTCCCAACAATATTCGTTTTCTCATCCTCTCCATTTTATTAAATTATTTATCATTTAATGATTAAACTAATACCTTACTCAGTAAAAAATATAAGTGAAAATTTACATTATGTAAAGATAAAATAAAAAGACAAATAAAGACAAATATGTAAAGTATATATTTAAAAATATGTAAACATATGTAAAGACAAATAAAGATTTCCCCTCACACTGAGGGTCGGAGCGAGCAGTGCACGCTTCCGAGTTGTCGGATTTTATTTACTGTGACACGTGGATTTGTTTTGGTTTTTGTCCTGTCTCCACCCCTGTAATGTTATTGATTGTTTCCTAATATGTCTCAGCTGTACTGTGTTATGCCCTTTGATTAGTTTGTATATTTAAACCCCTGTGTGTCTTGTTTCGTGCAAAGTATTGCGTTTCTGTGTTTTGGCGGCAGAGCCATACCAAGCCTATCTTTGTCCCTGTTTCTCAGTTTCCTGACCTGTCCATAGTTTCTCGTTTTTGAACTTAACCTTGCCTCGTTTGTGTTGTTTGCCGATCGCCTGACCCAGTAGTTTTGTAGTTTTTGACCACATCTTTGCCTATCGTTTTGATTTGTCTACCGACCTCAAATAAAAGCTTTAACTGCACTTGCATCCATTTCGACCCTGATTATATGACAATAGTTATACCACAGTGCTGCTGAATTCCTAAATCTGATTGATCGGAAGGTGCTGACTGAATAATTTTCATTTTTAGCTGCAAGCCAAATCACAGGTTTACATCAATGCACTTGTTCTAATATGTTAGCATTTCTATAGTAACAACAAGACTTTCACAATGTTCCACATAATCAAAGGTTAAAAATACAGAGAAATTATTGTTGATATGGTAAAGCTTTCCATAACAAGATATTTATTTAACGTTTATGGAACAAGTCTTGGTGCTTTGTAATGGTCGGTAAGTTTTCTGCTTTGTTTTAAAAAGATTAACTTGAAGAGAAAGGAAAAAAAAGTCTGCTGAGGGAATGACTTGTCTCATGGATGGTTCCACAACATTAAATGTAACTATAAATGGATAAAACCTACAACATGCTGTTCTAATAAATTAAAAAATAATGCTGTGGTATAAGAGGAATAAAACATATGCTGTTACTGAAGAATAATCAACTTCATGTCGAGCCATATCACACCCCCTATCTGTGTCATCAAATTGCTGTGCTGCCATAGAATTAATTCAAATTCTAACACATGTTCACTCCTAATACTCTGTAATAAAGATTGTCTTCTCTTTATCCACCATCATCTGATATTACCTCAAAATTTTATTTTGCTTGAGCAATATAACAAGTCAAATCTTCGCTTGGTAGTAGACTTTTGAGCATTCTGTAGATACAAATTAACTGGCTTTGCAGATCACATGCATGAAATAGACACAACTGCAGCATCTATACCTTTGATCGTGCATAAATATACACATATTAATCTATGTATCTGGTTAAATTGTGCAAAAATTATGTTCAGTCTCCACTGAACATCATCACAGAATCAATACATTCATAAGTGAAATGAAAAAAAAGTAAGTCGACATTCTTTACCAGTGGCTCGGCCATGATGATGCGTATCTTGCGCTCTGACAGCAGGGTGAAGTTGACAAAGAGACTCTTGAGCACATACTCGCCCGGTTTGCTCTCAGGGTCCACGGTGAGTGGCATGATGGCAGGCAGCCCTTTTCTCTCACCCTGACTGGTGCTTACTTGTGGGAGAGCGCGCTTACCTAGCGGAGATGCTGACAACACAAACACACACACAACACGAGTTAGAAACTGGCATGTTGTGTCTAGTTTGATTATGGTGGATGAGGACTGGTTAAATTGGTTTATCATTAGTTTCAATAGTTTTGGTTGTTATGACCTGGAGCTTTTGTGATCACAAACTACATATAGAGTGAGTACAGTAAGTATTCAGACACTTTTATTTGTGCTATTTAATATACTTCCAGCCCATATATGCACTTCAAATTTACACACTCACACACACAATGTCTTTTGATTTTGTACTTATAAATATGAACAAAAAAGTACGTATTCATAAGAATAAACAAATATATGTTTAAAAAAGGGAAACTGATAAAGAAAAAAGGATTTGGAGACTATATTTAATAAAATTATATATGTAAAGATTACATGCTTCAAAAAAATTCTCATACAAATTGCACCTGGTGTCTTTATAAAAGACCTTGACATGTCATGCAACAAATAGCAATCATGGTGAAGATGAAGGAGCTTCATTAATTTCTCTACATTATTAAACAACATTCAAATGAGAAAAAAAAAAAATCTACAGAAAAGTAGCAAAGAGCAAAGACCTTAAACATCCCTGTCAGTACAATTGGTTCGATAATAAGCAGGTGGAAAACAGAACCAGAACTAATCATCCCCGGACAGGTGTGCCATGCAAGAATTCACAACATTCTCTCATAGTGATGATAAGGAAGGTAAGAAAAAAGTCAGCAGTCACTCACCTGAACACATACAAAAGCCTTGACGCTTGGTCCTACTTCAAAAAACGCAAAAACTTCAAGGCTTTTGTATGCTTTCAGGCTTTGCTTAGTGTATTTTCCCGGCGGTGAAATCAGGTACGTATAAATTGCGGGAAAACAGATTTCCGGCCACATGTCAATGTCCCCAGACCACAGGTTCTTGGGCAAGTTGTAAGGGTCACTGTCGAGTCCAACTGCCTATAATTTAAGCTGATAATAGTTAGTTATACTAGCGTTTTCGCCGCTTCCCCTATTAAAACCAGCCATTTTGCTGGATGTTTTGCCACTCAGTCCGGCCGTGGGGGGGGCGTGTTCCAGCAGGAAAGTGACGTCAATGCACCCTCTATTGTTACTGTTTGTGTAAATTGTGTTGTGTTAATTGTGTTAATTTCTTGTCTTCTTTCATTTCAAAATATTTTTATTTTGTTATATAATTTTAATTGGTAAACCGTAAGCTAGCTAGTCCTAGTTTGTTTGTAGCGAACACTGCTTCCACTTACTAATGTTATATATTTGTGAAGGTAAAACACAGTCAGAAAATGAATGAGCCCCCATTATTCATCAATGGAAATATGCAGCGTGTAAAAAGAAATATGTAGCAAATTATTCATCATTGTACAACATGGATACCACATGCCAAAAGAACTTACACTTACACTGCTCCACTTAGTAAAAAAGGACTGAATGGTTTTTTGCCACTCTGTAAAAAGATAGCTCCGAGTTCTTGTTGAATCTGTTATCACAGTCAATCGCACAACAGCCTTGTTCCCATTTTAGATTCGTTTTTCTTTCTGTGTTTTCGTGGAATTCAAGCTGTACACTAATGCTGCCGGTCTTTTTGCCACTTAGTGGGTGTGACCGAGGCGAGTTCCGGCTACCGTGATGTCATGTGCATACCCGCTATAAGCAATGAACTGCACCACAATCATCTCCATTCGTATACCCCACGCAAAACTCTTTTGGAGCAATATACATTGGTCAGACAAAATAAAAACAGAAGTCTGGCAATAATTTAGCTCGCCATGTTTAGAGAAAGAAGGGTCGTGTGTATGATCCCAAGAACACCATACCCACAGTGAAGTACAGAGGTGGGAGCATCATGATATGGGGCTGTTTCTCTGTAAACGGCACTAAGGCATTACATGAAACAAACATGAATCGAGCGATGTACTGGGATATTTCAAAGGAGAATTTAATTTCATGACAATGTCCCAAATCATATGGCTAAAATAACAAAAGAAGGTCTTGCATGGTCTAGTCAATCTCCTGACCTGAATCCCAATGAAAAGTTATGGAAGATTTTGAAATTGGGAGTCCATCAGAGAGGGAAGCTCATAACCCTTGCAAAATTGAAAATTATCTGCCAAAAGAAATGGGCCACAATGCTGCAAAAGCAAATTACTTCCTACTGTAGACATCCACATGCTGTAATTGCCAACAACAGCTCATGTTGGTAATTTGTGGTGTCTGAATACTCTTTCCCTATCAATTTGTTTTTGACTATGCTTATGAATACATACTTTTTTGATCATATTTATAAATACAAAGTCAAAAGACATTTTGTGCATAAAATAGAAACGATATACACACTACAAGTATATAACAGTGGTGTTTGAAAGTTTGTGAACCCTTTAATATTTTCTATAATTCTGCATAAATATGAGCTAAATCATCATAAGATTTTTACACAAGTCCTAAAAGTAGACAAAGAGATCCAAATTAAACAAATGAGACAAAAATATTGTACTTGGTCACTTATTTATTGATGAAAATGATCCAATTTTATATCTCTGTGAGTGGAAAAAGTATGTGAACCTCTAGAATCAGCAGTTTAATTTGAAGGTGAAATTAGAGTCAGTTGTTTTCAATTAATGGGATAACAATCAGGTGTGTGAGCGCCCCGTTTTATTTAAAGAACAGAGATCTATCAAAGTCTGATCTTGAGGAAGTGTATCATGGCATGAACAAAGGAGATTTCTCAGGTCCTCAGAGTTGTTGATGGTTATCAGGCTAAACCATCTCTAAAGAGTTTGGACTCCACCAATTCACAGTCAGACAGATTGTGGAGGAAATTTAAGACCATTGAGTGCCCAGGAGTGCTTGACTAACAAAGATCACTGAAAGAGCAAGACGTGTAATAGTCCACAAGGTCACAAAGAAACCCAGGGTAACTTCTAAGAAACTAAAGGCCTCTTTCACATTGGCTAATGTTGATGTTCCTGAGTCCACCATCAAGAGAACACTGAACAATAATGGTGCATGGCAGGGTTGCAAGGAGAAAGCCTCCAAAAAGAAAAAAAGCTGCCAAAAAGCTGCCCTTCTGCAGTTTGCTAAAGATCATGTGGACAAGCCAGAAGGCTAATGGAAAAAATGTTTTGTGGATGGATTATAACAAAAAATAATTTTTTGTTTAAATGAGAAGGGTTATATTTGGAGAAAGGAAAACACTGCATTCCAGCATAAGAACCATATCCCATCTGTGAATTATGCTGGTGGTAGTATCATGGTTTGGGCCTGTTTTGCTGCATCTGAGTCAGGATGGCTTGTCCTCATTGATGGAACAATGAAGTCTGAATTATACCAACAAATTCTAAAGGAAAATGTCAGGACATCTGTCCATAAACTGAATCTCAAGAGAAATTGGGGCATGCAGAAAGGCAACAACTCTAAGCACACAAGTCATTCTACCAAAGAATGGTTAAAGAATAATAAAGTTAATGTTTTGGAAAGTCAGTGTCCTGACCTTAATCCAATAGAAATGTTGTGGAGGGACCTGAAGCAAGCAGTTCATGTGAGGAAACCCACCAACATCCCAGAGTTCTGTACTGAGCTGTTCTGTACTGAGGAACAGGCTAAAATTCCTCCAAGCCGATGTGCAGGACTGATCAACAGTTACTGGAAACGTTTAGTTGC
>JANDJT010000060.1:16576529-16592790 GCA_024331685.1 Stegophilus panzeri | reverse complement strand
TGCAGGACTGATCAACAGTTACTGGAAACGTTTAGTTGCAGTTATTGCTGCACAAGGGGCTCACACCAGATACTGAAGCAAAGGTTCACATACTTTTGGCATTTACATATATGTCATATTAGATCATTTCCTTCAATAAATAAATGACCAAGTATAATATTTTTGTCTAATTTGTTTAATTCTCTTTGTCTACTTTTAGGACCTGTGTGAAAATCTGATGATGTTTTAGGTCATATTTATGCAGAAATATAGAAAATTCGGGTTAAAAAATTTTCAAGCACTGCTGTAAGTAACAAAAACAAAAGGGTCTGAATACTTATTTACCTTCACTGTAGAGTATATTGGTATTGTGATTTACTTTCAATCTATCAAAGGACATGAACCCATGATTTGACATAGTGACATAATGACTAGCCTGCAGTATTTTTTAACAAATTATATGTTTGTTTGCTACTCAAGGGCACCTAAAGTTATGCTCAGTTAGTCCTCCTGTTTATTGTATACTTCAGTTCACACCCTCTGATCTGATCTGATCTGCTCTTTAGCCTGTCTATGAATACTGATTATATATCTGCCTTGGTTGAACCTGACTGCCTATAACCTGACCTCTGCTATAGATACTGACTATTAGTCTCAGATTGTACTAAAGAAATTAGACTGCTGTTTGGTATCCTAACAAAAAATGTTTGTTTTACAATTTTAAACAGTTTGAAAGGACAACATCCATCCATTAATCCATCCATCCATATTCTGTACCACTTATCCTCCACAGGGTCGTGGGGAGCCTGAAGCCTATCCCAGGGGACTCGGGGCAGAAGGTGGGGGACACCCTGTATGGGGTGCCAACCCATTGCAGGGCACAATCACACACACATTCACACTCCACGGCCAACTTGGAAATGCCAATCAGCGTACAACGCGTGATTTTAGACTAGGGAAGGAAACCGGAGTACCCAGAAGAAACCCCCGAAGCATGTGGAGAACATGCAAACTCGGAAATCGAACCCCCAACTCTGGAGGTGCGAGGCAAATATGCTAAACACTAAGCCACCGTGTCCCCCCAAGGACAACACTGAAAAAAAATAACCACATTCTTAAGGCTTACTGCATACAATCTTATAAAGTCCAATAAAATACTGGGCTATGTGCAGAATATAAAATGCAAAATAAGGTTTATGAAATACAAATTGAACAAAGCTTTTCTCGCTTCAAAAGTGGTCACAGAGAGCAGCTGCTGTTTTCATTTTGGGGATGATTGTGTCACCAGAGTTGGCTGGAAGGTTGAGGAAGCCCCACTCATGTGGTTTTGGAAGCTCATGACATATGTGACTTAGCATAAATGTGTCTTTGCCACAGCACATAGCACAAGACTCAGATCAAATCTCATATTCCTTCAAATAGAATAAGAGCAATTCTATTTAAGCACTCACAGCTGGTCTGAGTATGATACTGTTTTGTAGTACAGTTGAGAATGTTCATGTCATTGATTTGGAAAATTATTTAATTGGCAGGAATAACAGTGTTATTGGCACAACTGCATAAGAATGAAAATAAAAAGTCCTACACTTAAGCAGGATTTTCCAGTAACTACATTCATTGATACAACCATCCATATTCTGTACCGCTTATCCTACACAAGGTCGCTGGGAGCCTGGAGCCTATCCCAGGGGACTCGGGGCACAAGGTGGGTGACACCCTGGACGGGGTGCCGACCCAGCACAGGGCACAATCACACACACAAACACACACATACATACACACCCAGTCACACACTACGGATAATTTAGCGATGCCGATCAGCCTACAGCTCATGTCTTTGGACTGGGGGAGGAAACCGGAGTACCCGGAGGAAACCCCCGAGGCGGGGGGGGGGCATGCAAACTCCGCGCACACAGGGCAGAAGCGGGTATCAAACCCCCCACCCCAGGTGTGTGAGGCAAACCAGTCTCCAAAGCTCAGTATTGCGCTAAAAAATATTGGGCAAACTATTTGTTTAATTTACAGATATGAAAACAAAATCAAATCTTTAGCAGGTGATAAAACAAAGTATTATACTGTAAATATTGCATTATGCTGTTAAATATAACAATATGAACAGCATAACTACTATTCATAAACTTTCCAGGATATCCAAGGGAGCACTTTTCTTAATCTTTAAGTTTCACAATCAACAGCAGCTCTGGAACTCAAGTGCTTAAAGATTGAACTAAATGCTTAATCTATTGCTCAGGAGAATGGCATGGTAGTTCATTATCAGGCCATCAGCTGGAGTAATAATTACTTAAACATGTTGATGAGAGACAAAACTGGTCTAAAAGCCAGTATTTATAATGCAAATATACTGTTTGCTTTGTAAATAGAGTGAGAGGCCTTTGGCTGCCGAGAATATGACTGAATATGGTTCAAATAGCTCGGGTGACACGTACGAGTCATTGTGGATGACTTTTGAGTAGAAATAATCAGAAATGATAACATTTAACAAAGCTGGTTTAGTACATCAGTTACAGATGCCTTAAAGCAACAATGCTACAAGACTGCATTCAGTCATGCTTAACAAGTACAGTGGCAATATCACGGTTGCTAACACTGTAGTCAGAACTTCTTGTGTTTTGACAGCTCGAGATTGGAGCCTTAAGTCTAATAACAGGCTTTATTTTTCACTAATGAGCTTAAGGGAATGAGAGGCGAGTGTATTGTTGGTTGGAAGCCCAGAAGAGGAAAACAAGAGGAGGGTCACACAGCAGGGTGCAGCTCGGACAGTATTGCAAAATGTTTTGCCCGATTTATCCTTTTGGGCAGTGCAACAAAGTATGTCCAGAAGGCATCCTCCCTCAACAAACACACACTCACTACCTATGTACAATATCCCTCAGCATTGGCAAATGGACACATGGACAAACACATATACATTACACGTACACAATTAATATACTGTCCAGCCAGTAGCACCTACCCAGACCCTTAATAAAGTTGATAAAGCTGGCCCGGCTCCAGCGCACTGGTGTCACCTCCATACTGTCCCCGTTCCAATAATCCCAAACAATCTAGCTGACTAGCTCCATATCATCTCCAGCCATATCTTTTCCAGTAACTTCCATAAAAGTGACCCTAGTAGCGCCAAATCGTGTCCGTGTTCATGTTGCCTTCGTCTGGAGGCTCACTCCGGTTTGAGAGTGTGGGATCAGTCCAGTGGTGCGGAAGATAAAAAAAACCCTAGCCTGCTGGGTTAAGGCAAGGTGAAGGGAAAACAGCCTTCCTGTGTGAATCCTCATAGCCATGTGTGATAGCAGTGAGCCCTCTCTGAGGAGAAGGTCAGGCTGGAATTTCAGCAAAGCCCAAAGAGAGAGGAGGGAGGGCCAACATGGAGCTAAATTTAACCTTAGCGCTCCTTCACAGACACATACATGTACACAAACACACTCCATTACTACATGCACATACACACAATTCATCGCTCTTTACTTTAAACAAGCACGCAAACACATTCCTCAAGTATCAAACCTGACATCAATATATCAGTCAGGAAGCCATTTTGAGTGCAGACTCGTTCAGAAATCATGGCAACTCGCAAGTGTGTTTTTGGTACACACACACACACACACACACACACACACACACACAGGATTAAAGCAGCAGAGAGAGACAGTGAGTACTGTATGTTATGTCAGCACAGATATATCGGTATGAGCACCGGCTAGTGCACTTTTTTTTCCACAAGCATATTAGCTCATCCTCTATATCTTGTGCAGATCACAGAACAACAAAACCTCAATGATCACAGAGAAGACCAACAACATACAACCCGTGATTTATGCTATATACAAATATACTTACTAAGACGCTTTTATTCAAAGAAGTTTACAGTTTAGAGTGGTTGCCGTGCAAACAGTTGAGAGTTATGAGTTGTGTTTAAGGGTGCTACAGTGGTATCTTACTGGTGCTTGGATTTTAACTCTCACCCTTCTGCTCAGTAGGCCAGAGCACCTGCGTGAAGTTGGCCCACCACCCAACGCAAAACGTCGGCAAAATAGTCTCAATCATTTGTGCTCCGTTTGTGCTGGTTTGTGCTGCTTCGGTTCTGGAGGTTCTAATTAGTGTTCATTTTGTCAGAAATTTTATTTTTTAATTCAGTCAGTCTTAGTCATGTGTCAAATGCCCTTGATAGTTTTCATCATATTTAGTCAACCGTATCCTGTTGTTGTTGTTGTCTTTTTTTTTAGTCAAGTTTTAGTTCACTAAAAGTCTGGGCATTTTAGTCTCATCTTAGTCAAAGAAAATCATAAGTATTTTAGTCAACGAAAACTGTTGACATTTTTAAGCTATAAGATTTTTATTGATTCACATTTCAGTCAATCTAGTCTGGGTGTGTGTGTAAACGTGTAAATATAATCTAAACATATAAATTAGGGATGGGCGATATCTTATCGTTCGCCATAAACTGGTAGAAATTCTCCCCACAATAAGAATTAATCGATAATAACTATAAAGACTAGTTGATGACGTATTTCTGTGTGCGAAGGTCTGTGACCCATGTATGGCTTCACAAGTACGGCGGGAGCCGGATGTGAAGCTCAGGAGGAGTTTCTCGCTAAACGAGGAGCTACCACTACAATCTGAAACTGGTTTGGTTACAGAAAATCAGTTTTACTTTTATATCAATGTTTGTGTTTCTGAGGCGCTCAAGACTGCATGCAGCTGTCACTTGTAGCCAAAAACAGTGGTGAATGGCACTATGTTTATATCGTCATTGATATCGTTATCACAATAAATACCAGAAAATTTCGTGATATAGTTTTAAGTCCATATTGCCCATCCCTAATATAAATCCCTCGATAACATATATTAACATTACCCATAGGTGCTCCAAAGTCATTTCATATAGTATTTTTTCCCCATCGTTCCCATCGGATGCAGCCTGTAGATATTATGGCCAATCATGAAAGTCAACATATCCCCGCTATGCTTACGTGCGGAACCCTTTTGCGTCTTTTTCGTGGATGAAAGCTAGAAACTCTTTTTCATCAACAATACTGCATGTTGATATAGTTACAGTTAGCGTTTAATGATATCGGTGTCTTCTCGTCTTCGTCGTGGAAAAAAGGTTGTTGATGAACATTTGTTGTCGTAGTTTTCCTTAACGAAATGAACACTAATACTCAGACACAGTGTAAAAAAAGGTCATAGTTAAGTCGAAACAAATGATACGGGGTGTGGATGCTGCGGACGTGACTTCTTAAACGTCTTTAAAGCGTGATTCAGCTATAAGAACTAGCCAGCATGATTTATACAACAAAATATTTAGAACAGTGACACACGCGGCACCTCTTTAGTAATCTTTAGTAGATTCAAAAAACTAGAAAATCAGTTCGAGTTCATTTCCGCTCATTTTGTTGTTCTTTCTCTTGATCTCTGCTTTCTATTCGCTCATCTGCAGCTCTCATTGTGTAACAAACCCTCGAGCACACACACGCACACACATACACACACAGCATGAATCATCACACGTCAGTGCAGAAATGTGGTCTGGCACTGCATTTAATGTTCTTACAGTTTACACTAGGCAAAAGGCAGTGCAGTGTAAGAGAGTGAGTGATGAGTATATTTAACTAATCAGTTTGTATACTTTAGGCAGGCTACTCACTTTCAGCTGACTGAGCTCTGTGCCACTGAACTGAACTTGCTCTGTGGAACCACTGATTCAGGAAAACAGCCTCAGCCAGAAAATATTGACAAACATTTTGGTTTATACACATTACTGTGATAATCATTTACTATTCACTCGTGTCAGTGCCATCATGTCCAGGACACAATGAGAGACAGAAAGAGGGATAAAAAACACTGACACTGAAATGTCCCTCAGTTTAACATCAGCCTGTCAGTACTACAATCTTTCACTGACTACATCTGCAGTTATTTGCAGATTTTGTAGGTTTTGTTCTGTATAATATCAGGAAGAAGGAGGCACAGCGCCACAGCGTGTAGTGTTGCCGCGTCATGCCTCCAGAGTTCCCAGTTTGTTCCTGAGCTCAGGTTATTTTCTGGGTAGAGTTTCTCATGTTCTCCCCCTGGGTGTTAATATGTGTGCATGGTGGCCTGGGATGGTGGCACCCAAGGTGAACTGACTGGCTACAGATACACTGTAGCCCTTTATTCAGGATAAAGAGGTTACTGAAGATGAATGAATGAATATCTTGAAGATCTTTACTTGCAAGTCTGTTTGTATAAAAGTGCATACCAAATGAAAATGTGTAAATATTAATGTAATGTATTGTCTCTGTATGAACCATGATTTGCAGACGTTTTTCTCTGTGGCTCTGTGACAGGTTTACTTATAGCTAATAGAACAGCAGGAGTGAGAAGACTGGACAGCTTTCGGATAAAAGCATAGTTAGAAGCTGGCAGTCTCCATATGAGCATGTGTGTGTGTATGGAAGCCCTAAATGGCCATGCATTATTATTGTTTCTTTCTGTCTTATTTTCTCGTGATCATGTCTTAATTTTCTTGTGATCTCCATGTAACAAAAACTGATTTCTCATGATCTTCTAATAAAAAGCTGTTTTCTCATGACATGAATGGGACTGGTGTTGCATACGCGTTGGAATCTTTGCCATCACCATTATAAATGTCATAACTGCCCACTGTACAGATTAACTTTATCTCTGTGTTAAGAGAGAGAGGTGTCCCCTTCTCAAGTAATGGTAAATGGTAAGCACTTATATAGCGCTTTTTTTAACCTCAGCGGTTCTACAAGATGCTTTACACTGGTTCTCATTCACACATAAACACGCACGGTAGCAGAGCTGGCATGCAAGTTGCTAGCTTGCCATCGGGAGCAACTTGGGGTTCAGTGTCTTGCCCGAGGCATGTGCAGGCATATGGGCTGGGAATCAGACCGCCAACCCTATGATTAGTGGACAACCCGCTACTACCACCTGAGTAACAGCCGCTTAAGTGTTGATTGAGTTCCTGATCCAAATAAAAACTAATTTGTTCATCCATGATGCTGCAGGATTGCACTAAGCTTTTGCTTCCTCCACAACAATAAAAACAACATGTTATGTCAAGTACACAGAAAAATTAAGTCAAGTCATGATCACAAGAAAACAAGAAAGAAAAAATAATAATGCATGGCCACTTAGGGCTTCCGTAGTTCCACAGTGTCCAGTCAGCAGTGCTTAGAGGAAGAGAAAAGGTGGCAAGCATGACATACACTACGATGCCATAATCACCATCATATGTTTACAGTGTGTGAGCTGGTGAGGTCAGTGGGAGAGCAAAGCCTGACAGCATGATACACTGTACAATAAACCTACAGTACAGATGCTGATTATACTGTAAAAACAGCAACGTCTTTCGGATGAGACGTTAAACCGAGGTCCTGACTCTCTGAGGAAATCCCAGGACACTTCTCGTAAAAAAGAGTAGAGGTATAACCCCGGTGTTCTGGTGAAATTCCCCCATTGGCCCTTATCTATCATGGCCCCAATATAATCCAATAATCTCCATCTCTGAATTGGCTACATCAATCTCCTCTCCTCTCCACCAATAGCTGGTGTGTGGTGGGTGTTCTGGCACACTATGGCTGCCGTCGCGTCATCCAGGTGGATGCTACACACTGGTGGTGTGTTTGAGGAGGTTAACCCCCCCCCATACAATGTAAAGCACTTTGAGTGTCTAGAAAAGCGCTATATAAATCTAAGGAATTATTATTAAATGATTAATTATTAGACATTCGAGTCACTCATTTCACTGTAGAAAACTTGAAACATAAGAAACACTGTATGCTGCACTACGTCGCGGTGAAAACACCTTCATGTGTATGCACATTAGGTGAATGTGTGAAAACTTTATCTCATGTTCGGAGCGAACTTCTTCTGCTCCTGTCAGAGCCCACACCACTGCACTGCACTTTCAGCCACCAGAATCTGGAGATGATATTAACATCCTTCATTCTAATGTAGTCTTATCATACACCATTAAATTATTAATTCATTTGTCTTTGGTAACCGATTTATCCTAGCCAGAGACGCAAAACAAACACAAGGGAAAATTTGCCATGGGAACTAAAACACCGTGACATATACATACACATTTTTACACTCGTTCACACCTAGCAGCAATCACCATGGCCAATCAACCTACTTTCATGATGGAAGAAAACCACAGAACCTGGAGGAAAATAACATGGACATGAGGAGAACGTGAGAAACTCGGACATTAACCTGAGCTCAGGATTGAACCAGAGATCCTGGGACTGTGAATGACCATGAATCACCATGAATGACGATAAAAGAAAGAAAAAAATCTACAAAAAAAACCAAACACAATGCACTAATCCGTACTACAAAAAATGACTGAGTAACTTCTTACAACTAATGGCTTCACAGCATTATGGTTACTCAGATAACCTCAGAAAAAAATTCACGTGATCATGTTCAAAAGATCAATGACAAATAACATATCAACTTGAGTTACAGTGACAGCAACCTCCTTCCATCACATGTTTAGTCTATATTTACAGTGGTGCTTGAAAGTTTGTGAACCCTTTAAAATGTTCTATATTTCTGCACAAATATAACCAAAAACCTTCATGTTTTAAATTTCCTCCATTTGTTCACAATCTGTCTGACTGTGGATTGGTGGAGTCCAAATTCTTTAGAGATGGTTTTATAACCTTTTCCAGCATGTGTAGTGAGGATCAGACTTTGACAGATCCCTGTTCTTTAAATAAAATGGGGCGCTCACTCACACCTGATTGTCCTCCCATTGATTGAAAACACCTGACTCTAATTTCACCTTCAAATTAAGCTGGTAATCCTAGAGGTTCACATACTTTTGCCACTCACCGATATGTAATAGATCATTTTCCTCAATAAATAAATGACCAAGTATAATATTTTTGTCTCATTTGTTTAATTGGGTTCTCTTTGTCTACTTTTAGGACTTGTATGAAAATCTGATGATGTTTTAGGTCGTATTTATGTAGAAATCTAGAAAAATCTAAAGGGTTCACAAACTTTCAAACACCGCTGGGGCCTTTCAAAGTTTTCCCACTAATTAAAAAAATAGTGGTAACCACCACCAGGGATACGTCCAAATAAATAATTTCTTTTGCTGTGAATGTGGCTGTTTGCTGACAGAGGGAAGCATGAGTGAGTGAGGGTGCGAGTGTGTGTGTGTGTGTTTGTGTGTGTGTGTGTGTGAGTGAGTGAGTGAGTGAGAGAGAGAGAGAGAGAGAGAGAGAGAGAGAGAGAGATTTAGTGGGATTTGCTGAATGGTTAACAACACTGATATCTGGCCACCTGCTCTCCTCCCCAAGCAGCCATGTGACAGTAAGAGCATACACAGTGTTATTAACTGCAGGAGTATACAGCACAGTGAACACTCTTATTACTCCCTAACATGCCAGTGTGCTTACTAATTTCTTATGTTCACACTGACTTAGCAGACTTAATGCCAGGTTTCAAGTGAAAATGTTGTTGGCCTTTGAATATGTATGGCATGAGCGCCAAAGTGTGGAAAGACACCACAGGGTGAAAGTGTCTGATCTGATGATGTAGAGAAATCCGATACACCATCACCATCACATTGACTTTTCACAGCTAACCATATCTGCGTTGATCACAAAACTCAGAGAAAACAATCAGCAACTCCAACAAATAACCTTCACATCAAGTCCTGCCTGCAGTGATTATATAAGACCACTCTGAAGGTCCGGATCGAACACACACACACACACACACACACACACACAAGTGTCCTCATCCTCGTTCTAAAGGTTTGATATGTATGTGTGTCTGTCTCCAGTCATCTTCACTCCTCAGTGCATCAAGGACAGAACAGAGTGTACAGAAGGAGACAACTTGGAGCCTTATAAAATAGAAAGAGAGAGAGAGAGAGAGAGAGAGCACAAACACCTCCAGCTCTAATACACCTGACTTTTCTCTGACAGTAGACATTTCCACTTATGATCTGCTAATGCACACATTCACATGTGTGTGTGTGCGTGTGTGTTTGTGTGTGTGAGAGAGAGAGAGAGAGAGAGAGAGAGAGAGAGAGAACAAGAGAGAGAGAGAACGAGAGAGAGAGAGGCTGTGGCGTTTACTTACAGCTGCTCCAGGATTTCAGAAAGGACTTGATGCTGATCTCAAAGAACCCTGAGTCCTGCTGACTTGTCATGTCTGCTCTGTCTCTGTGCCAATGCAGGAATATAGGGATGAAGGAGAAGCAGAGAAGAGATGCAGCAGAGATAGAAAGAGCTGCCTCACTAGCTCATCCTGGGTCAGCAGTGAGCAACAACTCTCATTCCACCCCCCAGCCCCCCCCAACTCTCATACACTAACACACAAACACACACACGCACACACACTGATGTCCTCTCATCCCCCTCCACCTTCATCGCTCCTTGCTTTAAGAGGATTGGCTCAGAGGCCCTAGCATTTACACAGAATTGTCCAGAGGGACACAGAGAGTCAGAGAGAGTAAAAGAGCGAGAGAACATGAGAGAGAGAGCGAGAGCGAGAGAGTGAGCTAATTACATCCTGAGCTGTTAGTACAGGACACATTGAGAGAGACATCCACTTCCCCCATCCTTAACACATCAGACTGTGCTCTTTATGTCTTTGGGTGATACAATCTATTTACAAAGCAGATTGATTGATGCCATTAAAAATATAATTAGACACACTCAACACAAACAGATGAACCTGACTCATCAGGAAAACTGCAAAATAAATCAGGAAATCTGAAATGCCGATCTCTAATAAAAGACAAAACAAAAAGGCAGAGACACAATAATATTCCTAGGCAGGGATGTGTTTATGTGTCGTTGCCTCTGATGTCGTCGCAGCATCAGATGCATCATTCCTTTTTTCACTCTTAGCTGGCTATAAGCTTCAGAAATCAACCCAATTGGCTTTCCACACCTCTGTGCAATGATTCAGAAGGAGAAAAACTTTTAAACACCGTGACAATAAGCTTTTTGCAGTAAGATATAGTCACTAGAATAAAAAAAGGGATCTCATCTTTAGTTACAAAATACGTGTTGTGATGATGTCACATGATGTGTCTTGGCCCAAAACCGCAAGCTCCTTCAAATACTGCGAAGTTTGCTCGATTTTGCGTTCATTTCTGTGATCGCAAAATCGGGAAGGCCTGGAGGGACTGAAAAGTGATGAAAGACTGTAGTAGATTACTCTATCACACTGATACAGCATGCAGTAGTTTGATGATAAACAGACATGCTGCAAAACAGCTTAGAAAAAAGACGGCACAATTAGGTTTTAGAATTAGAAAACAAAGAAATAAGTATAAACAAGGATCTCACCATTTATTTTTGTCTCAGGTTTTGGCTACACACATAAATATCAAAACAGCACACCAGCAAATCACAAGTATGTGTTACGTGTAAGTCTCAAAGAATTATTGAGGTTCAAATTTCAAACAGCATGAAAGCATAAAAGCTTCTCTGCATAAAAATCACAAATACTAGTCGCGGCAGTGTTTTATAGATTTTAATCTCGCTACTTCTCAAATCCTGCTTAAATCCACTAGTGATTTGTGTATGTGCCAAAGCTATGTAGTTCAACAGTAACGTTTTCAGCACATACAGCATTCGCTTTGCCTGTAAACACATCCTGTGTGTATTCAAGCTCTTCAGGCAGAGTACAGCCTTTTACAGGGTTTGATTTAGATTTCACTCTCAATAGAATGTGTAAACGGTAGCTTGTGCTCAAGGCAACAAAGGAAGCAGGGAAAGTGCAAGGCAGATAGATAGCACTCGTGCACAGTGAAATCTGTGCAATCAGCGTTGCGATTTTTCCTACAAACGTTATAAATGATAAACTGTATGATTACACTTTAGACGACGGCTTTATTTATCATATATACATTACAGCACAGCGAAATGTCTAGTTCAGCCATGAAACTCTATCTGCGCGCCGACTGGTTCCCTCAGCGCCGGTGCTGCAGCCTATCAGCCACGCTTCTCCATCTACGTAACCTTTTATTATCCCAACTAACTCGCAGGCTACGGCAAACTACGTGGGGGTTCCTCCTGCTGTACCCTTTGCAGCAGCAGAATGATTCTCTACATCTCTATGACTGTGCTTGTCTGTCTGAGCACGAATTCATACTCGCTCAGCAGCAGCAGCCATATAGAAGATCTAGTCCTCCAAGACCAAACGTACGTAAATTCAATTCCTATAAATAAAGGTTGTTAATCTCATGCCAAGTGTTGTCATGTGACAGTGTAACAGTGTAGCAGTAACAGTGGCAGCCTGGCAGTGCTGGGGCTTGAATCCCCGACTTTCTCATCAGTAACCCAGAGCCTTAACAGTTGAGCCATCACTGCTCCGGGCAAAAAATCGAATACTTAAGGTTTATAACTCGTCTTGTTGTCAATATTATGTGACGTAGCACAAACATGATTGTATTTTCGTCTGTGATCATTAGACCAGCATATTCTAGGTCTTGTTTTCCAGACCCTCTTGGTGGAACAAATAAGACTGTATGTTGCACTGCTAGCTGATGAGTATCAGTACTAGTATTTGTATAGCACTCAGCTGGAATGTGATCCTATCTGTCAGAGGAGCACAAACGACAATCCGACTTACAAGTTCTGGTACAAATAACTTCCATGTGAAAGCAGTTAGACTGAGACAAGTCTGAGACAAGCACTTGGCAGATATCCAGACCCAATCTTTGCATTTCTCTTTATCTTCACAAATGTTCTTGTTGTTTGTGGATGATTTGGTGCCCTCCCCCACTCACTCCTAGACCAAGAAGGCCAGAAATAGATAAAAGCACCAATTTTAAGTAAATTAGCCTTGATGATGGCCTGTAACTGGCACTAGGAGCAGATGTTATCACAGCTGGCCTGCAGATTCCTTAACTCCTTAACCTTTCGTGCTGCACAAAGCACTCGACCAGCTCCTCCTGGCTTCAGGCTTACATTGCGCTGATTAGGAAAGGAATAACGCACTGAAGCACGTGAGTGTTACAAAGCACTTACAACTCCTACCATAAAGGTTTAATAAATGTCTCCTAACAAAAAAAAATGTCTCCACATCAACAATTATAAGTTTTACTTTGGTAAACAACATGCTTTTAAATCTGTTTATTATTAATCTTACATTATGTGGAGCATCTGCTATACAAGTCTTTGTGTATGAGCTGTTATTATAGAAACAATAATGTAGGGCAGCACGATTAATCGTTATTAAACTGAAATCGCGATTTGAAAGGGTGTGATTTTCAAATTGCAAGAGCTGCGATTATTTCGATTAAGGACTATCAAATATGGTAACAAGCATCCATGTAGTCGCGGATGGTTTGCTTCATGAGCATTTTACGTTTGATGCAGTTTAACCAATAGGGGGCATTAACACTGCACATGCTGAGTGAACGAGCCAAGAACGTCATTTGGAAAAGATGAGCGGGAGCGGTTCAACTTAACAACAGAGTGTGTCTGTAGAAGAGCAAAGTCCTGCCGACGACGTGATACCTAAAAAAAAAAGCACCACATATGTTTGGAATTATTTTGGATTTCGACGTTCTGATGTACTTCAACGGCAAGTACTTTGTAAAACCTGCCGAACGTCTGTGTCTGAGGGAACACCACCGACCTGTATCAACACCTGCAGAAGTATCACAGACACATCTATGATGAATGAATGGCCAAAAGGTCCCCCGATGAACACACGGATTTGTCGCAACCACAGCGACTGACATTGCTCAAGCGTTAGAAAGTGCGACAACCTATGACAAATCTTCACGAAGGTTATTGCGAAATAACAGACGCCATAACAAGTTACCTGGCTAATGATATGGTGCAGAGTAACGGTGTCACAAAAGATGGTTTTAAGTATCTTATTCTAACGCTCGATAAAAGATATTACATTCCCTCTCGTATGTTCTTTACTCAAGCCATTCAAAACCTGTTTGATACATGCAGGAAGAAGGTTGAAGCTGAGCTGAAAGATGTGGAATATTACGTGACAACAACTGACATGTGCTCCAGCAGGACAACTGAACCATATCAGAGTCTCACTGTTCATTTCATACTTGAGGATTTTGAATTAAAGAGTCGTTGTTTACAAATGTCATATTTTCCCTTTGACCATACGGGAGAAAATATTGCTTCTGGGTTGAAAGATGCGCTAGCTGGCTGGGGTCTGAACGAAGAAGCTCAGGTGTGCATCACCACAGACAATGCAGCCAACATAATACAGGCAGTGGAAATAAATGGATGGCGTTTTGGTCACAGACTCCATCTTGCTTTCAGTACTTGTTCATATATAATATAAATGTTATAATCAGAAATTATTCATATAAAATACATAATCGTATACATATATATATATAATATATAAAATATATAATCGTATTTTTTTTTCTAAAAAGAGATGAAATATATTGGTGACACTTTTTAGTAAAATTCAAACTGTTAACGTTAGTTAATGTTGAGTATTTAATTTACATGTAGTAATGATAAAATAATTCTACAGCATTGGTTGAGATTTCTTAATCATAGAATTTACTACAAATAGTAATACATGTTTAACATTCCAGTATTCAGTTTGTTTTAAAGAACTATGTATTATGAACAAATATGAATTATTAATGAACAGTATGTGTATATTAACTTGACTTAAACATTAACATTAACTTAAATAAATAAGTGCTGTAAAAAATGTTGTTCATTGTAGGTTCATCCCCATCTTACATATTAACTAAGGCTTACCGAGATTTTAATTGCAATCGAATTGCATGCTAAGCTTTTTTAATGGTTTATTTTTAGAAAATGCACTGAAAGATGACAGGGTGCAGCGAGCAAGAAACTGGTCAGTCAGTTCCCCTACAGCTGGAAGAAAAGAATGGCACTGACAGCAGCCCAAAAGAGTTGAATCAGCCTGAGCACTCATTGATTACAGAGTGTCCAACAAGATGGGGAACCAAAGAAAAAATGATTGCAAGGGTGCTGGAGCAATGCAAAGCTTTGAATCATGTGCTGTTTGCACACAGAAAAACAAGACATCTAACACTGACATAGCAAGACATGGAGGTGTTGGAATCCATCCACAAAGCTCTGCATCCACTCCAGGAATTTACAGATGTGCTTTCTGGAGAGGAATATGTTAGTGTCTCCTATCTTATGCTGGTTCTTCACTTTTGAGGACAAAGACTCTCGCTGAAGATCAGGAGGACACTGATCTCACAAGGGCAATCAATGAAAGAGTCCTTCAATACCTCAAGGAAAAATATGATGACCCAGCCACCCAAGAACTTCTGGATGTTACATCATTCTTAGATCCTCGCTTCAAAACAAACTACGTCAGTCAAGACAACATCCCAGCCATAAAAGCAAGAATGATCACAGAGATGGAAGAAGCTGCAAGAAAGGTAAGAAAATGGCACTTATATGAAAAAATATGTTGAGCATTCATTTCTGTTCTGAAAATTTGTTCAAACGCAAGTAACTTGCTTGTCCTGTTTTTGAATGTTACAGGGGAAAAGAGTCACAGGATTTAGCAGCAATCAAAGACACTTGGCAGCTATTTCAAGATTTCCTCTGTGTCTTCAGAAGAACCTTCTCATTTTCATCAGGTGGTGGAAGCAGAGCTGAACAGCTACTTAACTGCACAAGCAATTGATGGAGCAGAGGATCCCATGGCCTGGTAGAAACAGCACCAGCTTAGCTTTCCCAGGTTGATCAGCTTGGCTTGCCAATACCTGTGTGTTCCTGCCACCAGTGCACCGTCAAAAAGACTCTTCAGTGCAGCAGGCAATATAATAACATGTCTACAGTCATGCCTCAAACCAGATAGTGGATATGCTGCTCTTTTTGTAAAAAAAAATCTTTAAGCACATTACCCTGAACAATGTGAAAATGTGACGCAATCAAGATGTGAACGTTTTCTTGTTGGCCTTTTGGCTTCAAAATTATTAATGTACTTTGCACTTTAAATGGCAAAAACTTTTACTATCATTGTTGCAATCTTAATTGCAAGTAGATTTTTTCTCCAAATCGTTCAGCCCTACAATAATGTATTAAAATGAGTGTATTAACACTAAACTATTGTTCATGTTACAGTCGGAACTACTGTCCGAACTGTGCTGTTATACACTGGGGCGGCTTTGGCTCAGGTGTTAGAGCAGATTGTCCACTAATCGTAGGGTTGGAGGTTCGATTCCCGGTCCACATGACTCCACATGCCGAAGTGTCCTTGGGCAAGACACTGAACCCCAAGTTGCTCCCGA